>JAGFMF010011702.1:3175413-3249333 GCA_019455555.1 Galemys pyrenaicus | reverse complement strand
CTCTGTGGTGAATCCTCTCACCCCCCCACACCTCTGGCCTGTACCCCAGTGCTTGTATGCATAAATAAATAAATCTTTAAAAAAAAAAAAAGAAAAATAGACAAATCTCTTTGCCATATGATTGTGTAGATTTGTCTCTAATATGTATCGTATTTCCGGCTAGCTATTATTTCATGCCTAGTCTCCAACACAGCTGACCAGTACCATGCAGAGATAGTATATGGCAGGATTGTGTAGGACATCTAAGAGACTCATGGAGTGTCTCACTCTTTCTTTGATAGCTAGTATTGCCCATTAACATGGGCAGGCTGTGATTTGCTCTAGGGAAATGGAGGCAGAGACAATGCCATGTACCCCTCAGCATGACAACTTCCCTTTGTTAGGACAACCCCACCCAGGCCTGCTGAGAAAAATAAAGACAGAGACTTTTCAAAACAATTATGACTTTAATGCTCTTTGGAGATGATATTCCTGGCTGAGAGTCTAAATAAATTGATTATATTTTAAAGTACGAAGAATTCAGGAAACAGTTTATGTTGTGAAGAAAATGGAAATTGCCAGTGGTATTCTTATAATGTTAATTTGATTGCATGTTGGTCTACTTATAACCAGATGTCCTCTTTTGCTGTTGAGCTCATTGAGAAATGAAGATTCCATGCATTTCTCTAATTGCTCTCTTGAAAGGAAAACTTCTTTGTTTTTCTCACAGTCATAGTCAAGGACAAAAATCAATAAATCATCTTTACCACCAAAGGTCAAGAAATAACAGTATTATTTGTTTGTAATGATGGGGATGTATGAAAAAAGCAGTTATATATTCTCCCCAAAAGTGTCAGCTGTCTCTATGAAGGGAGCTCTGGAAATAACAACTATGTTTTCTCACTGTATGAGGAATCAAATACATATATTAGAAAAGTGGTCCTGACTACTTATCTAGTCAATAATTAATACAGAATTCCCTACCAAGAAACCAATTTTTAAAAACCAGAGGAGATTAAAAATATACAATTTTAATCAAAGACCAGGAAGAAAGCATGGCCAGTTGAGTTGTCTTTGCCCTAAGAAGGAGAGGGTTAAAGTATGGAAATTTGAGAACATCAAGAACACAATTTAATTAAAACTACTTTTAAAAAATCAACCAATGGTTTATTTAACCAATTGTCTACCAAAATGGTACTCTGTGATGTTTTAGCTTGATATTTTAAGGTGAAATTCAACATTTAATATATTAACTTCATTTTTTACCTTTTAAGGGTATTAATTTGAAACATTAGACTGTTAAATTCCATACTAGGGACCTCTCTGATGGCACAGTGGGTTGAGCGCTGCACTGTGAAGCATCTGAAGCACAGGACCACGGGTTTGATCCCTAGCCAGGGAGGGCACCCACATGGCGCAGCAGACCTCTCCTGCCTGGCCTGCTGCTCCCCACAGCAGTGTACCTCAGTAGATCTGCCTGTTCTGCTCCCCACTCTGTCTTTGGTGAATCCTCTCACCTGCCCCTGTGCCTCTGGTCTGTACCCCAGATCTTGTATGCATAAATACAGAAAATATTTAAAAATAAATAAAGTTATAAATAAATTCCAAACTATTCCCTGCCTCTCCATAACTGAAAAAGTTGTCTAATTGCCAGAATCCAAATAATTTATTTAGATTTAGAAAAATATATCAATTATTATATTTCCTAAAAAGAAATAACCAATTACAGCCCTTTAATAGTATTTTATCAATATGATGATGCATGTTAACTTTTATTAAATGAGATATTCCATTTGCTGATTTTTCATCATTACTTTTGATATTAATTCTCTGACTCATACCAGACAATCTAAGAAAGCAAAAGAGAGAAAATTTATAAGATTTTTTTTATATATTTATTTGACTCTGGAAAGGGAGGTATTGTTTTCTTATAATAGGAAATCAAAATATATAAAACAATAACTATAAATAGGAAATTTAAAACAATAAAACCATAAAAAACTCACATATACGATTTTAGGACGAACCTTGAGAAAGTGGAACTAGCATGATGATAATATTTAAAAAAAATGTCATATGATAAATAATTACAGGAATTGCATATCTGGTCTATAAGATTATAGACTTAAAGGAAATGTAATTCATATATGTGTGTTAAAGTTTAATTTAATGTACATAGGAATCCCAGAGCAGAAGTTCACTACTAATATAGAATAGCTAAATTTATAGGTATGTGATTATTTTTGGTATTTCATAAAGTATATTGTTCTAACAGTTGCTTTCAAAAATTTTTGATTTGTTCATTTATATTTCAAGTGTTCTACTTTTGGTTTAAGACAGACCTTATTTATTACCTCTCAGTCGGACTACTATAATAGAGTCATTACTGACATGCATGTCTCCAGTTTACCAAACCTAATGCTTATCCTTTATTTTTGCTCTCATTAGAATTTTCTGAAATAGTCTTTCCTTGCCTTCTATCAATTTGATTCCATTTTAATACATATTGTAGTATTATTTAGCTATTTATTTATTGTTTAATTTCTCCCAGGAGAAAAATGCTCACAGTATTATATTCACTTCAATACCAGTGTCAATAAGGCATTGTCAGGAATATAGTTGGTGATAATTTTTTTTTAGGGTAAAAAATGCGAAATGGGAATGCTCACTGAAGAAGTAGCTGCTGGTTTTTTAGGGGTGTTAGAAGACATGACTATATTGACATGGGGCTAGATTTTGGAGCTCCCAAGAACACCAGCAAAAACTAAGATTTTATTATTGTAATTTTAGAAAATCAGATCTCAGACCTACACACACACAAACTCATATAAATATGCTTGCACAACTGCAATGTCAACACATAAAGTTTGCGCCAGAGAAAACCATAAGAATCAACAATTTTCTTGAAGTAATCAGTAGTGGAGACAGCATGTTAGATTTTTTTGTGCAGTTTCTTTCTACCAAGTTGATGGTAGAAAAATCACTGAAAGAGCAGATGAACATAATGTGGTCAGAAATGTAGGGATTCATTAGGCATGCTTGCCTAACTGGTGTGGTAAAACAAAGTTTCAAAAATTCAAAACAACTTATTTTTAACCAATAAATGGCACTAATTTTGTTATTAAATAAGAACAATGTTCCCTATTATTTACTACTTAAGAAAGAAATAGAGATTTTATAAAAATCTGTAGAGTGCAAAATATGTACGTCATAACTTCTGAAAGATAATTAGATGTTTTAAAAAGAACTGTCAGAAACATAAAAAGATCAGTTTAAACATGAAGAGGAAACAGATTATATTGATTTTTGGTTTCAATTAAGTTCAAATGAAAGCAACATATATTTAGGATAGACATATAAGCATAAATGAAAAAGAAATAAATAAAAGTAGAAGTTTATATATTTACTTAAGATTTAGATAAAATTCAATATATGATTTTGTCATTATAGAGCAGTATTTAAATATGATCTAATGTCGATTATATTTTGGTTTTCTGTCATTCTATTTTACCCCAAATTTATAAATATATAATATAAATAGCATACATTAAAAACAACAATAAAGATGAATCAGTGTAATTTAATGTTGCCTGTGATAGGAAAATATTTTAACCCAGTGTTAACACTGTTAATATAGTTGAGAATATTGTATTGGTAGTCCAAGGCTATTATTTCCTTTGTGACACAATATATTTTTCTCTTTATTTAAAGAAGAACAGCATTTTGTAGAAGAAGAGATATACAGATGGAGGTGGACAGTGGCATCTTCACTCTTAAATTACTTCTTTACGGCTTAATTCCCAGATGTTTATTTTGCATCCCCCCTACTCTCTGGAGGAGCATTTGCCATTGTCTATCAATGAGTCATATACTGTCTTCTCATATTTGGAGAAAATGCAAAGCTATAGTTGGATATAGTATGAGTCACTGACAGACAATGGAAAGTCCCAAGATGATACACTCAGAGCTGCTTTGCATTTTGAAGAATACTGATTTTTTTTTTCTTGGCAATATCTTCCAAATAGTCAAGACAGTACTTCCTCATCAAAGAAGGCAATCATTAAAAACAGGTAACTCATTCAAAATGATATATAAATAAATTTTTTGAAGTTTGAGCTATTTTTGTTATTTACTTATTGAAGTCCCATTGTTTTCCGACCACGTTAGTGTTTTGCTAGTATACGATCTTCTCCCTAGGGTATAATCATTATAGCACTCCCCCACCAATATTTTAAATGCAAGCCATCCTTTTTTTCTTTCTAGTATCCTTCACCTTTCATTGCCAACCATTTTTACTGTATATACTGAATACCTGTCTCTATTCTTCAGGTGCAATCTATTATACTTGACAAGGCATAAAAGTAGACAGTTTTTTTTTTCTTTCTCTATATTCATGGTAGACAGAATGAGTTCCTTTCACTAGATTGGGTCATTTACATTAGATTTCCAAACAGCCTCATCACAAGGTATCAAAGTGAGAACTGTACTTTAACCTTGTGCCAAAACAGAGCATCTTTGGAGGCAGGTGCTACATTAAAATACAGATAATTTGAAAATGCTGTTTCCCAACAATGAAACATTTAAAAGTAGATTCTGTATGTATAGCTCATGTTATATTAATGCGCATAAGGAAAACAGCTTAATAATGTAATGTGATGATATATTAGAGGTTATCACAGAGCAAAATTGTGCAAACACAAAATTCCCATTTAGCCTAAAGCAACTATTGATCTTTAAACTTTAGATATCTGGATTTTCAAAAACACATATAAAGTCACTGAAGTTGTACCCTGGTTAAAAAAGTCCTGGGAAACCACAAGGAAGTGTCCTTCAGATATTTAAGGAACAACATACAATAAAGGGTAAAGATACATAGTGTATTACTTAGAGGGAAAAGCCAACACTAGTAAATGTCATTCACAGGAATATAGACTTACATATAATATAAATAATTCTTTTGTCCTATGAGGAACCCTGATGTCAAAGAGAAAATAATGTCTTCCTGACATTGACTAAAGAACTGTGCTGCTTATCTGTCCCAAGTACCAGATTCAAAATGCCATCAGAGCAGGGTTTTTTGACTTTGTCTACTGCGAGCTTATTCCCTGTGCCTAGAACAGTGTATGTCCCATGGTAGACACTTCCTTTGTACCACAGTGAATAAAAAAGAATAAGAACTTTGAAAATTTTAATAGAAAATCTTTTAGAATTTCCTGAGAAATGTGTTTTATATTTCATGTCTTGGCTTATAATCAGACACTTTAAAAGAAAATTAAAATAATTTTAATTGCACCTTTAAAACAAAGGTAGTCAGTATAAATGCACAAAAGACTTTGTTTACATAATGCTCAAAGTTGCTTTCATCCTTGTTTTAATTTTTGTTAATATTACTAGTAACTAAAAGTGAATCATAATGGAATTCAGAATGTAGGTACTGATCACTGTAGATGATGAGGCATTTCTCCTTTGATGTACCATGTGCAAACTAAATTGATACCTAGATGATTGTTTTTACAACTAAGTTCTTCTATCAGATTCCTGCAAAGGTTATTGGCTCTCTATTGTGTGGCAAATTATTGTGAAGTTTGGTAAGTTAAAACTGCCACTAAATAAATGCTATCTTACATAACTGCTGAGGATCAGGAATCCAGGAATGGCTTTGCTGGGTGGTTCTGGGTCACAAGTTGCAGTAAAGCTGTCAACTGGAACTGCTGGCCGTTGATGCTTGACTATTTCATGTTGTTGGCAGGACAGTTTCTCAGTTACAAGTTTTCCATTGGTCAGAGTTTGCAGGTCCTCAACACAGGTTTTTCACACTAAGAAAGAGACAAGAAAAAGCAGGAGAGGGAGAAAAGGGGAAGAGAGTGGAGGGACTGGACTTGGAGAGAAAGGAGAGGGAAAGAGATAGCGAGACAGAGACAGAGAATTTTCATCGGTGTTGCAGGTGTAAGTTGCACTTTTGTAACTCAATCCTAGAAGTTGAATACTTATTACATGCTGGTGGTCACGCAAGTTATTCCTAATACACTGTGAGAGGGGACCTATAAAAGAGCAGGGAGCCACTAGGAGCCATTATGGAAGTTGCTTCTATGGAAATCACCGAGGTTTCAGTCTGACTTAAAAAGTTGGGAGTGGGTGCCACAAGGAACTGTTCTTTAGATATGTAAGGGGAAACACCAGGATTGATCACATAAATAAAGGAAGGGATTTGCAGACCATGATGAGGGTAGTGGGAGCCATAAATATTTTTTAGTTTAGTTATCTAAATGGTTAAATGTTATTCTCACACCTATGTGAAGTTTTCATCTCCTTTTGATGAAAAATTATTGTTTCAAAATAAAAGGAGGCATAAAAGAGGTGACTATTTTCATTGTATATTACATACTACGGTTTTTGAATGAAGTGATAAGAATTAACAGTTCACAATATCAAAACAGTTTCTTTCAAAACAATAAAGTACAGAGCAAAAATATACCAATGCTGGCTCCTGATCGAAAGGTTCAAGTAGTTGAAATAACTAAAGGACTGATTCTAGAACTGTTTCTTTTATAATGCATCCATGTATTACAATATCATCCTCGTGATTATTAATATCATCAAGCTAGCAGAAGATTGTTCTTTTAGCTGTGGGTCAGAAGCAAGGTTCTTTTCAGTTTCTATTCAAATGTAACAATTCTTTGGCAATTTTTCTAGAACTACATATTCTTCTCAAGTGTAATACCCTTGGGAATAAAAGCCATGGAACAAAATGCTGGGTTTGTAAAACATTTTGAGCTCTGTGGGGAACAAAAGTTGCAAGGAAAGAACAAAGTATTATTAGCAGCAGATTCACAATTTATTCTTATTCTCTCCCCAAAACCTTTCCTCTCTCCTAAGGGAAGAAAGTTCCAATAAAGATGAGGAAAGGGCCCAAGTTGTTAAGTCTGGCTATGTCCCTTGGCTGAAACCTCATCTGGGATCCAAGGAGCATATGGATCCTCTGTCAGGATTTTTAATTTTTTTCTTTTTTTCTTATTAGATCAATTTAATTGTACTTGACAACATTTGTAGTCCCCAGGGAGTTTCCACTACCATTTCACCCGTGCACCATCACCTCAGACCCTTGTGTTCTTTATCCCCTCCTCCCCATCTTTGCCCTCCCCGCCTTTCTTAATTTCAACAATAAAAACTGTGTCCAACAAATTCAAAAAGAAAAAGGTATTTGCTAAAAGAAAGTTGGGCAACTCAGAGAATTCTTACTAGATCTAGAGAACTGGGCTTGGTGCATATTCACTAAGGATAATTCCAGACTAAATAAATGAGGGAGAAGGAACTCCCTCATTGTTCCCAATTAACATTAACTTTTTTTCCCCATCCTTGGCCATATACATCCTCATCATATGTGGCCATAGACTAAAGCATGTAAGCAGAAAAAAATACAACTTCACTATTCAATTTGAACTCAACGAGACATACTGAACATTGGGCCAGACATTGATTCAGGCATTGGAAATAGAGTCAGAAGAAATCAAGCAAAAAGAAAGCAATTATCCATATGAGATTATATTTAAAGGATTTTATCAGTTAAAATATTATTAATACTGTTTTATAAATTAAATTTCAACTGTATTCACCTCATGAAGTTTACTGTGCCCCACTTATATTCCCACTTCTCTGGCATTTCTGGGTATTGTGGAAGCCAGTCTCTGTATAGACTTCTTCAGAATGCTCCCATAATAACAGGCACAATAAAAGAATAACAAGATCTCATATTAAAGTTTAAAAGTTTTCTTCCCAATACAATAAACAAAAATTTTATTGTTAAAAATAGTTTTCTGGTCTAAAGATAATAAATCTAAGTATTATTTTTAGTCATTACACAGACGCAAGTTTCTGTAACCACAAATATCACAATTCTATGAACAGATGCATACATATAATCATTAGTCCAGTAAATTATACTCTCCTATGAACTGACAAAATGTTCTCTTACAGAAGGTACAGTCCAGTACAGATAGCTGGAGCAGGGGAACAGAGCATTTGTGAGGGCCTTAGATTTGGAGGAAAGTCTTCTTACATCTGACTCATGATTTTCTCTCATAAATTCACACAAGCTATCTCCCACAATGTATCATTTAATTTTGAAAGATATTTATTTAGCAATTCAATAAAATATAAGTCATATGGGTGGCTTAGAAAGTAGAGGGAGAGGGCCTCCCTGGTGGCGCAGTGGGTTAAGCAACGCACTATGGAGCAGACCGCAGCCACTGCAGCACGAGTTCGATCCCTGCTGCCGGCCAGGGGGGGGGACCCACATGGTGCAGCAGACCTCTCCTCCTGTGCCCGCTGCTCCCCTCAGCAGTGTACTTCCGTTGATCTGCCTGTTCTGCTCCCAGCTCTCTGTGGTGAATCCTCTCACCCCCCCACACCTCTGGCCTGTACCCCAGTGCTTGTATGCATAAATAAAAAAAAAAAATCTTAAAAAAAAAAAAAAGAAAGTAGAGGGAGAAATAAGAAATTTTGGTGCAGAAAAAGCAGGATGTCACAATTAAAGCACATCATTTAACCTAGACAAATTTGAAAACAATTTTGTGAGGTAAGACTTCACCTAACAGCTATAACAAGGGAAAAGGGGATTTAGAAACACTCCAAAGTTCAGTGAGATATAATCAGAAATATCTTCCATGTAATTAAACTACAAGATATTGTCACCCTCTCTTATTCCTATCTTCTGCTTGATTCTGAAGGAAAACCGTTGGTGGTTTTAGCACGTCCAGTCCCTTTACTAATTCATTAAATCTTATTTACTTGTTTCAACTCAAGGACACATCTCCAATAATTGTTCTAGATGACTTTTATGGTATTTATGTTATAATTATATATTGTAATCCTTCTAATTATATAATTTCACATTTTTGGAATGCCATTTCCCCTGCTGCTCTAAGTAAGCACATTTCTCATTCCCTTTTGTTGCACAACAAGAAGGTGTTTCTAATTCATCTTCTTGGTTTTTCACATAAACTCTAATATTTATCTTTGTCCAAACAATTCTATTAAAGCTAATATCAAGCTACATATATACATTATGTGTGTACATATATTATAATATATATGTATTATTATATTATATATAAAATGTATTACATATAAATATATGTATACACACATAATTCAGTAGACAATACTCAGTCCTTATTTTCCTTGACTAAACATTGGAAGAAGCAGTGTTCTTTGAAATTTATCTTTCACTTCTTTCTAATTATTCTACTGGTTCCCTTCCTTACTGGTCACTCATTTCTCTAAAGTTTTGGTAGTAATCAGATCTTGTACATATTTTTTTTCCTATATTTCACTCACTATTTGTGTACTCCCAAACAAGCTCTTGGTCTTAAAACCACCTATTTGTTAACGACTCCCAAATGTATCTCTCCAGCTTAGACTATGCCCTGAACTTCTGAACTCTGGATCAATTTGTTTACTTCATGGCTTTGGATGTCTTTATTTTGCTCTATGTGTGCTAGAGACACAGAGAATTAAGTTCAAAAGCTACTCCTAATCTTCCATCTAAGCTATCTCCACATTTCTCTTCATTTCAACTATGGCAACACCATCCCTTCTAGGTCAAAACCTTGAAGTTAGAGTTGAAATCTTTCCTTTTGTCACACACACATTTGATGTGTTAGTAAATTCTGTTGATGTTTTCTACCAAATATATTCAAAATATAACCACTCCTCACTTTTCCCACTGCAACCACCCTTGTCCATGCTACCTTTATTTCCCTCGCTTGAATTATTGAGTTATTATCAGAGCCAGGAAGTGTTCTCCCTACTAATACCCTTGTCACTCTCATTCACAATTTATTTTCTACATATCAGATTAATGTAAGGAGAATTATTCCATTTCTCCAGTGAAAATAGCCTATCCTAGGAGGAATATAAGGGAACCAAATAAGGAAGGAGGAGGAGGGGGAGGAGGAAGAGGAGAAGGAAGAGGCAGAGGAGGAGAAGACAAAACAAAAAGACAAGGACATATTGGGGATATTCGGTGGGTGGGGAGGGAGAGGTTGAGGACAGATAAGAGCACAAGGGACTGAGGTGATGGTGCACTGGTGAAATGGTGATGGGGAATCCATGGGGATTACAACTGATGTCAAATACATATCAATAAAGAAGGAAAAAAAGGCAGGAAAAAAAAAAGAAAATATCCTATCTCACCAACAGTATAAGATTAAGGCATCACAAGACTCAGCAGGCTCACTCCATGTTCTGTTTTGTTGGGTTTTTTTTAAAGATTTATTTCCTTATGCATACAAGAGCTGGGGTACAGGTCAGAGGAGCAGGGGTGAGAGGATTCACCAGAGACAGAGTAGAGAGCAGGACAGGCAGATTGACTGAAACACACTGCTGAGGGGAGCAGCAGGAGAGAAAAAAGAGGTCTGTTGCACCTGTACAGGGGTACAGGTCAAATCCCTGGCTGGGATCAGACTCATGCTACAGTGGCTGCTGAAAACCTCATAGTGCTGCTACTTAACCCCTTGCACCATCAGGAAGCCCTCCATATTCTTGATCCAGTCTGCATATTAAAGTCATCCAAAGAGATTTTAAAAGATACCAACAACTGGATCCTATACTCAAGATTCTAATTTTAAAAGTTTAGTATGGAATCTAAGTAATATTTTAATTGATTGCTTGTTTATTGTTTGCCATACTGTGTCAGGTACACAAGACCCTGTGGAGAAGGTTATGCTGTCTCTCTGGTATCACTTTATACCCACGCCTACTACTTCATGAAGGACACCTACTCTGTGCAAGGCCTGCCTTAAACATTTTTTATATTCAATTTTTAAATGTTATTTTATGTTAAGACATTTACTTTACTTTTTAAATGAAAACAAAACAAAACAAACAAAAAAGGAAAAGCAAACAGTTATCATATACCCTTTACTCCTCCACCTTTTATGCCCACCCTCTTTGACTTGGTTATCAGTGTCTACTAATTTATTTTTGTTTGTTTGTCTTTCTTAGTTAATTCACTTTGTTTATGTATACTGGACAATATTTTAAACTTACTTTTTAAGGCACTATCAAAGGCACCTAGAGCAACTAAGAGCAACTAAGAGCATTAAGAGAAATTCTGTCTCATGATCTGGTCCTACTTTTATCTTTGAACTGATCTCCCCATTCATTCTGCTTCAGTCCCATTTGGCTCCTTTACTTTTTTTTTTAAATTTATTTATTCATGCATACAAGCACTGGGGTACAGGCCAGAGGTGTGGGGGTGGTGGTGAGAGAATCCACCAGACAGAGTGGGAAACAGCATAGGTAGATCAGCTAAAATACACTGCTGAGGGGAGCAGCAGATAAGACGGGAGAGGTCTGCCTGCACCATGTGGGTTACCTCCCCGCCAGCAGCAGGGATTGAACTCATGCTGCAGTGGCTGTGGTTTGCTTCATAGGGCGGTGCTTAACCCACTGCGCCACCAGGGAGGGCCTGGCTCTTTTACTTTTTTGAAGCATACCAAACATTTCTTTAACTTAGAACTTTTTCATTTGCTTAATTTTTCCCTATGACTTTGTTAATTCTGACCTAGGATATTTCAACTTATTTGTCTATTTTCTGTCACAATCCAGCAGAAGGAAAGCTCCAGAAAGGCTCAGAGTGCTTTTCTGTTTTGCTCAATGTTATATCCCCAGCCCCTGGGATGGCTTCTTTTCCATAATTGACTTTCACACATTGAATAAATGATCTGTTTTATAGACTTTGCCCAATTAAAATATATGTCATGTATCAAAATTTTTTTTGAGGAACTATGGACTTAAGGAAGTGAAGATAGAAACATGGTCTTTTTGATTTGAATCACCAGTTAAATAAACATATGAAGTTATTCACAAAAACTTCATTCATTGGTGAATGAACCCAGAGGTTTAAACATGTTTTGTTGCAGTTTAAATGTAGTTGATGGCTAAAGCCATAACTGTTGAATAGAATCCTAATGGAAAATGCTTAGAGGGGGAAAAGTGATTTATTTAGGAAAGCATCAGCATTCACAAGAGGTTAAGGAGAAAGAGATTGAGGATTTACACAGGCAATGGAGGGGTGCAGTGGAACCCCACCAAAAGGAGAGATTCTTCATGAAATGACATGACTGACTTTACCTCACTGACCATGACTCTGCATCTCCTTCACGGGTCCCTCCATTTTCTCATGATGACAAAATGCGGATGCCAGGAATGATTGTTCAGTATTATTCTTTGCTCTACTCATGATGCTGTCTGAGATAAAGGAAGCTATTAGAGGCTGACATGGGTGCCTCAACTTCTCTGTCAATACGGGACTGATGGTTTCCTTTGCACATGCAGGTGAAGTCTCAAACTGCACTCTGAATTTAGTGTGCACTTTGAATTCCTGCAAGGTAATAACCCTATTTTGTATTCAAAATGGAGTTTAACTGATAATGATAAGCATCTGCAGAGCCTTCACAGCACCCTCAGCAGCAGGGAAATGTGGAGTGGAAGGTGCTAAAACTGTAATTAGAACAAGGCATCTGTCTCCCAGCTCCTACAGAGCAGCTACTAATCAATGTGATCACTTGCTTTGAGTAGGAAAGTGCTCACCCATGGTTCTGCTGGACATTTTCCCAGCCACAAGCAAACTGGATGCTGTTGAAGAACACCCTTAGCTTTGGGAGACAGGAAGGAGGTATTACTGCTTAGGAATTGTAGCAGTTTACCTTTAAAAGGGTGGATGGTAGGGGCTAGTATAGATTTACATTTCTTACAAGTAGCATATTTGCAGAACAATCTGGAGGCCAATTATTACTAAAAGTATGGTTCACTCAGAAACATTTGCAGGCTGATTATCCAGGACTTTTGATTTTTTTCTCCCATATGTTAAGTTGCCCCTGGGAGTTTTGCTTTCTTTTGGCAGATTTACCAATGAGGCTAAAGAAGATCTAATGCAATCGTATACACTTTCTATTTGTTACCAATTGTGATTTGAGGAGTACTTCCAACATACGGGCTACATAACATTTCTCTCACAATCTTCTTGCAAAAAGGATGCTTTAATTCAATGCATTGCATGTTATATTCCCCTTTTAAAAAATTCACAGTGCACACTAGAGTATTAAAGGCTTCTATCTCTCCTGCAATAAAGAAACTGGTTTAAACTCTGTTGAACCCAGAATTTCCCAAACTTAATTCTCTCAAGAGTTTTTCATTTTTTCATGAACATAAAGCAGAATTAGTGTTCCAGAGAAAAGACTTTAGTAAAAGCTAGATTAAATATTTCTTATCATTGACATTTAAATTGTGCCTAAAATCAGATAGAGAGATTTCCAGAGAATTTCATCTCCATTTTCTATTGCCACTGATAATTGTATATTATGTAATCATTCATGATAAATGGGCCAGGATTCCAGCTCATTCTTCTTCTCAAAAGAATAAAAATATAAGTCAATCCTTTTATCATAATGATCAACCAACTTAAAAGCTGACTCCTGTTCTCATCCAATTTAGCCCCAACAGACATAGTTCTGGTGCTTGGTCTATGTACTGCAAATATGTTAATGCCCTTTATTGCTGAGAATCCTACATGCAGACTAAAACAGCTTCTCCTCCATTAAATCTTTATGGTGGACGATGTTCAGGAGCTAGTATCATTTAGGGTAACTTATTAAGAAGCTAAAAGAAGATTCATTCAACAGTGTATGAGGTTATATGTTTATTAAAAGATTTAAGAGACAGAAATGAATAATGCAGCATTTTATCCATTTCTGTAAAGAATAAAGGTGTGAATAACTATAATGTACAGGATAAAAAGTTAAACAGATCAGCAAAAAATAGGCAGTAGAAAAATATTATCAATGATTACTATAGCCTTAATTATCTATATACTGGCAGAGTGCTACACAAGAGAATTATTAGATATTTCTGAAGTAGAAGACCACATGGCTCAAAAAGGGATATTTCAATATACAAGGTAAGAAAACTTGGAAGACCAGTAAAAATATATGGGCACCCCACTGGGAAGGAAGAGAAAAGAATAAGGAAAAGTCACCAATGATTAAAAACTTTTTACTTTATACTGAACATTCAGTTTTAAAGATATATAATCCTTGCTTTATGCCTTAGAAAGATTGTGGTTAACAGGAACATATTTTGGTTTGCCAACTGAGGATATATATGGGCTGCAGAGACAAGCTCATTTTTGTTACCCATTCTTCAGATGATATTGAATAAAATGTCCTTGAGATGGTTTGGAGCATGTTAGGGAGAGAGGTAGGGGGAGAAGAAAAAAAAAGGAGAGAGAAATTTAGAAGGTTGAAGATGTCTAAAAGACTGAAATATATAAGCATAGTTGGATTTCTAATATAATTCCTCCTTTTCAATATCCTCAAGGAGTTTTCAGAAAACAAACAAACATTATTTCCAAAGCTTGCTTTCTGCAGTTGGATATGTGTTTCTATTTAATGGAATTATACACTGTGGAAGAAAGAAGATACAGAGACATTTGGTTTCCACTTAAATATGAAACAACAGTAATTGGATTGAGAAGGCTTTAATATTTAACAGACTTAAAGAGCAGAGAAAAGGAAAGATTAAAGTTTTAGTGCAAGAAACACCTTCATAAGAAAATCTGCATTCTATCTTCAAAACTAAGCACTAATACCTATTTGTATGCCAACATCTATTTTTTATTCATTTAAATTATATCAAAGAGAATTTAAGAATTAACAAAGATTATTCCATCTAAGGTTTTCATATGAGTTATAGGTGCGAAGGGGTGAAGATTCAAGGTGGTTAAACATTTATTCACAACTTTAAAAAGAAACTTAGTTATCCATGACTGACTGGCTTTGTTGATCATTTTTCCATACTCGTGATCAATTTCTTCTCCACAAAATGGTAACTGTGTATAGACAACTAATGTTATAGTAATCACTGATAATGTACTTGACAAATGGGATGTTTGTGTGTGTGTGTGTGTGTGTGTACACATACTGGGCTATATTTTAAGTGATTTTAAAAACAGGCTTGTCCAAAATCTGTAGGTTGCGTTAGCAGTTGGGAGACACAGAAGAAACAATACTTCAGTTTAGATTTGAGGGCCATACCTTTTGGCTAAGGAGAGGGATAGTAAATAAAAAGAGGGCAAGAAGATGGTGATGATGTGTCAAGAGAAATAACTATAGCATAGGAAAACTGCCCACAATTAAGGGGAAAAAAAGCCCTAATGGGCAATAAAACTGTGCAAAACAGGCATTGAGATATTTTCTTTATTATGCATGCATACATCTATCTATCTATCTATCTATCTATCTATCTATCTATCTATCTATCTATCTATCTATCTATCTATCTGTCTGTCTGTCTGTCTGTCTGTCTGTCTGTCTGTCTGTCTGTCTGTCTGTCTGTCTATCTATCTATCTATCTATCTGTCCCTAGAAATACACACACACACAACGTGATCATACAAATAATAATGAACAAAATGTAAATCAATTCTATTTACAAGTAAAAAACCCACACACATGCATTTGTAGGCTGCTGACTCACTTGTTTAACTTGAACAACGCATCATATGTTCCTTTACTTTGCAATCATAGTCCTGGTAGAAGAAATTTTACCATGCTACCCCAGCTCATAAAAATCCAAGATAAATTCTAAATTTAAGTAAATAGGATTTAAGTGTCACCTTGCCAATAGAAAGTGAGATGTGTGAATTTTTCCACCATTTCAATAAATGCTGTCAAAAACATCCTACTTTGATATTCTTAAACCTAAAAGATTTAAATTCATTTAATGCTTTTGAAGAGACTGTATCTCTTGCCTGGAGTGAACATTTTCTGTTCTTTTATCCCCAATCCAACCCTGGTCTCCCTAGGATGTCTATATTATTCTCAAATTGCACTATCTTTATTCCATTTACTTAAACTCTACAATAGTCAGGGTGTCCACAGCAGGGTCCAGTAGTTACTTGTTCTAAATCCGTTCAAAATCCTTCTACACTGACTGCTGGCACGGCCTGTCCGGTGCCAATCAGATAGCTCATTGTTCTTGGGAGCTCGCACAGCTGCTCATCAAATACACAGCTGTGGCACTGACCTTTAATAATATTATTCAGAGAATCAGCCTCATTTTATGAAATAGGCATATCTTCATTTAAAATTGCCAAGGAGATCCCATCAGCTGTAATTGGGTCTATATTTTGTTAATCCATAAAGGAAGTTTGCTTTTTTTTTAATCAACAAATATTAGTAAAACTTTCCTAGAACTTTGAACAGTATCAGCTAATATAACCAGGATCAAAATGGTCTTTCTGCATTACGAAACTCAGGGAAAATAAAACAGAAGGGGTTTAAATAACTTGAGAAAAGGTCCGTGTGTTGTAGTCACGGTATTCCTGAGGAAATAGCAAAATACGATTAGGAGATTTCTTAAAGAGGTAGTTTGAGACAAAAGAAGTCTGCCATTTACTGAAGCAAGGGATTTCTAAGCAATCAAGCATATCACATTTTTAGATATTCTGTCTTTTTTTGAAACTTTATATAAGATTCATTAAGGTTTTTTTGTAGTAATGTCACTATTTAATAAATGCATATTCCAAAGAAAATTAAGACTGTTACTTCTTTTTCTTTAATCTTATTTTTTAATTTCCATGTATTAAATGGTCTGTCGGTGGTAAACACTGTTATGAATTTTAACCCATGAATAGATTTTGTATAACCAAAGTCAGGAGACAGAATTCTTACATTCTCCCCCACAAACACCCTCTTGCTGTTCATTGTTATAATTCCTCCACCTCTCTGATCCAAACATTACTATAGTTTTGTCTTTTTAAAAAATGTTATACATATACATATATGTACAAAAATGTGACCTTTGAGACTGGTTTCTTCTATTTTGCATATTGCCTTTGAGATTTATTAATCTTGTCCCTCATCATTCCTGGATATTATTACATGTATTGCTTTACCACCGTTTTTTCGTTCATTCATTGTAGGACATTTGGCTCATTTCTAGTTTCAGGTAATTGAAATGAAATTGTTCTTAAAAAACTTGAATACTGGTTTGTGTGAACATTTGTTTGTTTCTTGTTTAAATGCCCAAGAATAGTGATCTGGAAAAGATTTTTTTTTAACTTTATATAACACTGTCAAGGGCCTCCCTGGTGCGACAAGGGGTGAAGTTGCAGCGCTAAGAAACTATTCACAGCCACTGCAGCACGAATTTGATTCCTAGGCAGGAAACTGACCCACATGGTTCAGCAGACCTCTCCTGTCACCCCCACTGCTCCCCTCAGCAGTGTATTTCAGTAGATCCACCTGCTCTGCTTCCTGCTCTGTCTCTGCTAAATCCTCTCATGCCCCCCACACCTCTGGCCTGTACAATGCATAAGTAAACAAATCTTAAAAAAAAAAAAAAACAGTCAAGTTATTTTATAACCTATTTTCATTCATACCAGCAAAAATAGAGTTCCAGTTATCAGTTATTCTGTATTATCATCAGCACTCTATATTATCAATACTTTGTTATTTGTTGGTGAAGTCATTCCAGCATGTGTGATGACATCACATAGTGGTTTCAATTAGTGTATCATTAATAGTTAATGATGTTGAACAATTTTCATGTGCTCATTAGCTAACAATAAGTCTCACAGATGAATTATATACTTAATTGTTGTGCCCATTCTTAATTATATCTTTGCTTTCTTCTTTTGAGAGTTATTTCTCTAATTTTAAATAAGATATATGCATATTTATGATTGGTAAATACTTCCAGTCTGGAGCTTGTGTTTATATTTTCTTAATAGTTAATTTTACAAAGTAAAAGACTGATTTTGATGAGTCATTTTTCAATGTTTCATTTTGTGGATTAAACGCCTAAAATCTATTTCCCTAATCATGACATAAAATTCTGTTTTTTCCCCAAAAATTTGTATGGTTTTTGTACTTTAGATTTACATCTATTATCTTCTCTTAGTTAATTTTTGCATATGGTATAAAATTTAGATTGAGATTTTATTCTTGCAAATACATTTTTCAAAAAAGGATTGTCATTTTTCTTTTAATTACACTTTGTACTCTTGTTAAAAATTAAATGGCTACCTCTGGACTTGTTATTCTGTTCTACTGATCTACAGGATTGTTTCTCTCCCAATACCACAATTGCGATTACTGAAGACTTAAAATCAGGTTGTATAATTTCTCCAAGCTTATTTGCTTATTAATATTTTTAAACTCTTCTAACTCTTCTGATTTTTCATATGTTTGAGCATCAGCAAGTCATTATCTACAGAAACATTCTGTTAGGGCTTTCACGGGAATTGTACTGGACCTGGTGATCTTCTATGGAGACTTCACCTTGATAGTACAGATTTTTCTGTCCCATGGTCATGATATGTCTCTCCCTTTATTCAGATACTCTTTCATTATTTTAATCAACTGTTTCTAGTTTTAAGTACAAGGTCTATATAAGTTTTGTTAGGTTTTGTATAATTTTAGCAGCCATTGTAGAGGCTATATTTTTTTCACTTTCCAATAGTACATTGCTCAAATAGTAAAATATGAATGACTTTGTTTGGTTCATTCCATGCTCTCTAACTTTGCTAAAAACACTTAATAGTTTTAGAAGTACTTTTTAAATGAATTTTTGTGAATTTCTACAGGAATGATCATACTGTCTTCAAATAGGGACAGATTCATTTCTTCTATTGATCTGTATGCTTTCATATTTATTTTTTACTTTATTATACTCACTAAAATTTTTAGTTATTCTATCAGCATATTTCAATATTATGTATGTAGAACAGCAGTGGTGAGAGAAGAGACCATTGTCTTGCTGTCAACTAGTCTTGACAGTCTTTCACAATTTAAAGTGTTGTCAACAGTAGTTTTTTAGTAAATGTCATTATTAACTTGGGGATGTTTCTCTCTAGTTCAATTTCTCTCAAGCGTTTTCATTTTAAATGGGCTTTGGATGTTGTCAAATATTTTTTCTACACTGATTTATATGATCATATAATTCTGCTTCATTAGCCTTAATGTGGTCTACATTGATTTTTGAATATTGAATCAGTTACGTATTCCTGGAATAAAACCCTCTTAGTCATGGTTTATAATTTTATGTATATATTGCTGAATTGACTTGCTAATAATGAGCTATTATATTCTAACTACTACATTCCTCTGTAATATTGGCCTACATTTTAAAATTCATATTTATAGAAATTCTGATATTTGTTGTCTTCTGAAGATTGTTGATTTTTATTTTAGAATGCAGTTAGCCTATCAGATTACAAGTTATAAATTGTATCTCTTCAGGAATGGGAAGTTGAAATTAGTGCCTTTTTTGTTCCTAAAATGTGGAACTTTTTCACTTTCTGTTAAACCCCTTTGTATCTCCCCTGAGTATAAATTCAAGTATCAACCTAGGGCTGGATTGGATTATGGAATTCTACCTAATATAGCTCTCTGCTTTCTGGAATATTCCCATTATACTCTGGCAACCACAAAACTTATCCTGTGCCCTCTCAAGTTAGTAAGATCACAGATTTTTGCTTGAATTTCATACATTTAGCTAGTGTCTATGGGAGAGTGCCATCTGGTGAAAAACTCTATCAAACACATTTCACCCAATGCATTTCCCTCTTTAAAAGTATCAACTCCCTCCAGTTTTTGTATTCTTTTGGTTACTTCCTCTAGATCCTTCAAATATGCGTTTTAAATTTTTGTTTTGGAATCTAAGTTTAATAATTTTAGAATAATCAGCATAATATAAAGCATATCATAACTAGAAGCAGATGCTCAGTGGTCATTTTTGAGCTGATTAAAGGTACAAAGATAAAAAAATATTTATGTGAGCTGAATCTTCTATGATGTTATTTGTGGAAGAAAAAAAGTGTACTGAGCTTGGGCATAATGATTCTAGCTAAATTCAAAGAATTGGGTCATCTTAAAAATTTTGAAAAGTCTAGCTAAGGAAAAGTCTAGCTTAATAAGTAATTTTATTTCCCTTACATTTTATTTTACTTTTATTGTGGTAATATTGGTTTACATCCTTGCTTCTATTTTGAGAGCATAATAACTCCCACCTCAGGTGTTATTTATCATAGTGTACCCACCACCAAAACATCCTTAATCCACTACCTAAGTCCATTGAGCTCTTTACTTATTGTGTGAAGAATGAAGAACAAACAAGTTAAATGAAAGCATAATCATATTATAGACATACTTTGAAAGCTACTGATAATGAGTTGATATAACTGATGAATTAAATGTGCCCTTTAATTTATTTAATTAAATTTAATTAAGTGTGCATTTTGCTTTGAGTAACTAGAAATCTGCTAAAATTTTGAATTGAGATGGGAAGAGTTAAGGGACAATGGAAATTTGAAGACATGTTAAGCTTGAGACAATTATTTGATACCCAAAAAATGAGATCCATAAATAGTTGTATTTAAGTTTAGAGATAAGTAAAGTTAGGCTTGGTGAGATATGATGGTAGTTATTTCATAAAAGACTTTAAAAATTATGGAACTAAGGACACAAAGACAGGAGGTTGAGAAAGAGGTGAGAGAGACAGAGAGAAGTCTAGGAGTGGTTGGGTCAGTTACATGAGTGGACACTCAAGACAGTGCAGGAAAATAAAAAAAAAAATGGAGGAAATAGGTTTTCAAAAAGGAACGTGAAAATTTTGCAAATAAAGTTAAAGAAGGCCAAGAATGAAGATCTGGATATTATATCAGTACCAAGAAAATCATTTGTGCTTTTCATAAGCACATTTTCTTATAATGAGAAGGGCAAATCTATTTAAAGAATGAACATGATTTGAGGAAGAGGAATTAAGTAATATCAAGACCTGAAACCATAAAATAAATAGAAAAAAACACCAGCAAAGTACTCCATGACACATATCTCAGAAACACTTAAAGACTCATTCCCCAAAGCAAAGAAAGTGAGGGCAAATATAAACAGTTGGAATTACAACAGACTAAAAAGCTCTGTATGGCAAAGAAGACAATAACCAAAGCAAAGAGACACTCTACCAATTGGTAGAAAAGACTTCTATACTCCGTACAACGGAAAAGGGTCTGATTTCAAAGATACACCAAGAGCCCACAACACTCAACAAAAACAAACCAGTCAAAAAATGGGCAGAAGAGATTAAAAGACACTTCTCCAAAGAGGAAATGCAGGTACATTAAAAAAATGTTCAACACCACTTATAATCAGGGAACTGCAAATCAAAACCACAATGAGATACCACCTTACACTGGTGAGAATGGCACATATTAAAAAAAAACTGGAACAACAATTGCAGGTGAGGATGTGGAGAAAGGGAAATTCTCTTACACTGCTGGTGGGAATGCAAACTGGTGCAAGTACTATGGAAGGCTGTGTGGAGGACCCTCAAACTACTAAAAACGGAGCTACCATATAACCCAGGAATTCCACTTCTAAAAATCTACCCAAAGCTCACAAAACATTAATTCAAAAGAAATCTGCACTACTATGTTAACTGCAGCACTATCTATAATAGTTAAGATATGGAAACAAACTAATTGCCTTAAAACAGATGACTGGCTCAAGATGTGGTATATATAAACAATGAAATACTATTATTCAGCAATCAAAAAAAATATACTCATTCTATTCACAGGAACATGAATGGATGTCACTTTTTAATGGAATCTTTAATTCACTCCATCTCTCCAACACTCAGTTTTCTTAACTGCAAAACAGGGTGGTTATACCAAACCTGTGTCACAGGGTGATGGAAATATCAGATCGAATGAAATAATGCATATATGCGGATGTTAACTGGATGCCTAATGGTGCCTTATTGTGATAAGTAACTTTTCATGTATACAATAGCTTTTAGTTCTCTCAATAAACTATGAGATATGAATTACTCTTCCCTCTTTTCAAATGTGAAAAGAAGTCAGCCTAATGGGGTTTACGAAACCTGTATCCAGGTCACCTGATGATAGTGGGGGCCAAGATTCTGTTCAAGGTTGTATGCTTTAAGAGTTCAGGCTCTTGATCTCTGAACTGGTGAGAGGGTTTGCACATCAGACTTCCCAAATGCAATAGTTATAAAGTGCAAAAGCACTGACTGAGGAGTCAAGTGAATTTGTTTTTTCCTTTGTCTTGAACAAGTCTTTCTTGTAGACTTGATTTTTGCCAGTGACAAGCAAGAGAATTATTAATAGCTAACCTTTTCTAAATTCAATTAATGCCCTAGATTTAAGGGATGAGATAAAAATTATCCTATTTTTTATGAATAACTTTTTAGTAAATAACTTGGTTTTGGTTATACCTTAGAAGTAGGATGACTAACTATCCCCGTTGGTTGTCCAGAGAGATATGGACATGGGATTAGTGGGATTAAGGATAGTGAACAGGGCAAGTACTAAGCAAATCAGCAAGAGTTCATCGCTCTATGCATAAACTTAGAATCTACCTTCCTTAATTGAGTAAGTCCAGACTTTGTTTCTACTGCACCAGATATCTGTTAATTCTCTTTCCAGTTGATTTGAGAAGCTCTGTTCTATGTTTACTGTACTCTGTCAAATGGGAATTTTTACTGGAATTCTAACCTTCATACATTATTTAATACAGAACTAAAGTGAAATACAGCCTGTGATGCAGGCTTGTTATAACCATCCTGTTTTGCAGTTATTTAATACAGAAACTAAACAAGCAAAAAGCAAAAAACAAAAAACTCAAGTCCTGCTGAATCCCATATCATGTATTTTACTTTTTTGACAGCAAGCAATAAAAACTAACTTAAATAGTATGGACAAGAAAAAAAAAAAAAAAACAAACCTTTATTATAATGACATGGGACATCTCAAACCAGGGACAAGAACACTCTACTCTTGTTTTTCACTTGCTTTTGTTTCTTCTTTTGCATCTCCTCTTACCTTCCTTGTAACTATCACATTTACGTGATGAAAACTGTGACATATATACCTAAGGTGTATTTTATATATTGTAAGTTAAGTGACAGGGCCTTAAAAGAAATATTGTCTTTTTGAGTCTCCATATTAGATTCCTCTGAAAGATATGGTACCTGTCATTTTAGATCTTTGGGTCAGGCAATGCAATGATATCAGGGTGCAAGTCCATACTTTAGGAACAAGATTGCCAAGAACTACCCCTGGAACCAACAGATGTTCCCAAGCAGGTGCAGTTCCAAGAAAAAGAATGACTAGGTAGACAAAAACTATGGCATCAAATATTCTGTTTTCTTTAGCCTACAATGGCAGAAATTAAACCACTTATATTTAATGAAGAATGAAATGTTGAAATGAAACTTCAGGTTCATGTCTGATGATAGCAAGTAACATCTCTGGGTTTCTCTTGCCTTCAACTTGAAATCATTATTTTGTTTAACTGAAAAAAACGATGCTGAGTTATATTACACAGAGCCACAAAGGATCCAACACTATTATTGTGGTAATTCTCGGGGGGAAAGACCCCACTTCCTTCTCTATGAAGTTATTTCAAATTAGAACAATTAATCTTACACTTATGTCATAATACCTTAAAATCATGTAATTGTAATCAACTTTTTAGAGGATATATATACTATTAAAATTCCTTTTGTTTTCTTTTTCTTTCATTATATCTCATTATAGTCTTTCCTCTCTCTGAGTTTATTGGGATTTGTATTTAGTATCTTTACATATTATCTGAATATAATAATTCTAATATAATTGTTAGTAAAAAAATAAATTTTTTGAAAGGTGAGCCAATATTGCTATACTTTTTAATATCTCCTTTTTTGCTTGATTCTTCTTTTTCTTTTCCTCCTACTCTCCTTTCTTAAAATTTTCCTTCACCATTTATGGAACAATAAATAAATGTACGTAATTATATACCTTTCCAAAGTTTGGTTGTTGAAACAGCTACAAAGGATAAGTGAGAACAGATGTTTTCTGAGCAGTTACTATAGATCTGTTACTTTTGTAATTGTCTTTATTCATTGCCTCTTCTAATTCTCTTAGCTACTTAAAATGTAGGTGCTATTAGTCCCTTCATATTATAAGTGAAGAAACTGAAAAAAAAACTTTAGAAACCTGCCCAGATCACCAGGTATTAAAAACTTTCAAAACTTGGCATATTGTTAACCACCATATAATATGGCATTTCTACATTACTTTGGCATTTATGTATTTTAGGAAATTATAGATTCAAAACAAACTATTTGACTACTCCTGTAATGTTATTCTCTACTCCCACATCCCATATTGCCTTGTGATTTATTTGAGCTGCCGATACAGTTGTATTCTAGTAAACATTTTTTGATAGAGTAATATTTTACAATAAGGAATATATAACAATTAAATTATATGAAGCTGGAATTTACTTTTTTGATTTGATCCTTTATTATAGAAGTTTGAAATCCTGTAATTAGAAATCTTGTACAGTTTGATTCCTGTTGACAAATTGTTTCATTGCCAAAAACTTGATTAATTCCCCACACAGAGATGAAATCAAAATTACTCATTTCCTGTACAAAGCTTATATATACAGGAATTAATTTTCACCTAGCTGGTTACCGAATGTGAAAAACAAGTTACATTCCCTCATGAAGTCAGGGAACATATTTTCTCAGAGAGAAGAATCAATGATTGAGTGATATATTTTAATACAAAAATATTTACATTAAGCATAATTTAGCGTCAAACCATATTTTCAAACACATATATAAATACAGATGTCATATTAGACTTGGGACATTAAGATGTGAAATTTACTGAGAGTAGGAATAACATCCTAATTGGAGAATTTTTAATTTAGTAAGACTTCATTTCTTTGCATAAAAATGTCTTTATTCTATATGTACTATCTTCAGCACAATTTCTGTTTAATCAAAATAATCTGTGAAATTTTAACATCAGTTACTTACATTTGTGGTATATCAGAGGCAGAAAGGTTTGTGGCAAACTCAGCTGTGCTCATATTAAGCCTTGTTAATTTCTTTTAATAAAAACAAGTCAAACAACTGAAGAACAATTGTGCCAGTAAAAATAAGGACACATTACCAATACCAGTAAGAGAATAGAGAATAAAATTGTTCAAAGCATAAAGTTCTACCAAAGATTTTGTGTAAATAACTAAAATATATTCAAAATATAATTGGGGTTTTTTTTGTAATTAAATAAGAGTATTTTTATACTTTATCTCAAATGATAATGAAGAAACAGGATTTGGCAAAGAAACAGAGACATTAATAGCCCCACTTAATTCTTCAGCAAAACTGAAATCCTAATCCTCACAGAAAGCAGGAAAATGTGACAAATATATGCAGTTCCACAACAAAGAGAGCCAGCAGTGCTCACTCAGAACAGTGGAGTGCTCAATGGAGTGAGTCCAGAATGGTGGAATATTCAAGTGATTCCAGTTAAAGTTTCTGTAGATAGCAGGGCAAACCAAAAACAAGGCTAGATAGACAGTGAATATGTGGCAACACAGAGATCCAGAATTCTCTAAAACCTTGTTGAGTAGAGAATCTATGGGAGATTGAAGAGAGAAAGTTGAAACCCAAAAAGATCAAATGATGTCTTCAAGTTTATGTAACTCAAGTAGAAGTTGCTCTTTTCTTCCAACTATGTTTCCTTTCTACTAGATGATGTGGCTTGAATATTACATGTGGTCCTATTAGCAAGTGAGAAGACTTCTCTCCTATTCCCAACTCCTTAAGTTCCTTTGTCAGTAAGTTATTTTATGATTCCAGGCAAAAGAGGCTACACATTATTCTTTGAAGCTCTCAAGATCTGCAAGTTAATTGGTTGAACCATTACTCTTTTTTTAGCAAAACGGAATACTTATTATTCTAGTTATTACACATATAAGTGGTTTCTTTATTTACCATTTTTTTTACAATTTATTGTATTCTAGAATTACCCTAATCAACTACACAATAGTACATAGAAAATAATAACAATAATAATAATACTTTTCTTGATACTTAATGTCTTATAGGGAAGATTATTAGGATATTGAATTCTTCAGACATAAATGCCTTGAATATTTGATTAGAATATACTCAATAGTATAATTTTCCAGCACTGAATTAAGGTGGGTGCAGGTGATGTGCAAATGAGCCTTCTGAGATCTTGTATGATATACCATTATGAGGCCACTCACTCTAACTTTGCAACATGTCATCCAATTTTATGACACAAAATCTATTCAAGAAATCAAAGCACAGGAGATATTTTCCATTTTCTAATGCACTAGTTTTTGTACAAGGTTGTGTGCTAACCACATTTGATGCACTACACCACTATAGTGTGTCTTTGAAACAATATTATAAATTCTATTATATTTTATTCCTCATTTCCTGGTGTAGTGATCAGGATGCAGGGTTTATGCTGCATTTATAGTAAGTGAAAAAAACAATATTGGCATATATGTCTATCTGAATCCAGTGTATCTGTACTTACTATGCTACTATAAGTATAAATTGTCCCATTCCTAGGACACATCATGTATTTCATTGTTTCCATATTCTTAGTTTTACTAATCGCTAGCATTCAGTTGACCAATATTCAGTCTGATATTTTCTGTTACCAAAATAATTTCACACTTCAAGACCTTCACCATTGCCAATTCTTTTATGAAACTGCTTGACTGTTTCTAATTATAATAAATCATGTCCATCTATGAGGTTCCCAAAGTGTAAACAACTGATAAGAGTTTTGATGAGTATACATCAATTTGTAAACTACTTAACGGTAGAACAAGATTTAAGGATTTACTTGAATACTTGTATCTCTGTGACTTAAGTCAGCATGTAGAAAAAAATGTGAATTCAATGTAAATTAACTGTAATTGAACACAAGTCTGTACTACCATACTTATATTTCATAGTCCTTTCCTTATTTGTCTTTCCTTATGCCTTCTTTGAAAATAAAGTTTTGTGCTAAAGTAAGCTAAGTTTCATTTTCATGGAAAAAAAAATCTGTCACATGGCTTTCTGGTAATATTTTATTTTCATATGAAATAGTAAATAGACTTACAGCATAAAAAAAATTCCTTGTAAGAATGTGTCAAAGATGAACAATTAGATATTCAATATAATGTGTATTCCTATGTATGAGTCATGTGATTGTGAATGAGTTACCTCTCAGAAATCTGGATATCTTTAGATATTTTGATCACCACCCACACACCCCAGGAAAAAATCTTCGTCTTATTGCCAATTTCTGATTTTGTGATGAGTGTGAAATGACAAGATGCCATTGTAATATTGTTTGCTGTCAATTTCCTTATGGGACTTGATGAATGTGTCAAACAGTGGAGCGCCAAGCATGCTTTTGCGAAATGCAACATTTGTTTCATGAAGTAAATGTTGACACTGTTTTTTATTTTGTTAGAGGAACTCCTGGGACACTTCAAAAGGTGAGATTCCTGCAAATAGTGTGTTGAGTATTTAGTTTTCTAATCCTTTGTTCCATGTAAAGCTACGAGAATATGCCCGCATTTTCTGACCATCTTAACCAAAAGAAGAGCGGTGATTATCAGAAAGCAATTTGGCAGTGATTGAAATATGCTTCCTTTGGTGTTGTGCTTGAAACTTAATATGTAATATATATTTAAAGAAGTTAAATCTATTCAAATGGCCAAGCTAACCAAACTGATTCTTCATTCTCAAAATTATTAATCCAATTCTTATAGAAAGAGGTATGGATCTTTGATCACGTGAAAAGCATTATACAAGTTTATTTACCAAATGTATTTCCCTGAGCTAGTATGTGTTAAAGTACCTTTGAAGTGCTTAATGGTACACCGAGGTAGAATATTTTTAAAAGCATTGTAGCACTCTCATAAGTATGTCAATTCTGTCAGGAAGCTGATCTGTGTATTAAAAAAAGTGAAACTAGGATTTTAAAAATAATTTAAAAATTGGGAAATTGGAAGTTATATAATAGTTTAAACTTGTTAATGTACATGTTGTCTTTGAAAAGAGTTTAGAAAAAAATATAGTAACTTTTTAAAATAAATGTTTATGACTATGGTTGCATTTCAAAAATATGAATATTAGTTTGGGAGAAAGCAAAGAGTGATACATTTGTAACATGCAAACTATTAGAAAGCTACAGAGACACAATAAAAATAATGTCAATACAAAATTGTAGAAAGGGAGAAAAAAGAAGCAATACAATTATGACAAGTGGAAAATATAAAATGGGTGCAATACATCAACAATTTTAATAACTGCAAATGATGTTACTTATTAATCTTTTCTCAAGAGAATATTCAAAGACAAATGCATATAGAATGAGCCAATTAATAGAGGGAAATATCAGTGTGTGGAAAAAATCATAATTTAAAATAGCAAACTGCAAAATTTTCACTGGAAAATAATAGGAGATGGTTATGATGGTAAATGTTATCTTACATGTTTTTTATCACAACAAGGCAGGAGTATATTTTCTTTGTTTCCATTTAAATAAAGTCCAACACATGCCCAAGCATACCCACCCACATACTCTCTCTTACACACACACAACAGGGATTATTGCAAATGATCAGAATACTCAGTCTGTGTAACTTCATAATTAAGAGGGCATAAAGGATTCCAAATATGTCAATACAAATAATGTAAATGGATGAAATTTGAAAATTAAAAATAGAGATTGTCATAGAATAATTTAAAAAAGTACAAATCCAATTCAATAAATGTTAATTTATGTTAATTCAATAGTTACACTTAAAATATAACCACATGGGAAGATTGAAAAATATGTAATATTGACACTAAATTAAGTGAAAAACTTGTAATTAAGGGGAAAATATAATCAGGGAAATACTACACTAATATACATCAACCAGAATGGCTAAAATTAAAATGCCATCATTAGTAAAAGTTATGAGGTTTTGGGAAAGTGGAACAACTGGAAGTCATGCAGTGCATTTAGTAGGCAGAGGCCAGATTTGCTGATAAACATCATAAAATTCACACAACAGTTCATTACAACAAATAACTATCTTGCCTAAAATGTTAATAATACTGATAATATGAAATCCTGTTATAAACATAGATGCATGAAAATAGGTATTCAAACTGATTGCAACAACCCTTGAAACTGAATATTGGCAGTTTACTTGCAATAGAGATTGGCAATTTAGTTCAAAAACTCACCATTATGTTAAAATTTTTAAACAAATTAAATTTTTTCTTACAATGTTTGCTTTCTTTTCTAGGTGTAGTCCCCATAAAATTTCTACCACCAATTCTCCTGTGCAAAATCACCAGAGTCCCTTGTGCTCTGATAACAGCAAAAGAAAGAGTATGGGGGCCTCCCTGGTGGCGCATGGGTTAAGTACTGTACTGTGAAGCACCCCCAGCTATTGCAGCACAAGTTGGATACCAGGCCAGGGAGGTGACCTCATGGTGCAGCAGACCTCTCCTGCCATGCCCACTGCTCCCCTCAGCAGTGTATTTCAGTCAGTCTGCCTTTTCTGCTCTCTGCTCTGTCTCTAGTGATTCCTGTTATTCACCCATATCTCTGGCTTGTACCCCAGTTTTTGTATGCATAAATAAATAAATCTTTAAATAAACTGTTTCTTATTAAGAAAGCAAAACCAGGATTTTCTATCATTCACAGCAGCAATTTGAGAACAGCACTTATCCTTCTTGATTATTAATTGGTAAAATTGGGTATTAGTAAATATTTGTTTATGTATAACATATCATTGCCATTAATGTTTATCTCTATATATCATAGATGGCTAAGATAAGGGATATTTCACTTTTTGTGAATAGGAATGACAGTTGTAGCAGGAATTAACCACATTCTATTTGTTCAGAAAGTGAAACACAAGTTGCTCTTGAAATAGGGTTTTAGATTCAGAGAAAGCATAAATATGTGGTTAACCACAGAGATTACTGCCATGTTTATATTCATGATCAAAATAGATAAGCTACTTTTATAATTATAAAGAAATATATTGATTCAAAGTGAATATATCATTCTTTTAATCATAATATTTTCATAATCATGGCAATTTTATGATACATAAATAGCAAAACTTTAATTAAATCACAATTTCTATTTAAATACTTAATGTCCAATTTTATTAGACAATGGCTCTGATAATTTGATATTTGACATGAAAAGACTGAATCATTCATATACATATATTCATATATCTGCACATACAAATATAGAATCAAGACTGAATCTACTTAATTGGTGACATATCAAGTGCATATTTTTTATAATAGTTGAACAAATTCTGTATAATGCCTTAGTTTCACAGTTATATAGACAAAATAAACTGTAATAAAGAAAGGTCGGTAAAACAAAACACAGACTCTCTTTTTTTCTTCAAACCATACAATTTCAACTTTATATTAAAAGAAAAATTGTATAAGCTATTGGCAAACACAACGCTCTACTAGTCACAGAAGTTATGGCTACTGTTCCATACGTGGAAAGTCGTGCTCCTAGTGGTGGATTTTATTGGAATTTGAGGGGAAGGACAGATAACTATTGAATAAAGTATCAAGTCTAACAAACTGGAAACTTCCCATGTAGATTCACTATAGAAATCTATGGCACAACAGAAGATTATGTCACATAGATACGTAGATATTATTAGTCAGCAAAAAGCACAACACAGGTTTGATTTCTCTCACTGAAGCTGCTCTTCTTTTTTTCCAGTGTTTAGGATACTTTACTGGAAACTGCAGGTGACCTTTACATTCTATATTTATTTTTTCACTATCAAGTTAGAAAATATCTAAAGAAATAAATAGTTGCAGAAGACTTTAATTATCATTTCTTAAATATGTTCCTTAAATATCATTCAAATATGGATAGTATTTAAATATCATTTTGAAATCACAGTGGTGGGGTTCATGATTCTGCCTTTGAATTTGAGAGGTGCTAGATATAGACAAAATTATCTTAAGAAGAGTCAGAACATTGTTTCCAGATTTTCAATTCTGTACACAGTAGGTAATATTATTTATTTGAAAATGTCATGAAATAGCACTGATCAAGGCTATTATTGCATATTTTGTCTAGAGAAAGTGATGATTTGTTATCTTAGCCAGGAAAATTACTTAAAGAGCAATTGTCCTTGTGCATTGACTTAGAATAGCCATAATACAAAAGTCACATTTGAACTCACTTTTTATTTTATGAGTTTTCACATAAACCATTCATAAAATCTATTTTTGCAGTTGATCTTAGTCACTGGGCTTCTTAAACATTTTTCATAGGAAAGGAGCTTTGACTGTTTTTCTTTATTACACTGCACAGAGAAATAAGCTTGACCTTAAACAAGCTAAGGACCTGATCATCACATTATCAGGTGTATGTAGGACAAGGGTCAAAAGATCAATAGCATGCTATGCAAACACACTGGGCAACTCTCCAAGTCTGGTGCTGCTCTCTTCACATTAAAAAGAAGGATTATGAGGGGGGAAAAGCAAACCATTATATGCTCTAATTTAAGAATTCTAAGAAATCCTTTGAGGTTCACTATTTCTCAGATCAATGAGGCAGATCTTATATTGGGATAAAAAGTTAATTTTCTTTTTGCATTTCTAGACTATTTTTCCCCAAAGATTTATTTATGTATGCATACAAGAACTGCAGTACAGGCCAGAGGTCGGAGGGTGGTGAGAGGAGGGAATCACCGGAGACAGAGTGAGGAACAGAACAGGTAGATTGACTGAAATACACTGCTGAGGGGAGCAGTAAGTGAGACAGGGGAGGTCTGCTGTGCCATGTGGGTCACCTCCCTGGCTGGGGATCGAACTCATGCTGCAGTGACTGCCAATAGCTTCATAGTGCTGAGACTAAACCCCTTGTGCCACCAGGGAGACACCTCTAGACTATTTTTTATGACTGATGTTTGGAGTAAGCCAATGTAGACAGACAGAGTGCTGATTATGCTTGATTAAAATTAAGGATGAAGGAGGTTTGGGGGATAATAGCTAAAGTGTATAGATTTCTTAAGGTGATGTAAATGTGAACTGACTGTACAACACTGTGACTATTAGAAATCACTAAGTTGTAATGTTAAGTGGGTGGACTGATGAGATATAAGTTATATCTCAATAAAGGCATTAAAAAGGTATAGCCTCTTTCCAGGCACATTACAAAGAATACTGTTTCATTTAGTAAGATGTGTGATTAATATATGTTGAATGCTTGGTATGTTCCAGTGACTGTCCTAAATTTATACATATTTTCCATGTAATGTCTCACTTAATTCTTACCTATGATATAGTGCATTATGATTACTATTATTAATCTTATTTTACTGATGGAAAACTGAGATAAATAATCAAATAACTTCAACAAGGATACACAACTGTGTAAAGTATCTCCTAGGAAAAAGCAGCAAATTCAGTAAGGTGGGGCATACTATAGTAATAATAGTTGTTAGAAATATATAGCTCAATATTTTTAAATATTCTGAAATACTGAGCAGAGTTTGTGTGCACTCCAACTTACCCCCATGTAACAAATTTTCATTTAAATATTTCATAGAAAAATGACTGTAAATTTCAAAAGTTGTACATGAAAAACCAAAACCATAAAACAACTCTAAAATAGCTTCTGTATTTCTATAAATCATAAATTCTGTGCTTGTAAATGCATTTTAAAATTTGATTTGATTTACCAAAGGAACAATTCTTTGAACTAGGCTTTCACAGATTTAAATATAAAATCAACATTTTTACATGTGGTTTGTGGTTATGTACATAAGAATATGAAACGATATATGAGGCATAAATTTCAGGGTAAAAAATGAAAATGAAAGGCAATAAAATTAGGCACTGACAGAAATATTACTTTATTAATTTGTGAAATAAGTCATCTATCTTATGCTAATCTGGGTTTTATTGTTGCAATTTAAACTTTCAAGTGAATTTTTAAAGAAGATTTATTAAAAGGAAACAAGGTAAATGCAAACATTCATGGGAAAGAAATGAAGCCCAACTAAACTCTGAGCTGAAAAGTCATGAATCGAAATTTCTTTCTCAATCTTTCAAGGTTGCATTGTTTTTAACAGCACTCCATCTCATGTCACTCCATATTTTATTGTTTATCTGCTTCTTGGAGTAACTTGCATTCCATAAGTCCAAATAAGATAGTGTCATTCCAATAAGCTCTGAACACTGCATAACTATAGATTGCGCCTCTTAATTCTGAATTATAGGAATCTAATTAGAGTCACTGCTAAACCAATGCGTTGCCTAAGTGTGGGCCAGCGTATGTCCCTATAGATAAGGCTGCAGAATCCTGTCAGAGATAAAAATGTCCCTCCAAAGGTTTACAGTTTGAGCAAGTCTCTAGAAGAAACACTTATATGGGTATCCAAGTGAAAGATTTAAGAAAACACACTTTTCTTTTTTGTTTTAAGGAGTAGTTGGAAGAGTCAGAATCTTGGCTTCCAGAAGCTCCTTTGTTTTTTGTTCTTTTTTACAGGTTATATTGAAAGAAAGAAGGTTAATATTGATATTTTCTGATTTGAATGATTGCCAAATATCAGCCCCGATGTAAAATGTGATCTCAAACTTAAAATATATGTATGGGAAATAGAATTACCCTACGAAAGCATTGAAAGAGTCAAAGGAGAACAATTACTAGTACTATTGCTAGCCAACTTTTTGCCTATTAGAACAAATTATCCCAAAATGCCTACTATAGGGAAATGACAGCAAAAATAATGACATGCTAATAAGGCCTGGGACCCTGCCATGATTTCCTGTGATGTATGCCTGTTTTTCTCCAGTGCAGGGTAGTAATGTTTCAAGTTTCCAAAGTGTTTAAAAAGAATTTACGAAACAGTAACTCATAAGAACTAGGTTATGATAATAACTTCCAGGTATTGACAACAATATATTTTGTTAACTTATCATATAAAGAGTCACTACAATTTTCATCCTCCAAGCACACAGCTGGTGTATTTAAAGTGATTTAATTTGCTTTTATATTTGATGAAAGCTATTACATTGGTGAAAATTCAAATGTCAAAGAAAGTTTTTTACTATATTAAGAGCTATGACATTAGCTATAGCCTTTTTGGTAAGAATTTATATTCTGTAAATGAAATATTAAACATCTATCAAAGTTTTACTTTGTGCATGTCTTGGGTACTGACAAGTTTAGAAGGTACTGATACTCCTTGCAGAGAGAAGCTAGGACAAATTGACCTGTTCTCCTAAAACTAGGCTCTAAAATGAGAAATTATTAGGTAAAAAAATAAGGACTTGTGAACCAATAAGAAAAGGATAATTATCTTTCTAAATTTATGTGCTGTCTGGATCACTATAAGTACAAACTCCAACACCTGTTTTTCAGACATGGACAGCTGTTATGAACCAACTTTTGGTTTCCATATTGCAATCAAAAGCATCTTTAACTGTCAATTATGTTATTTTTCAATTTATGCTTTATTCTTATACTAATATAGGAAAGTTGTAGATTTTTTCTGTAATTGTTATTTATAAAATGAATGGAACGCAGAAAATTTCTGTGTACAAACAAAGATGACTTGATTCATTCATTTAAAAGAATTTGAATTTAATAACAGTCTTTTATTTGTAGGCTGGATGATTTTACATAATACCATATAATTGTTTAATATTTTCTATTTTTAAGTGGATAGCTCTTGGCTAGCAATTTAATAGACTGACAGAAAAATGCAGAGATGTTTTAAGATCTCACTAAAGATTTGATGTTCACCAGTTAGGGAAGAGGATTGTTAATAATACTGATCAAAATATTGCATTTTTATTATTTGAACCATTATCTACCACAAATAAAATTCTTTAAAAAAACTGGTTGGGTGCCTCAAAGAAATATATTAGAATAGAATAGAATGCTCTTGTTGACTTTTCTTTTTGGCAAGCAAGAAAAACGTAATGTTTATTAACTCAGAAATACAGGGCAAGAATTTGAGTCAGTGGTCATTGCTGTTTTTCTTGCCTTTTTTACTTGAGGTACTCATTATTTTGACAACTGATAGAAGAAATGTTTTGTAAGGTTTTCTTTATAAAGCTCTAGACCTTAATAATTTAGATGTAGTTCAAAAGTATGAGAATATTTCTGCTAATGGGACTCTCGAGATTCTGGGTTAGAATGAACTGGGAGTTAAGGGGGGGAGTTCTGATTTTGACAACATATAGACCTTGGGTCAAATCCTGTTTTTGCTCCATGCTGTGTGTTTTTGGAAATTTACTTGCTAGTTTTGAGGTATGTATGTGTCTTATACGATCAACTTTATAGGACTATTGTGATGATTATATGGTAACATGTAAATTGACCCAACATGTATTTGGTGACAAATTTGTAATTAAAAAATATATATTATTTCTACAGAGGAAATGAATAGAAACCATCCAAAGTTGTAAAAGATTACAATTTGTAACCTTTTTCAATTTGGGAAGTGAGAGATCAACTATACTTTTCTTTCTATTGATGAGGGTTTAACCTGGTACCTTGTTCACAGTAAACAATCTATTAACTGTGAATTAAGTTAAATGTACTTGTTATATTAAGTACACAATTGCTAAGTGGACAATGCATTACTCGTTAGTTTTTTCCTGTGATATAAGGCCCAAAGGGATGCAAGGAGAGAGACAAGGAGCATCTTCACACAATAACATTAAAACTATAATTCCAGTTGATAGTATATAAAGCAAATAAATTGCTCAAAGTCTGTGTCATCCTGGTCTTTTTGTCCTTCCATAATAAGTTAAAGACATTTGATACTATAAATCTTTATGATCTTAATAAATTATTTGTGCTCTAATTTTTAATTTCTGCATTTATAAAAGGATTAAATGAATAGCTAGATAATAACTAAATTTCTTTTGATTAACATTATGAATTTGCAATCTATAAATGAAACAGTATGAAACAAAAGAGCACTTCACAGTGCTGTAACAGTACTAAGAGACAGTGACCAAGGTGGGTTCTCACCTATGCACACAATGGCAAGACCACTCACACTCAGCTTCCAACAACAGGGTTTATTTAACCCTGAGTTTCTAAGGCCACAGGTGGTTGGCTACCACACCCCAGACAGTGTGTGCAGTACAGAAGTACCAAAGTCTGCTCATGAAGGATGAGGTGACACAGCAGCAGCTCACCGTGGTAGTATGGAGACTGGGCCAGATGCTGAATGAGACCACAACAGAATCAACTAGAGGATGCTACCTGAGAACCAGAGGCTGGGCCAAGTCTGACAATTGTCTTGCAAGGTGAAGTCAGGGATAGGGCCAGAGGCAGGTGCCGTGACCAAGTCTTTCCAAAGGTCTGTGGAAGTCTGGAGATCTGGAAGTCTGGAAGTCCATGGAGGTCCACTGAATCCCAGGGAGGTGCTTGAAGCTTTTCTCTCTTCTGAGGCTATCTGCCAAATCCTTCTTTAAAGTGGTTCAATGAATGTTCCTCTTCAAAGGCCGGGAGCAGAATTCTTCCTCAAAGTAGTCTGATTTATGATTCCTCTTTGAAGATCAGCTACTGACTCAGTGTTGCTTTTCTCTTCAGAGGCCAGGAGCAGAACGAATTTCTTCTCTTTTGGAAGCTGGGAGCAGAATAAATGACTCAAGCTGGCCCTTGATACCGACACCCTGCTAGCCTGATTGAACCACTGAAATCCTACATGTCTGATTTATCACCTGTCAACTTGTTTTCCATTTTCAATCTGAATAATTAACTGATGAAGTGAGCTTACAACTGTTTGGTCCGTTTAGGATCCTAGAGCCAGATATAAAAGGGGAAAAGGCCCACGTTGACCTATACTCATGTCAGACAGGCTTGTGGGCCTGTTGCTCCAGGGAATCACTGAAAGAGCCAGCCTTGCTGGTGGGGCTGGGGAAGGAGGAACGTCTGTGGGTGGTGGGCTAGACTGGGGCACTCAGCCCCAACAAAGCCACCTCAATCCATAGCCTCTGGTGTCATGGGGATCCTGTTATGTAAATACTCAGTTTTTCTGTAATACTTGGTTTTCTCATGTTGCTCTGTCATATATTTATCTTTTTCTATCTTTATCTTTAAATTGTGTGCTAGCATAGTATAGAAAATTGCAAAGTTTAAAATGACTTTGAAAATTAAGGTTGTTTCCAAGGAAAGTGATTACGGGGAGATTATAGTATCAATTGTTACATGCCCTCTCAATACTTAGGGAAGATTTCTTAATATTTTTAAAATTTTATATTTAGATAATTTTAAACAGAATCTTCATAATTTCTTCCACTGTGGAACATGCTAGATGTAATAGTAATGTGTATTAACCACTCATATTAAGAAACAAAATTACCAGTAACTTTGAAACTCTCTTGGCCTTCCCATATCCTGTATCCAGCTGTTCCCCCCAAAAATACTATTTTCTATATTATGTTTTTCATTGCATTGTCTCTTTAAAGTCCCTTCCCCTAGCATACATTTCAACATATATTTTACACAGAGATTACTTGGATTTGCATGATTTTGAATTTCATAACAAAGAAATCATTCTGTCTCTAGATTTGTTTTGCTCTCTCAATTTTATGTTCTTAAGATTTATCTATGTGATGCCTCCATGCCATTTATTTTAATTGCTGTATTTCTGAAAATTGATGTGTTAATAAAAATTGACATTCACCCCACTGTAAATTATACATTTAGACTTACACTTATTTTCAAATATTGAGATTGAAACACAGCTACAGCTGACCTAACTTTTTACCACTTACATTCCACAATACTTGTGCATGTTAATTAAAAACTCCTTGTGAAAATAATTTTAATCGTTACATGACTTTTACTTATATCATAATTACCTTAAGCCATTCTGTAATGATAGTTTGACTTTTCCTCTAATTTTCCCTAATAAGAGTAACATCATAAATATCTTCATAGTATAATTTTTCTTTAATGATTTAGTTTTTATTATTTCCTAAGGAAAGAGTCCCAGAAACAGAATTAATGATTCAAAGGGAATGCATATTTTTATGACTTTTTAATACCCACAGCAGATTGCTTTTATGAGATTGAACTACAAATTCTGTATGAAACTATACTTTGACTGCATCCTCTCAACCTCGGGTATTTTCAAAAACAAACAAATAAAAGGTAAATGAAAATTTTTGCCAATTTGTTAGGCAAAAATTTGCATTATATTACTATTTTCATTTACAGTAGAAAAGTGAATGGAAATTGTTTTCTTCTCTTTTGCAAAGTATATCTATATAATTTGTCCATTTAACCCTACTACACACTTTTTAAAAAATTGTTTTATCATGAATACAGGACTATAGTTCTTTAGTGATTCAAATGATCACGTACATGGTACCAGCCATAAAAGGCTTGTGTTCTTGAACTGAATTGATTACTTTCTTATGATAGAACCCAGAGAAATGAATTCTAAGTGATGGGACTTGTCCAATTCCCAGAAGCATAATGATTTCAGTGGGAAGAGTTATTTTTGGTGATGGAATTTTCAGAAAAAAAATATTTATATATCACTGAAAAGTCAGTTTTCACATGCAAATTCACTTGTCTACATTATATAACATCCAGTTGCGGAATTGTTTCATATTTTTTTATCACTGACATTTCAATATCTTTTTATTTCTTTCTAATCTTTTTCTGTTCTACTCATCACATGCAAACCAACAAACATTGGACTTAGACCAAATTTCTAACAATATTTACTTAACATTTTTCCCTCTTACAAAGAAGGGTTGCTTTCAAAAACACAAGTGTATGAGATAGATCTTTACATTATATCTGTAATACTCTTCTAATGACTTTGCTCATATTTCTACACATTTTAAACTACAGTCACTTCTAGTTACTTATTGCTATGACCTCTTTTTAACCATTCTAAGTTTTTTACTATGAATACTCACTAACATAGTTTTCTAGCATGCTTAAACAGATAATTATTTTCAGAATTTTATTGATGTATAGTTCCAAGGATGCTGAAGTTGGACCATCTTAGATTAAGAACTCATTTTTACTACTTTTAAGCTGTGAAACACCTCTCTGAGTTTCAGCATTGTGAAGATTTAATGATATGACTGGCAAAAAAGTTTAGTCCAATGGATGGCAGAATAGCAGGATCCAGTAACTGGGTCTATCATAAGTCTTATAACATATTTAGTATACTTTGTTCACTATTTTCTTGGAGAGTAAACCAAAATCTCCCATATTTTAGGGGAAAGAAATCTCTAAGCAAAAAAAACTTTTTTTTTGTTTTTTTTTTAAAACAAAACATGTGCTAAGTCTGGTTGATAGTTTAGTGGAATGACGGCTTTCTGGATAATTATTTTTCTGTTGTCTTAAGATTAATCCTAAGGCAATAGGTTCTAATCTGTGTTTCATAGATTCTGAAGATTCTGCAGACTTAACTTAGGGACTCCTTGTAGCAAAGATTAAATGGGTAGCCGTCCACCCTCCTGTGCCACAGCAGCCCCACTTTTATCTTTTTATGTTGAGAAAGTATTTTATCTTTTGTGGGAGGTTACCTTACTGCTTTTAGTTGTCAAAACTTCTATAAGATTGTTCTCTCAACTCTCTGACCCTCTCTGAGATTTTAGAAGGTTAAGCAGCAAACTCCACACAATTTCTGGACTTCACAAAGAGTAAAAATACAGGGCCACTTTTTTGAGAAAAAAAAAAAAAAGTATTAGGGTATATTGAAAGTGATATCAGAACATTAAACATAGTCTGGGGTTGTTCAAGACATTTTTATGACATCTTAATGGGGCCATCTAAATGGAGGGCCCTCAGTGACTGCAAAGCTTTCACAACCAGAAGCCAATTCTGTGATGGAACAAGATGAGATGCAGACAGACACAGTTATGTACAGGATTCTCCTTCTGGGGCTTGCCTATGCTGTAGGAAGGGAAGATACAAACTCTTGTGTGCTCATTTGAATCAGTAGGTTCCTCCTTCCACTTTTGTCACCCATTTGGCTGAAATTTTCAACTATTCACTAGCATGCTGGTTTTCTTTCAGGCAATAAACTGTAACATTGTGATATCCTAGAAAGGGGAGTTTCCAGGTTCCTAGCCCTACCCAAGGAAGAGTGAACCTAAGCAGGGAGAAAAAGCTTAAAAAGATTAGGAGGAAACTGAAGGAGGCACGTGGAACAGAGAGACATGTGAAGAAGTTGTGTTTGCCTTTTGGCCTTGGACTTTTACCACAGACTTGGGGATATGGGAGAAGACACTTGAAAGAGATATAGATGAGAGACTCATGGGAGGTTGACAATGGCAGTCTTTGTGTTGACCTGTAGATCTTTTCCTTCTAGACTTGCCTTGCCCCTTTCCCCTTCTGCCCCCCCCCTTTTTAAAAGATTTATTTATTTATGCATACAAAAACTGGGGTGTGGGCCAGTGGTGTGGTGGGGGGCAGTGGGTGAGAGGATTCACCAGACAGAGTTGGGAGTAGAGCAGGCAGATGTACTGAAATACACTGCTGTGGGGAGCGGCAGGCAAGACTGGAGAGGTCTGCTGTGCCATGTAAGTCAGCTCCCTGGCGGACTGAACTCATGTTGCTGTCGCTGGCAATAGCTTGATAGCACTGTGTCTTTAATCCCTGCACCACGAGGAAGAGCCACACTTCTGTTCCTTTTTTAAGTTTCCCCACCAGAAGGTGTCTTAGACTGTGGCAAACTCTTGAGTCTCAGTGACCCTGCTTTGGGTCATGCTTGTTTGGCTGGGTTTTTACCCATGAGTAGATGGGTAACTTTGGGTGTTTCATAGGAAACCTATTTTAATTGTATTCTTTCTCTCCTCTCTATTGCTCTTTAATTGTATTCAAGGTGTCATACATTAAGAGTATGATTTGCTAATGGGATGGCAAAACCCATTAGAACAGGTCCTAGAAGACTCCTTAGTCTATCCAGTAATATTACCACCATAGCACTGATGATGGAAAGCCACGAAAAAGTCAACAAAGTCTAACATGTTAAACTAGGAGAAATGGAAAATATTTGAACATGTTTGTAGATGATCTATATTCTTAAAGTATTCTCCTCATTAAAAAATTAACAAAATATTTTAAAACTGTAGAGGCAGGATGATATGGGGCCTGGTTCTCTAAGATTTGGGCAGATGGGTCAAGGAGGAGTCCTGGAGCCCTTGGTGGCTTTTTCAGTCTTCTATTAATGTTCCTGCATTAGAGGCAACCAGGTACATAGTCCTCCTAGCCCCTTCCCCCCCAACAAATCTTCACTCACTGTAGTGGCAGGAAGGCGGCCGCACACTGGGTAGGTTCAGCATGGTTCTGGGCAGATGGGTCAGGGAAGGGAGGAGTCTTGGAGCCCTCGGTGGCTTTTCATGCTTTATTTAGTAGAGGTGGCCAGGTACGTGGCAGGCATGGGTGCCGGGGGGCCGGAAGGCTGGCAGGCCTCCCAGCCCCCAATGCATCTCACCCTCTCGGCTGCTTTCTACTGCTGCTGCTTGTCAGTACTGTCGGTCCTGTTGGTTCTGTCAGTTCTGGCGTCCTCATGACGCTGCCCATTTAAGCCCGTGTCAAACTCAGGTGTTCCCACTTGTGCATGCCCACCTAGGCACGCACGCATCACACCAGTGGTGGGAGGGTGGAAAGACCTGATTGTTCTCTGACCCTACACTCACTCTGTACTTTCTGTTAATTTGTGCCTCTCTCTCGTAATATGTCTTTCCTGCTTCTTACTCTACTGCTTACGCTCTTGCTGCCATACCCATGATGTTGTCCTTATATGGCCGGTAAGTCTTAGCCCAGGTGCACCCATCTACGCATGCTCACACCCTACTTGAGGGGCCTGCCATCAGGCGTGCATGCAGAACTGCAGGTGTCTATCATTGACACTAATGGTGGGAAGGCAGAAAAACCTGATAACTTGCATTTACCTTACAAAAACATTCTTTGAAAACTGGGAAAATTGATTCTGGGAGGCAACCATCCCCATAGACAAAGTAATTACGGGCCTGAGTGCCCAGTAGGCTGCTGCGTCATGGTTTAAACAGTACATCTACATGTCTTTTTAGAGTACCGAACTGATCGCCCAGCGATGTCAAGGCTCTAGCCCCCATGAAGCAGAGCCCACCAGATGATGTGAAAGTTTTGATCACATGACTTCACCTTAGGATAAAAGCATAAAACAGATCAACGCATGACAGTTTCTTAGCCAAGGGTGCATTTCTCAGCCTCTTTCACCTGAGTCCACTTCAAGGATGCCATACATGAATACTTTCTAATCTGCTCAATAAACTTTGAATTAGGAGACTTATTCTTTGAGATATTAAGCTGCCAGGTGTCAGGTACTTCCTCGTTTCTCTCTGATGGTTGGTCCTTTGCAATGTGGACACTGTACTGTAAGCAATCTTCTTTTTCAGGGGGCGGTCATAAAAATAACACAGATTTAAAACAATAGAAACTTGAAACTAGGAAGGTACTATATTATTAATTCTTACATAAGGTACAAACTCTCTTATTTATTGATCTCAGTGCTGTGCTGCTCTGCCCAGATCTTTCTTCAGGACTGAGGAATTGCTTTTCCAGCTGTGGAAGGTTGTAGGTTCAGGACTTGCAGCTGAGTTCCTCCCCAGGATTTCCCAGGTCAGGGATACCCACCTTCCCCCAGGGAAGACTTCTTTGATTACTGCTGGATTGAGGCCATGAAGAACAATCTTTCACCCCGGCTGGGACACCTCTGAGTCCTACACCAGCCTGAGGGCTTCCTACTGAGTTGATTGTGACTTTTGTTACAGCTGTATCACAGATTATTACTATCTTGCAACAATCCCAGACTGGTAGGTTCATCACCGGTTCAAGCAGTCTCTTTGTCTTTGCCAGGGTCATGCTATCCCTCACACTCCACTGCAACATGTTGGCTTCTTCTTCCATGCCACCGCCTCTGCCACACCACACGGCATCCCTATGATGCTAGCCTTATATACTTCGTGCATTAGCCCAGGTGTATCCACTTGCGCATGCCCACCCACGTATGTGCGCAGCATTTCAGGTGTCCATTACACCAGTGGCAGAAGTGTGGAAAAGCCTGATTAACTTTTCTCAGACCCCACAATTACCTAGTGGGCTCAGTCCTTCTTTGTTCTTCTCCTATAGGTGTTAATTCCAACAGGAAGACTAAATGAAAATACAGGACTTTATTCAAAAGTGAGTGTGATGCCAGCAAGGGCACAGAGCAGGTTTTCCAGGATTCTGGACAGACGGGTTGTAGCAGCAGGAAAGGGGCACAGGGCAGGTTCAGGATGGCTATAGCAGACGGGTCAAGGATGGGAGTCTTGGAGCCCTCAGTGGCTTTTATGCTTTTATTATTATTGTCAGAGGTAACCAGGTACATGGCAGGCAGGTGTGCTGGGGGGTCAGGAGGCTGGCAGGCCTTCCAGCCCCCGGCGCAGCTTACCCTCTTGGCTGCTTTGCTACCGGTGCTGCTGCTCTTGCTGGTATTGCTGCTCATGTTGGTCGGGACTGGCATCCTCATGATGCCGCCCATATAAGCCCGGTGTCCAAACTCAGGTGCACCCACTTGCGCATGCCCTCCTAGGCATGTGCACAGCACTGCAGGTGTCCATCATTATACCAGTGGCGGGAGGGTGGAAAGACCTGATTTCTCTCACCCTACACAGGTCAAGGAAGAGTCCTGGAGCCCTTGGTGGCTTTTTCAGTTTTTATTGCATCACTATCTCAGAGGTGACCAGGACCTCTAGGCTAGCAGACCTCCTAGCCCATGGCACATCTTCACTCTCTCTGCCTCTGTCTCTCCCCTGCTCTTCTGCCCTGCTGCTCCTGTCACTCCTGTTCTCATTCTGCTGGTGTCCTTGTGACACCACCCTTATACGCCCATGTCCAAACTCAGGTGCACCCACTTTCGCATGCCCACTTAGGCACGCGTGCAGAACCACAGGTGTCCATCATCACAACAATGGCAGGAGGGCAGAAAATCCTGATGAATTTTACATTTACCCTACAGTTAGGAAGAAATTTTCATCAAAGGTACTAAAATATAAGATCCTCATCTTTCTTCCCTGATCTCGCTTCCTTTGTCTAGGTTAGTTTGACTGTGTTAGCAAACATAAGCACATTTAATACATATGCGGAATTACCAAAATGACAAGGTTAATTTTTGTCATACCACATATATGTATGGCTAGCTAGTCATTTCTTCCTTGTGCTCCCTTTATGTCCTTTATGTATTTAGGTACCTCTATGAGAGGCATTGGCTTGGTATTTTCTAATTCTACAAGTGAAGGCATACTTTTTGCAGTTGTGATTTGGGACGTATGGAAAGCTTACTAATATTTCATTCTGGAAAATCTTTACTAGTTGGGATTCCATTGTAAGAGTGACTTCCCCAGAGAACAAAAGTATTGATTTGCTTATAAAAATTCCATGCCAGCACATAGTATTGTTTACAAAAACCATTTAAGACATCTAACACATTTTGATTGAGCATAATATTTAGGTAATGTGAGCAGTAATGGAAACAGTAAGCATTTGTATCAAAGTAATCCAATTTGGAGTATAAGAATTTTAATTATTTATGGGCTGGATAAATGAGATTGGAACCTATTTTTTATGAAGTAATATGCACCTTTGTGAAGTCCTTTTATAAGTCTCAAAAATAATGAGCTACATATAGTATCATTTGTCACCAATTATATGAATCAGGAAGTTATGAGACATTTCAGTTTCAGTGTTGCATGCTTTATTTCTAAGGCATATTCTTAGTGTATATATCACTTCTATTATACTTCATTACCAGAAAATAGAAACATTTATCAAAAGTATTTCCCTAATAACTTTAGTAGAAATAAAATATGACTAGAATTTTAGAGAAAAAATTTTATATTATTTGGGGGAAAGCATAACCCACTATTTAATTATTTTAATTGTATTTTTTATTAATTTATTATTTTTAATACCTTTATACTGATGTCTTTGGGAATATATATTTTTTAATTGTTCTTTCTAGGACTTTCCAAACTATATCAAATAATAGTGGTGAGAGACTTTTTAAAAATATTTATTTATGTATAATTATATAGACAAGAACTGGGGTACAGGCCAGTAGTGTGGGGGGGTGAGAGGATTCACCAGAGATAGAGTGGGGAGCAGAACAGACAGACAGACTGAAATACACTGCTGAGGGAGCAGCGGGCAAGACAGCAGAGGTCAGCTGCTCCATGTGGGTCACCCTCTTGACTGGGGATTGTGCGAATGCTTCACGGTGGATTACCCTTGTGCTACCAGGGAGAATAAATAGTTCTGTCTTGTTCCCCATGTTAGTGGAAAAGCTTTCAGCTTTTCAACATTAAGTGTGATGGTTGAGAGAACAGTATGCCCTGAAGGAACTCCATCCATGAATGTTTTATAGACTCCACCCCTACCTCCATGCTTAAGAGATACCAGGTGCCTAGGACTGCAGTTCCCTTAGGCCATGTATCTGCTATAACTATTGTTAAAGGGGATTGCTGTGAACAAAGGGTGGAGTTAAGCAGCCACACTTGATAAGGGAGCTCAGGTGGGCTGGAGCAGGACTTAGCTTTGCCTGTCTTCTTGGTGCACCTTGGTCGGGCTCTGGGGGCATTACTGGTAGGAAGTGTTGACCTATCTCATCTCTCTCTCTTTTTCTTTCTGCTCCCCCTCATTTTACTTCCCTTCTAAATAAACCTTTCATGTGTGCCCTTAGGTCTTATTCCAAGCTTTTTTTAAGCACAAGGGTGAGAACTCCTATGCTGGCCATCCCATTCCCCTTGGGAGTTGCCCTGTAATATGATGTTTATTGTGGGCTTGTCTTGTACATCCACTGTTATATTGAAATATGATATGTCTACTCATTTTGCAATTTTTAAACTAAACTGCAGAAAGTATGTTTGAACATACACTAAAACCAAAATATTCCCTATTTTATTGACCAGGAAAGGTAATCCTTTTTAAGCAGTGTTTCAACTCTAATGAACAATTGTAAAAGGAGATAAGCCTGAATATACCTAGCCCTGTAGGGCTTTTAAACTTTCCCACTGCACTTGAATTTATTTTTCAGTTGATGTTGATTTAAACACTCTATCAGTTTTAGGAGTACAAATCACACCTCTTCAAATGTATGCTATACCAATGCCTACCACCAAAATTCTGACAATCTTCATCAGTATCTGATTGACTCCCTCGGATTGTTCTTCCCATGCCCCAAATACTGTCTCTTTTGGTAACTACTATTTTGACTACAGTCTAAAAGTTGTGTTTGCTGTGTTTATTTGATTGTTTCTTTATATTACATAGAGGTGTGCAATGATTAAATATTTATCTCCTGTTTCTAATTTATATAAATGATTGTGCTTGAATTTTATTGATAAATTTCACCACCTAAATAGGGTTTTACTTTTTAAAAAAAAAAAGATTTATTTACTTATATATAGAAGAACTGGGGTATAGGTTAGGAGTCAGTGAGAAGATTAACCAGAAACAAAGTAGGGAGCAGAACAGGCAGATATACTGATTTATACTGCTGAGGGGACCAGTGGGCGAGATAGGAGAGGTCTGCTGCGCCATGTGTGTCACTCCCTGGCTGGGGATTGAAAGCTCAGTGCAGTGGCTGTGGACAGGCTTATAGTGCTGAGATTAAACCCTTGTGCTGCCAGGGAGGCCCCAGAGTTTTACTTTATCTGATCTATATACAATTATTTTCACACCAGACTCAAAATCAGGATACTAATTTTCATAATAGTAGATGTTTGCTTCCTATTTAGAAGCATCAATGTGATTCTTCAACATGATTTTCTTTAAAGAAAAATTTTCAAAATGTGGTTATTCAGTTTTAATATGCTGCTTTTTTTAGGGGCAACATATTTAGAGTTTTTGGGCATGGTATTATTGTTCATTCCAGATCATTAAATCAACTTATTCTTTTTAATTTGTAATGTCACTTAAAGCATACCACTTTAATAGAGTAGTCAGCTGTATGAACAAGGTTTGTAGTAGAATAGGAATATGAGCTTTCCAAAAATCGATTCCCTTTCTTACCTTTGATGTATCTTATATCTTAGGCTACCCATTGTTACCCAAATAAATTTATATATAGATGGGAAAGGGAGACTAAATTTAAACCTTTAAAAACTGACTTACAGAAAAAATATAGTTCCCATTTAGGGTAGGTCAAACTTGAATCAGTTACTTATTTTAGGTACACTGAAGTCATTGGATCTTAAACATTTGACTCATTGTCATATAGATCATGATTTATACTAGAAGTGATAAGTGAAACAGACCAAGATGTGCCAGAACCCAAAGCTGGCACCAGATGATAGGGCAGAACATAATCTGTATCTACCTCTACGTCTACCTATATATCAATGTCTATGTGTAAATTCATTACCATGGAGAACAATAAATATAGGATGCATTTCTAGATTATACATATTATCTATTTAGAGAGTAAATCCCAGATTAAAATATCTAATTAGACATGGAGATAGAGGACAAGAAGTTGAAATCAGCCAGCCAGCTTTACTTCCCTCAGTCAGTAAGTGGATAGAAACAGCCTGGCATAAAGCTTTCATACTGAGCATGAGATAATAATGGATGGCAAAGTCAAGATTAATAATAAAGTCTTACATTTATATATAGGTGTACATTTTATTAAAAGTATAATCAAAATTCATTTATTTCTATAATTTTTGGAGCCACCTACTTCTAGTTGTTAGTGACTTGGCAGGTAATTATTGATATTAGGAGAGGCAGAAAATGTCATTTTGCTCAATAACTTTTAATAAACCTAATGGTCCTAAATGGAGTTATATTACACTCTGAGTTTGGAAGAGGCCACAGATCTTTCTTAAACAGGTTTAATTTATCTTCTAATGGGGAAGGTTCTACATAAAAGATGCAGATGTTTACAATGTATTACTAGGAATAGACAGAAGTTGCTACACATTTGTTTGGAGCTTCAGACACTTAAGTTTACTTAATTTGAGTATGAATATACCTGTCTAAAAAAAAGGAACACTAGTATTGCTCTTTCCTTTTTTTTTTTTGATGAATAAATGTAACCACAAAATTCTATATGCCTGATATAAAAGGAAGCCAAAATAAAAAGTGGAAACATCTTTGATCACTGGTTAAATACTGATTATGTAACAGGGTGGTCCCAAAAAAAGGGGAAGTTCCAAAATCCTAGTTCCTCCCTAAGTGGGTGGAGCTGAACAGAAAAAAAAAAATTTCTGCAAAGAAGAGAGAAGGAAGAAAGAAAAATGGAGAACAGCAAGGAGACCTGGAGGAGGCACGTGGAGCAGAGGGACATGTAAAAAAACTGCGCTTGCTTTTTGGTCTTGGACTAGTTAGAACAGATGTGGGTGAGAGACCCTTGGGGAGGTTAGCAATGGCAGCTTTCATCTTAATTTTAATTTTGCTCTTTTCCTCCCAGATTTGTCTGACTCTTTCTAACCCTTTTCTATGGGTCTCTACTGAAAGGTCCTTTAAATGTGTGGCAGTGTTAGGGGGAAAGACCCTCCTGAATGAATTATACAAATAGGTTATGGACTTCAACCCCCATTCCAGACCTACAAAATCCAAGGACTACAAATCCCATAAGGTCATTATTGAAGAGCGGATCACTGGGACCTGAGGGTGGAGTTGAGCAGCCAGGCTGAATATAAAAGCAAACACGTGGGCCTTGGGGGCCTTGGGGGGTCCTTTTTCCTTGGGAGTCAGCTCTCAGCGCACCGTTGGGTTCCAGCTCCAAGGAACTGGTAGGATATTTACAGATCTGTATCCCTCTCNTCCCCTTGTGTTATTCACTACGCTATTTCTCCTTCCCTTGTAAATAAAACCCTTTATTAACCTTTGTCGTGTGTGCCTGCAGTTGGGGCATTATAAGTGCCGTTCAAGCGTGTGGGTGAGGACCCAGTCTGGCAAACCCATTTTATATTAGGGTTGCCCTCTAACAGCAGGTTTTTGGACCTTGCTTTGGGCCAATCCTATTTGGCTAGACTTTTACCCTCAAGGAGATGGGTAACTTTGGATGCTTAACTTAGTAGCTATATTCTTTATTCTTTCTTTATTGTATCCTAGTTGTATTAAAGTTCCTTTTCATTAAAAGTTTTATATGTTTGTCTTAATGCGGCGGATGGCAAAACCCATTCAGAGAGGGCAGGCTTGGGGGTTCTGGGTGCTCCTCTCCCTACCCTGTAACAATTATATAAAGCAAACTTACATTCACTAAAGCTATCAGATTTCACTCACCCCACTATTTCCTTATCACTTCCCTGCTTTTGTTGTATTAAGTTACATAGGATTATATGAATAAAGCCATGTAATTTACTATTGAATTATTTTATTTTTTAAAAGATTATTTATCATACAAGAACTGGGGTATAGGCCAGAGGTGTGAGGGGTGAGAGGATTCACCAGAGACAGTGTGGGGAGCCGAACAGGCAGATGGACTGAAATACAATGCTGAAGGGAGCAGCAGGAGAGAAAGGAGAGGTCTGTTGCACCTGTACAGGGGTGAAAAGGTCCATGATTTTATTTTTTCAAAAAGATTTTATTTATTTATTCTTTATGCATAGGCATGGGGGTGGTGGTGAGAAGAGTCACCAGAGACAGAGTGGGGAGCAAAACAGGCAGATGGACTGAAATACACTGCTGAGGGGAACAGCGGGCACAGCAGGAGAGGTCTGCTGTGCCTTGTGGGTCAGCTTCCTGGCCAAAGGCAGGGAATGAACTTGTGCTGCAGTGGCTTTATTATTCTTCATAGTTGTGTTGCTTAACCCATTGAGCCACCAGGGAGGCCCATTATTGAATTACTTTAAAAGTAAACATATAGGGTTTGATTTTGAAAATAAAAAGAATGTCCATAACATGGATAATATGTAAGTAAGGGAACACTCTAGATGGATCATCAGAATATTCTGTAAGGGGTCAGAGACAAAAAAGTATTACTGTATGGTTGCTTTTTTTTTTTTTAAAGATTTATTTATTTGTGCACATAAGAACTGAGTACAGGCCAGAGGTGTGGGGGATGAGAGGATTCACCAGAAACAGAGTGGGGGGCAGAACAGGCAGATTATTGAAATACACTGCTGAGGGGAGCAGCAGGCAAGACAGGAGGTCTGCCGGGCCACATGGGTCACCGTCTCTGCCGGGGATCAAACTCCTGCTGTAGTGGTTGCGGACAGCTTCATAGTGCCGATACTCAACCCCTTGCACCAACAGGAGGCCCTGCATTGAATTTTTTAAATGTAACTTTCTTTGAGATCATCATCAAGGTATTTTTTTTAGGTATATCTTCACTCTAAAACCAGAAAAAGTTGATGCAATTCATAAATCAACCAGCTTCACCTGTGATATCAGACATTACAACGAGAATATTTTAGGCAAATACAAGCAAAATAGGACAATATAAATATCCCCTGGAAATTTTTTATATTGATAAAAGTAGCTAAGATATTTTGATTGATGACCAGTTTTTTACTTCATCTAATTTATAACTTTTCACTAATAATATACTAAAACTCATAATTTAATTATATTGAATCCATTAAAGTGGATTTGTATTTCATAGGGAGAGAACTTAGGAAATAGTGATTCTTATATGGCCCACAAATCTAATTTTTTATGCTTTTTTTATTTAACATATACAAAAGAACATGCAATATATCAGCTTGTTACAGAGCAGGGAGAGGGGCATCCCAGAACCTCCAAACCTGCCCTCCTGAATGGGTTCTGCCATCCACCGCATTAAAACAAACATATAAGGACTTTAATGGAAAGGAACTTTAATACAATTAGGGTACAATACAGAAAGGACAAAGAATATAGTTACCATAAGTTAAGCACCCAAAGTTACCCATCTCCTTGAGGGTAAAAGTCTAGCCAAATAGGATTGGCCCAAAGCAAGGCCCAAAAGCCTGCCACATGTCTAAAGGACCTTTCAGTAGAGAGCCCTAGAAAAGGGTTAGAAAGAGTCAGACAAATGTGGGAGGAAAAGAGCAAAATCAAAATCAAGATGAAAGCTGCCATTGTTAAGCTCCCCATGGGTCTCTCACCCACATCTGTTCCAACCAGTCCAAGACCAAAAAGCAAGCGCAGTTTCTTCACATGTCCCTCTGCTCCATGTGCCTCCTCCAGGTCTCCTTGTTGCTCTCCATTCTGCTTCCTTCTTCCTCCCTTCCTTCTGTCCTCCTATTTCCTCTCTCCAACATCTTCTTATCCCTGCTCAGCTCCACCCACTTAGGGCAGACCCAGGTTTCTGGAACTTCCCCCTTTCCTGGGGACCACCCTGTTATGTTAAAAATATTTTTTAATTTATACATTTTTCTCCTTTTAAGTTAAATTTGTACATATTTTAAATAAAACTATGTATTGGAAAATTATTACTTTAAATATATCTGTAGTTTTATTGTAGTACATCTGCTCAGCAGTCATATCATTTTTGAAATTATAGGTCTGATTTTCTGATACGAAATTATCACACACTACTTCTTATTTCATATAGTGGAGGAAGAAGCTTTTGATCCACTCTAAGCTAATCAAGTTTATTACTTTCCTATTGCCTACTACTGCGTAGTTTAGTAATAACTAGATGACAGAGTTGGGGGACGGCGGAGGGTCCCTGCATTCCTTTTAAATATTCACTAAGCACAAATTGTCAAATAAATCTAACTGCATTGAATAGTTATTGTACTTTTTTTTTAAAGTACAGTATACACAAATACTTTACCATGATACATTACAAGGCTTGGAATACCCTATGTTTATTGAAATGTGGAATTACCACAGTTGTTAAAGATCATTTTCATTGTTATCTCATTCTTTTGTGGAGCTGTTTTCACATTGTAAATCCTTGTACATCTTACTACTTAATCCCTTTTCTATTTTCTAAGGTGTAGTTTTTCTCCTCCCATTTTATCTGTTCTTTATTCCATTAAAATAACTATATATTTTGGTTTTTGGATTTAGTTTAATTGTACTCAATCTAATGTAATGTGATTGAAGAATGAAATGTAATGTTAGTGTGAATATACCGATGACTACATACTTATCTAAATTGTCAGGTGAGCTATAGTATACACACCTGCCTGCTTTGTGAAACCCAGAGAACTCTCAGAGGGTCCTATAGAGAAGTTGATTTCTATTGCCTTTCTTTTTACTCTTGTTGAAGGTTTTTTGAAGCAGTAACAAAGCTTCTTCTCTTTTTATATGTGAAATGCTGCTTTTCCACTTTGTAATAAGTGAATACATTGGGGAAAACCATTTTACTCACCCCTATTTTTCGTAGCTATAGGTAAAATAATTTCTTTTCGTTCTTTATAAATTTAAAAGGAAACCACATTTAACACCTTATATCAGTGCATCTTTTTTGCTGTCTGGGTCACCCACGACAACCATCCAGTTTACTCTAAGGAACAATTTTCCCCAGGTAAGGGTTAACCTTTGGAAGTCAGCTTGAAAATATGTTTACTTATCATTGCACTCACTTATCCCTTTGTCTTCTTCATTTGACTTACAAGTCAATTTTTATCCTTTTTTAACAGGTATTTATTTCACTGTAAGTATTGCAGTTTGGCCCTAAGTATATGGGAAGGTAATGGTTTAAGCTCACTGAACTTGCTTTCAGTTGTCTTCCTAATAAGTAGCTCACTTGACCAGTATATATTTTTAACACACACACACACACACACACGTAGAGTTTATGGAATTCAGTTCCTCTTGGGTCCTTTTGTCTTGACCTAAGATCCTTGATTTCCAATTATGAAACGTTGCACAATTTAAAAACATGCTTTGCAAAACTAAATTGACACAAGGGAATTGTAGGCAAAGTTCTCCTGCAAGAAGTCCCTTCACATTTTCCTTTTGAAGCCTTGGGGATGCATAAACCATTTCTGAAAACAAAGTTCTATTTTGAGAGCAACCAAATGACTGCCCTCAAATAGTTTCATTTAATAAGAGTATGCAAATTTTAATTATGTTACTAAGGAGACTGTGCCTAGAGTTCTGAGAGAAATGACAACCATAGCAATATTTGCATTTACATAGCACTTGCTTATCAAGAGTTTAAAGTATTTGAATAAATGCCATTGTGTTTGCCTAGATAAATACCTGAAAAGAGGTATCTACATAACCAGAGGGTTAGTTTTCTATATTTGTGAAGGAGAGATTTTCTTTCTTTATGGGTCTCAGAAACAGAGGCATTCTGCATAACAAGAAATAATACATTTTATTTCACTTATCATAAAGTAACAAAATATTTCCTGTTAGTATCTTCAAATTTTAAAATTTTCAATCATAATAAATATTATTAGATAGTAATAAAGTCATAATAATTTTTTATAAAATGTATTTACTGGATTTCAATCTAGTAAACTTTCTACTCAAAACTATTATTTACTAGATGTTTTCAAATTTTAGCAGAAATAGCATTTTTTGGAGTCTGTACTGGTAGGAAACCTCTGTAGTTTTATAGCCTCAGTCAGGTCATCATGCTATAATGTCACGATTTATTTTTAGATTTTATTAATAACTGCCATATTGCTACAAATACAGAAAATTTTTGACAAAGTCCTTTACCTGTTACAGCTTAGGTCACCTTTATATTTCTCTCATTTAACCCTTTGCGTATTATTTGAACATTTTAGACTAAGCTGAATATTATTTTTTTCAAATATGCTAAACAGTAGTCAATTTAGCCACAAGTACTGCCATAATCCACTTTGTGCATGAAGATAAATGGATGAACCATAAAATTACATACCAAAAAAATCATAAAAATTAAATCCATTGTTTTTTTTCTGATAACTATTTTAACTTTTTATTTCATGGTATAGTTCTAATTGTAAATTTGGGCTCAGATTAATGTTGGTGATTTATTTATTTATTTATTTTTTAAAGATTTATTGATTTATGCATACAAGCACTGGGGTACAGGCCAGAGGTGTGGGAGGTGAGAGGATTCACCACAGACAGAGCAGGGAGCAGAACAGGCAGATCAACGAAAGCACACTGCTGAGGGGAGCAGCAGGCACAGCAGGAGAGGTCTGCTGCGCCATGTGGGTCCCCTCCCTGGCCGGCGGCAGGAATCGAACTCGTGCTGTAGTGGCCGCGGTTTGCTTCATAGTGTGTTGCCTAACCCGCTGCGCCACCAGGGAGGCCCCTAATGTTGGTGATTTAAAGTACCTAGCATAATACTGTTGTACCATACAATAAGTGTGTTTCATACCATATTACTTCCAGAGGAAAACTTAGTAGAAAATAAAGTCAATATTTGCTTCTAAGAATTTAAACTGTTGAAATATAATTTAATTCAATATAGGGAGATATTATACAACAGTTATTTTTCTATAACTAATTACTTTATACCTTAATTACTTAAAAAATGGTGATGATGATCCTTGAGGATACTGGAGAACAAGACAGGTAATGAAGATTGGAATAGGAAAAATGTAATGAGCATCTGTGAAATAAGAATTTAGAGAACACCTTGTGTGTAGAATAGATTCATAAAGGGAGACTTTATAATTACCTAGACAGATTGGAGAACATTCTTCAAATTTGGTGGGATGTGTAGGAACATTATGGACAGTTACAAATTGGAGTAAACCCTTTCTCTTTTGGTCCAATGCTTAAAGAGCTTGAACACACTGAGTGGTAAATCTTTGATGTAAGAAATAATATTGCAGCATGAAGTACTTGCAGGTACATTTAATAAGATAAAGGCTGAAGTCACTGGGGAATATGCTAGAAAGGAGAATATTTTAACATATCTGCTTTCTGTTGGGTCTTAGACATCATTATCAACGATATAGGAGCCAACTATGACTAAAAAAAAAAAACAAATTGAAATTTCAAAACTTAATTATGTCAGGGTAGAAAGATAAAATCCTCTATGGCCTGAATTTTGGGGATATTACATCTCCTTTGAATGCCTTCATAAACTGTCTTTTCACTTGCTTGCTATTACAGATTTTAGTGTTTGAGTTGCTAAATGAGAGAAAATAGCATTGTGTGATCTCCACAAAAATTATTGGCAATATGGTCTGCCTTGACATAATGTTAAGAAGCAGGACATGTTATAATACTCTGGGTTGCATTAATGAGAAGCATCCATCTTAAATTTTTAATTATACAAAGCGGATGGTAATTGCACATATGATTCTGTAAAACAGATATCAAGAACTCACTCAACTTGCTTAATTGAAATTTTATGGTTATCGATTAACACCTTGATTACCCCCCTCCCAAACACTGGCCACTCTACAACTCTTTGAATTTGACAATTTTAGATACCTCAAATAAGGGGAATATAAATTATTTGACATTCTAGACTAACTTACTTCATTTAGCATAATCTACTCAAGGTTTATGTATGTTATCACACATTGCAGATTTTCCTTTTTTTCTAAGGCTGGATGATATTCTACTGTATGCATATATCACATTTTCTTTACCTTATCATCTATTGATTGATAGGTTGTTTCCACATCTTTGTTATTGTGAATAGTGCTAGAATAGATATAGGAGTGCTAATATCATTTTGAGATCCTTATTTAATTTCTTTTAGATGAATATATTTGTATAACTATTAGCAGGATGATGAAACAACACAAAACCTCCAGAAAGAGTATTTAAAGAAGCAAGAATTATTAAAAGAAAGAAAAATAGAAGATGCTGGGTACACACACACACACACACAGAGAAGCTAAATTTAACATGAGTGATTATATTAAATATTAATGGCCTAAACATTCCAATTTAAAAGACAGATAATTACAGAGTGAATAAAAGTGCAAGAACATACTATATGTTATTTGCTAGGCACTCATTTTAAATATACATATAACAAGAATATGAAATTTAGATACATTTAATGTAGTTGGACAGAGCAGTATGAAAACTGTAAATATAAGAAGGCTATTGTAGATATTTTAATATTAAATGAGATAGACTTCAAGACAAAGAATATTGACAGACAAAAAGAGCAACATTTTATAATAATAAAAGGAATAGTGTACCAGCAAGAAATAATAAATGTATGTATGTCGAATAATAGTCTCAAAACAAAAGATTGATATACAATGGGAAAATATATAAGCCCAAATTAGAGTGCATAAAACATTCTTCTCTTCAGAATGACAAAATATTAAAAATTAGTAAAGACACACAAAAATTGAAGAATACACTAGCTCTCCTGCCTGCCTGTGACTATACATGTGTTTCTTTATACAAACTTTCCCTTTGCAAAGCAGTAGTGGCAGCTCTCCTGCCCATCTATGACTATGCAGGTATCTTTCTTTTTCTTTCTCTTTTTCCTGATAAACCTGTACTTTTAAATGTTAAAAAAAACAACAACAAATGGAAGAACACTAATTTTATCTAGTTTTATCTAACTGATATCTGTAGGACACTCTTCCAACAACTGATTTGATAGTCTTTATAAATATACTTGGTAAATTCACCAACACAGAATATTCACTAGTCCATAAAACAATTCACAATTAACACAAGGTGATTAAATCCTAAAGACCATATTCTATTACATTAATGGAATTAAGAAATCAATAATAATTAGGCCCTTACGTAGAAGTGAAATTGGCATAGAAAAATCCAATGTAAGGAAATGACACAAACACTTCTAAATAGTTCCTAAATTAAATACAAACATTACAAGAGTGATTAATTTTCAGCTGAATGCTAATGACAAGAGGGCATATAAAAATTTGAGGAGTGAGGCTTTTAGAGAGAAAGGTGCACATTTAAATGCTTATATTAAAAATAAGTTATGATATTGATAAACTGAATTTCCATCTAGTACATATAAGATGAATCAAGAAACTTAAGGGATATACAAGGAAAGAACTAATAAACACAGTAGTGGAAATCTATAGAATTCAAAATCAGTATGAAGTAATGGTAGAATTTAAGACTAACAGAAAGGGAGGTCAGGTGGGAAAAAATGTGGGAATGGTCAAAGGGTGAGACAATAGACTATGGTGTAGGATTATGGGTGCTTTGGGTTGAGCATATACCTCTTAATAATACGCAATTTTGTAAACCAATGTAATCCCCCAAAATAATACACTTTAATAAAAAAGAAAAGAAAAACCTAGGGCTAAAGAACGTAGTTAAAGACTTAGTTATATCTTCTGACATTAGAAACTAAGGCATGATGTTGGTTCTGGATGGTTTAGTTATTGCAGTAAATTCAGATAAAGAAATGAAAGTATATAATTAAAAAAGTAGAGCCTACAACTTTATATTAAATCAGGTGATGTTATTGTTTATATGGAGAATGCTTGACACACTACAATTTCCAGCAAACAATTTGAAAATTAAATATTTTACAGTCCTTCCCCAAACCCTAAAACACCTAGAAAAATACACAAATGAGTTATGTCCAAAACTACCACACTTATACAGGACATTGCTGAGAAAAATTGAAGACCAATAGTAATGAAAGGGTAGATCATGTACAGGCACTAGAATACAAAATGTCAAGATGAGAAGGATGGATGTTTTTGTCCAGAGATACAAGGCAATATCAATTAAATATGTAGCAGTAGTTGCTTTGTGAAAGTGTAAAGCAGATTCTAAAACATAAGGGATACAAATAAGTCTGAAAATCATCAAATCTTACCCTGCCTACTACATATATAGATAGACCCCACATGTCTGATTAACTTTTGACAACTGCAACATGGCAATTAAATAAAGATAAGTTTTTATGATAAATGATGTATAAACTAGATACCTATACAGGAACAAGTTAATACCAAACCTTACTGCACTACACATCTAATTAGGTAAAAGCTGATAAGAGACCTAAATATAAACCTAAAATTGTAAAGATTTCAAAAAATATTGAGAGCGAATTTTGTGACTTAGGTATAAAATGGAGATACATTGATAAATTAGACTTCATCAAAATTAAAAACTTTCATTTTTCAAAAGCCACTATTTAAAAAGAATAAAAACACTGGAAGAAAATATTCAGAGGACAAAAATTAAAGGATATGTTTTATGAATTTGTAAAAATCAGATCCTTAGCTCTGTATAATAGGACTAACAATCTAATTACAAAAAATAGCAAATGTATAATTTGAAGCCATTTCACAAGAGAAAATATTTTCATGGCAAATAAACACATGAAAACAATGCCTGCTATGATCACTCAGAAATAAAAAATTAAAGTTATGAGATACCTTATTAAAATTACAATGAAATATAATGAGGCATACCCATTAGATAGGCTAAAACTGAAGTGTAAACAGACCAAGTGTTAGTGAGAATATGTAGGGACTGGAGCTTTCAAGTAGTGATGATGGTCTTAGAGTTACAATCACTTTTGAAAATTGGAAACATTTAAAAAAAAAAGGTACATCTTCTATACTGACCATTCTCTTCAGAGGTATTTACCCAAAAGAAAAGACAATGTCCACACAGAGGCATGTTTAAAAATATCTGACTTTTCTTGCATTAGTTAAAACCAGGAAACTACTCAAGGCCTATCAACAGATAAATCAATAAAAATATTATGTTTTATAATTAACACTACTTAGTAATCAAAAAAGTAAATACACACAAAATAAACCTCAATATTGTGCTGAATGAAATAATTGAAAGAAGAAGTAAACATGATGTATATGTTACTGGTATCAAATACAAATTTTCATTGTGAAAAATCAGAACATGTTTGGGGGAAGAGAGCTTACAATAGGATATGAAAATTTTTTTGGTGATGGAAATGTTTCTCAACTTGACAATGGTTATTATTTGCCAAATGGATATAGATGCCAAGTGTGATTTTATAAGTTAAGTATATGGAATTTATGGTACTTAATTATACTCCAATACAGTTAAGAAAAATACCCTTATAGATTTATTAGAGTTATAGATAACATTTTTTTAAAGATTTATTTATTTATGCATACAAGCACTGGGGTACAGGCCAGAGGTGTGTGGGGGTGGTGGTGAGAGGATTCACCACAGAGAGTGGGGAGCAGAACAGGCAGATCAACTGAAGTACACTGCTGAGGGGAGCAGCGGGCACAGCAGGAGAGGTCTGCTGTGCCATGTGGGTCCCTCCCTGGCCGGCAGCAGGGATTGAACTCGTGATGCAGTGGCTGCGGTTTGCTTCATAGTGCGTTGCTTAACCCACTGCGCCACCAGGGAGGCCCTATAGATAACCTTATAGATAACAGAATTAATAAATTTTCATAACAATAACATAATTCCTTATATAATTTTATTTTTAATATAATATAGATCTTTCATGCAAATAATTCACATTTGAGTTGAATGTGTAGTTTATTTTATAAACCATCTATAATTATTACAAACTATCTGTTTCTTCTTTGCTTCCTTTCTTCCATTTTCCTCCTGTCTTTTCACTCAGCTTCTACATGATTTTAAATGTAATTGACTTATGGTAGAAGATTTTCAGTGCCTTGGTGGTGGGTATAGTGTGATAGCAGCACTTGAAGTGGGTGATCCAGTACCTTAAAATCATATAATGTCAGCCAGTGTTACCTCAATTAAAAAAAAATGTGTAAATAACTCAATGTCCATCCACTAATGAATGTGCTACAGAAGAGTTATATCCAAAATATACCATGTTATTTGACAGTAAAATTGAGTAAATTGTTTAAAAATAATTTACATTGACTTATTTTTTAAACTTAAAATTTTGACTTTTTTACTTGTCTCTATGGATCATGCTTTTAGTGTCTAATCAAAATGTCTTTGCCTAAGTAAGGTGTAGTGTAAGTCTGTAGAGTTTATGGTTTTTCTTTTTCTGTAATGCAAGTACCTAACTTCGTTTGATTAAAATCATTCACTCCAGAGTCCTCAGTTTCAAACATGGCTATCTCAGACATATCTCCCTCTCTTTCTCCTTCTCTTTCTCTTTCACACACACACACACACGCAAACACACACACACACTAAATTGCTGCAACCAGGTGTTTCTTTATTTTGCAGGTTTGGGTTTATTTCAATAAGTGACCATGTTTTTCTTTATCTATTTTAATCATTTTTTAAAAAAAAATTACTGTGTTTTAATCCCTGTGAAATAAATACAAGGCCCCACCACCCTCCACTGTGATGAAAGTGTAAGTATAAGCCTCTTATTGTCTCTCACCCTCGGACTCATTCTCACCTCTATGATCTCATTGTGTAGCCCCAAGTGTGCTGTGTAATTTCCAGTTTCTACAAGCAACCATTCTTTATTTTTTACAGTTTCCTGGTCATTCAGCTAAAGGTATCTTGCTATTATAATAAGAACCTTAACCTCAGGGCTGTCCAGTGGTTTGGAAAGGGCTGATGTCTCAGGACTCTCCTGGGCCAAGGTGAGTACCTTGGAGTATTTCTAGTCAATAGCATCGCCACCTATAGGCTGAGACTGGCACGAAACAAAGCTACAAAGATTTCTTTTTTCAATATCTTGTCATAGAAATTTTATGTCTTTAGGTTTCATACTGACTTATTTTCTATCTATGGTTTAAGGTATAAGTTTGCCTTTATTTTTTATATGACCATTGGAATGAACACTTTTTCTTTTCCATTGAATTATTGTTCCTTGTTATAAAGAAATCAGTGACCATGATGTAGCATCATTTCTGAACTCTTTCTTCTCTTTTATTATCAAGTTTTCAATATTGACAACAATTATAAAATGTTTTTATTTCTATTACTTCATTTTATAGTAAGTCTTTAAATTCAACTGCAAATACAAGTTCTCTAAATTGAAATTTAAGGTTATTCTTAAGGCTTGTTTTGTCAATTTCTATTCAAAAAGTCTGCTGACACTTTAATTAAATTCTTTTGAATCTATTAGTCAATTTAGGAATCCCTTAGCAATACTGAATCTTTATAGAGTCTTATACAGTATATCTCTCCATTTATCCTCCTTAATTTTTCCTCAACATTTTAAACTTGAAAATGTATAGGTGAGGTCATGCATGTTCTTTGTCAGGTTCAGCCCTTTCTATATTATTATAAATAGTATTCTTAAGATTTTTATTTTCCAGCTTCTCATTGCCATTATATAGAAATTATAGAAATGCAGTTGACTTTGTATATTGATCTTGATGCTGAAGTTTATATAGCCAAACAAAATTTTTCTAAGAGAAATGCAAGCTTATTTCTATATAACAGGTACATAAATGTTCACAAGTCTTTATTTGTAATACTTCCAAACTGCAACCTAAATTTCCATAAACAGGTAAGTGGATAACCAATCTGTGATACATACAAAGAGTGAAATATTAATCAGTAATAAAAATAAACTATTGTGACACTGAAAATACATGGACAAATATAAAATATGTCTGCATTGTGAAAGAATACAAATGAAAGTGTACATATTGTATGAATGCAGTTTAATAAAATATTAGAAAATGTAAACTAATTTATAATAGCACAAAGCAATTTCATGGTTGCCTGGAGATGTAGTAGGAGGTAGGAAGGTGGGAGAGATTACAAAAGGGTATGAGAGACCTTTTATAGTAACAGATGTCTTCGATATTTTGAGGGTGATTATGTTATAAATATGCAAAATTTTATCAGATGGTACAAGTTAAATATGTGAAGTTTTGTATTATAAAGCAAGAATGAAACTGTCAAATTTCTGAGATGTTCTAAATTTTCACAACTATAAAACTACAGAATCTAAGAGACGTGTAGAAAAACAAAACACTATTAGGGTCTTGGTTATTTCTCTACTCAATCATGATTCTCTTGAGCTAATGAAAATAAATATAACTTTTGTCAAATTTAGAATATATTATAGTTTTAATTTTGAGGAGACATAGTGATAATTAGCTCCTCATTCTCATGCTAGTGAAATATGACAATAAAGTACCATCTACAAAAACTCAGGACAGTGTATAGGAAACAGAACCCCAATACATTTAAAAAAAAATTTCACAAAGGCATGAAATTAAGTTATAATTATTACATTATTCAAGAAAAAATGTTAGTAAAGCAAAATATTTCTAACAATATATTTTATGTGAGTGCCCACCTCGTGCTAAATATAACATTAATACCCCAAAGTTATCTATAATGAATTATATTAGCCATTTGCATTTCAAACTTGAAAATAAAGCCAAAACAGATTTGTATGATAATACTAGTTACTGCTGTTTCCTAATTACTCTGATAGCATCACTGATAGTGCCAAGTTTTCGATGAGACTATTGGCGGAAATACAGACCTTTTTCGATTCTAGAATGTGATTAGTTAAAATATGTATGTGAACATGGTGAACAATGAGGAACATCATCAGGAATGGACATATTCAGGACTATTATACAAGCATTGAACCTCCTTTGTATGTGTCTCTTGAAATTATTTTAAATATTTTAATTTTCTTATTATAGATGATAATCATCAGATTGATAAGAATTTCCTTCTAGTGTGCTTTTATTATTGTGTTTCAGGAAATTTCTCCTTTATGAATTGAAGGTTTTTAGCACTCAGTATAACTTGCTGGAAATAAAACAAAATAAGTTTATACTTTAAACTTTTCATTTCTATTTAAAATGATTCCTTTCATGGACAGATATAATTCTTTTCCTGAGAATAATAAATGGTCATGGAGTATTTTTCATTGAGCTTAATAAACTGAATTTTGAATACTGAAGCAAGATGAACAGGGAACACTGTCACATTCATAAATCAGTGGGTATACCGACAAGAACTTAAGAAACTAACATTCTGCTTAATTCCCATAATTATGGATATAAAACTAATTTGATTAAGCATGCAATAAGGAGCATTTTGTTTTATATTATTGGTTCAACTCCAATTCAAGTTAATAATGTTTGAGTTTTACTATATTGAGGAACATAATTTTTTTAACTTACTAATCCTTTTGAACATGCATTTCCAGATCTCAATTTAAAATATCTTCATAGCACTAAAACATCCAGGTTTTTTTCCTTTATTCTAGAGACTAAATCTTAAATTATAGAGGAATGACTTAATAAGTCTGAATAAATGCCTTATGGAGAGTTATGTTTTAGTTAATTTCATACAAAACAGACTTTATAAACAATCAGTATTCTGGCAAAGCACCCATTTAAAGAAAACATCTGAGAAACAATAAAATTGTTGAAAAAAGTGACATTGAACAATTAAATTAATTTGATTTTTAAGATCAGGAATGTTTCATTTTCCTCTAAAATAAAACAAAATGGAAAAGCAGGTTTGATTTGTCATAGTGCAATTTATGAGTCTGAAAGGTTATACAGGATTGACTTTTTCAACAAATGTAAATACTCAAAAGTATTTTGTTATATTGTCAACAGTATGTAATGAATACTTGTTAAGGAAATATCTAAATTGTTGGAATTTTATGATAATTTAACTTAATCTTTGAGATGTAATCTGTGGGGAATCTTTTTGGTGAAAGTATAATACATACGGCCTATCCCTATTCCTTTTGGCTTTTGAAAGTAAATGAGTCATGCATACTCCACGTATATCCATTTGTAATATAACACTGAAACTGAATATACACATATATTCTTTAAAGGAGTTCTAGATTACAATTGGAAGGCTTCAGCTGACTTGTTCATTGAAAATGTATATGTTCTGGTCACTCTACACTAGGCCTTATACAATTTACCTTTGCCTTTGCTTTAAGTGTGTTGCCTCAATTTATCATCATAACAAACCAATGGGACAAAATTTATAATTCCCATTTTATACAAATGGAAACTGAAGAATGAGAAGTCAGTTACTTTTACAAATATTTCAGTGTTTGTGATTCTTGTCCACTTGTGCTTGTTCTCTATAAACCATACTCTTCCATTTTTCCCCTTCAGCTAAATTCTGGGGATAAAGAGGAATGAATTCTTTGGCCTCTAGGAGTTTATAATAAAATAGCTGATACATATAATCCAATAGATGAGAACAAGGGAGTTTAATATATTGTAACCTAATAATTAAAAGAAATGCCTAGCAGGATAATATGGAAAGTCAGTTAACTCAGGGGCCACTGAAGGATTAGTAGGGGGACATGAAAGGCCCTTGGAGAGATTCTGAAGGAGGGGCCATCAGCTGTTCTAAATGTCTGAGAGTAGCAAAAAGTTTGTAAAATCAGGGCAAGAGTAGTTTTGCTGGCCTAATGGCAGGATAAAGTAAGACTTGTGGGTTCTTGCTTACAAATAGTGTAAGCTGTCTGCTGAGAATCATGTCAACAGAGCTGTCTTCAGATAGACCTAGGATCATATAAAGAAAGGTCTGATGGGTCATACAGAGGTGATTTCATTTTATCTTTCAAGTTCTGGCAGGCAAAAAAAAAGTAACTTTTTAGTTAGGTATAAATAGAAACTCTGATATTGGGGAGGTGCACAATAACTTCATTATAGAATAATCACTTTAAAGGCTTCAGAATAGATAGATGGGAATTGGCAGGAGTATAGGTGGAGACTGAGCTGATTCACAGATTGTACATATAGAAAGGTCTTTTGTGGGTGGGTAGCAACATCATCTGTGACTCCCCATTTAATTGAAGTACTCTGACCACTAGGTAGTGATAGCAGAGTCTTAAGCATGGATTGACTTCAAAATACTTAGTGTCTCCTTTTCTATTTTAAAGTTCTATTCTTTTTTAAAAAATCATTATTTATTGATTGCCTCTTATGTGCCAGGAAATTGTGGGTCTGACCATAAAATAGTTAAATTCACCTCAGCTTGACTGAAATGTAGACTCTTCTTCCTGACTCTTGGCCCCTGACCTATCTTTTCTTAGAACATTTACTTTAAAAACGTGTAAATTCTTTCTCTGTCTCTTTGAAACGTGTGTGTGTGTGTGTGTGTAATATGTGTGTATGTATCTTCATGATTTTTTTCTAGCTTTACCACTGATGAAATATCTTTCTTAGAACTTGGGAGCCATCTCCCAGGTAATATCATTTAGGAAGAAAGAGTCCTTATCCCCTAGTTTTCATGGGAGGGTTGGAGCTTATGAGAGTTCTTTTTTTTTTCCTTCTTTTTTAGAGATTTATTTACTTATGCATACAAGAACTGGGGTATGAGCCAGAGGTGTGGGGGGTGAGAGGATTCACCAGAGACAGAGTGGAGAACAAAACAAGCAGATCTGCTTAAATACATTGCTGAGGGGCAAAGCCGGTGAGACAGGAGAGAACTCTGCTGCACCATGTGGCTCACCTCCCTGGCCAGGGATCTAATTTGTGCTGCAGTGGCTACGAATGCTTCATAGTGCAGTGCTTAACCCCTTGTGCAACCAGAGAGACCCCTGAGGGTCCTTCTTATTCCAAATTGTCAAACTACCTTCAGTTATGAAGATAGAGGAACATTTACCTTCCTTTGGGTAAGATCAATTAGCAAACAAAAATGATCTCTTTTTCTCAACCCCATTCTTAAACACTCTGAAGCACTTTGTCTTTCATAGCTATGTATCCTGACTTGATCTCTGTTCTTTCAGTAATTGTTAAGGATCGTATTGGAATGAAATCATCTTGTTTGATGAGATTTTTTTCTTTCAATCCATATGACAATTTAATACATATAATATGTACATACCATAGTTTTTATATGTTATGTATGTGAAGTGAGAGGGGGACAAAATTTGAGGTGACATATAGAGAAGGTGTTGCAAGTATTGTACAATCAGATTTAAGCCATCCGGAATGGAGGCCATGAGGTGGGTGTGTATTTACAAAAATAGATTGTTGTGTCAATGAATTGTAGATTCTAATGGAGTTGAGGTATTAGTAGAGTTGGCATATTAGTAGGAATTCACTGGAAAAACAGATTTGGTGGTAGAATAACCCACAGAATTGTAATTATAGAAGCGTAGCATTTACTGTTAATGAGATGAAGTAGGCTATGACCTTTGGGGCAAAACAGAAGGTAACATAGAACGCATGATTAATGCAGGCAAGGAATTCAAGGACTTGAGAGATCAGTGTGTCAAAAAGACTCTTGACAGATGAAATTGTGCTCCCTGATAAAATGGAGGGGGCACAATCTAGCAGGGAGCTGATAATAATAGGAGGAGCATTTTAGATATGTTATTACTTACATCAGGACTCTGAAGAGTAAAAGAAATGCATGGGTTCAGGGTACAAGTATGTAGAAAGATGAGTGTGGGGGGAATATTAGAGACACAATGGACTCTGTAATATAAAACCATGGTGATTGAAAAAAAATGTGATGAGTCTGTGATTTAGTCCCACTTACAGCTAACATGTCAGCTTGTCACCATTTCATGGCTGCTGAGAGTGAAGATGAGATGCCTGGGTTGGAGACTATAGTCTATTATTCACAACAATAGCAGTAGCCAATATTAGCCATTTGGGGCTTGTTTCCTCAGGGTAACATATAAGAAAGCAAGATGACAGCTGCACATACAGTGGTTTGCATCACAGGAGAGGGTCTGGGAGCATAGTGACCCTAATCTTTCCTAATGAGCAGTAACCAGTGTTCCTTTGTTCTTGGGGGAAGCACTATCTCTATCTTCTAAGGCAGTTTACTATACAAGCATCTCTGAAAAGGTAGTGCAGAACAAACTCGGTCAGTGACACTCTCAAAGATTTTGAGAAATATGAAAGGCAAAGAATTGTCTCGCAACACCAGCAGCTATGCCAAATAATACATTTAGTTGTATTCAAATACAATTGCCTAATGAAATTTCTATGGGCAAATGGCCGAACTGATTTTAAATAGGATACATTTATGAATATAAAACAAGCTAAGCAATTATTTAAAAGAACCAAACAATGTGGCTGTTAGATTTTAAATGTTTAAGCCATTTTTTTAATTCTGGAATTTTAGAAAATGGAACTTTAATTTAGTTACTACTTTTCATGGTCTGGTGGTTCTCCCTTTTTATTTATTAAAGTTTTTTTTTTAACTACACAAACAACAACAGCAGCAATGGATTTGGCTTTTCCAGTTTTCCTCAGTCTTTTAAAGACATCCAGCTTCCTTTCTTTAACTGGGTCATCAGATTTTATACCTCACTGTTAGATGTTGAAGACTCAAAAGTTTTATATTTGACTTTTCAGGTGTTACATGTTCACTATGAATTTGAGCATTTTCATTGTAGTTATTATTGATCTTACACAAGAAACACTGTTCATGAAAAGAAATAAAAAACTAGTAAGAGATTTAGATATAAACCCTTTTAAGGGTGAAAGCCAGTTTCTTAACCACATTTGAGAAAGTGATACCATTTTAATTAGGAACACACATTGTACTTTAGGGACACTGATGTTTCAACCCTGTTGAGATGAAAAGACAGAACACCTCCTTGTATGACCTGGTGTGTTCATACCTGGGAAGAAACGGTAGAAAGACTCTTACATTTTACATTTTATACTGAATGGCACTGTGTTCTTTACTTAGCATCTCACTTTTTTCAATGAACTGTGAGTGGGTCAATAGTTCCAATCACGTACACCACATTATATAGCTAATGGCAACTTTTGAATTTTCTTATAATAGTGCTGCATTTAAAGATCACCTTGCAAACAGGAAGTTTCAAGGTATTTTGAAAAACTTCGACAACCAATTTATAATATACGTATTATAGGAATGACACCGCTTGCTTCTGGAATGTGGACATTTCTTGAATGACACATGATGAGTTATTAACAGAAAGCAACACTGCAAAGTGGCAAGTAAGTCTCCCTTTAGAGAGGACGGGGAGGAGGTACTTTACATCAACAGAACACATATAAACAGTTAGTGATGGGGAAAAAACAAAACAAAACAACAGTTAGTGATGGACATTGGCACTGGAGTTTACATTTTACTCTTGAAAAGGTCCATGATTTTATTTTTTCAAAAAGATTTTATTTATTTATTCTTTATGCATAGGCATGGGGGTGGTGGTGAGAAGAGTCACCAGAGACAGAGTGGGGAGCAGAACAGGCAGACTGATTGAAATACACTGCTGAAGGGAGCACCAGGAGAGAAAGGAGAGGTCTACTGCGTCATGTGGGTTCCCCCCGTGGCTGTGGATAGAACTCATGCTTCAGTGGCTGTGGGTAGCTTCTTAGTGCCAAGACTCAGCCCCTTGCACTACTAGGGAAGCCCAAGTTCCATGATTTTAATAAGCATAAAAAGTTTTAAGCTCTTTAAAAGAATCTGTTATAGGACACTGTATCAAATAAATAAGAGAAATATCACTTCACTAAGTTACTAGGTACAGGTCCAAGGTAAAGGTCCCCTCCAGTTTCAATGACTTACAAAATCCCTTCTTGCTAATATACGTTGTAAGTGTTTGTTCTTATAAACAGTAAAGTCCAAGTCAGCAAATATTTTCAGGACATTTACAAAATGGCATGAGCTGAGAATGTGCTAGGCATATAAATATGAGAGTCATGAATTCTGAGCATGAGAAATTCATAACACCTCTACTTTTTATGGAAGGATTTTAGTGTCAGGATTTCCCAGGTGAGATGTTAGAAAGATTTGAGGGAAAAGTACATTAAAATTAAACTGATTCAATTATAAAACATTAGTATGGATAGTTTCAGAATAAAATTAATTAGCTCCACTACTTAAAACTTAGTAAATGCTGATAATGATAACCACAAAATATATTTTAACTCATTATTATGCCCATGCTAAAAGATAAAAAATAAATATTAGCAGTGACCTATTTTGACTTCCTCATAAATAGTATAGGTCTGGGATTTTTCAAAACATCAGTATTGAGAGCAAATTTTAGGGGCTTTTTATAAAGAGAATTATTGTTGACACTCATTCTGAATCTGCTTAATGATAAAAATCATATGCTGAATAGAAATAAATTCTTTTGTGTTTGAAAATGTCAGACAGGAAAGCATCTGGGTAAGGTCTATAAGGGCTATTTCTGATTTCCTTCACTCTATAAACTCAATAGAAGGCAAGAATGTGCTGGATTAATTTAACTATGCAATCTTTTACTGAAGATTACAATAAAATCACATAGCTTATTGGGAATGACTGAATTTACATTTGTATTGAATGTACAAAGTTAAAAAAAAGTGTTGAAGTATTCATAATAATCAAATTTCAGCTAACCTGAGAGGCAGAGCTGTTAACTACACCTAATATTCTCTGATCAAGTTTTTGTTTACTTGTTTTGTTTTATTCTGTTTTTGTCACTTTGTTTCTACATGAGTTGATAATCTTCTTTGAGGAGGGTAATGATAATGTGATTCAGGATCTTTATATTAACTGTAAAGATTTCTCAGAATTTATCAGAAATCAGTCAAGGAAAAGGAAATCTTTGAACCCAGGTGGGGAAGGAAGAACATTTTGGAATGAATTCCTTTGCCTCCAACTACCCTAAAACAACTAGTGTATTTTTGAATGGGTACTTTTTCAACTTCGAGCTGATTTTCTTTGGGATGTTTGTGATGGGAAACCAAAGGTGAACCAAAGGCTTACGTTTGTACATTGCAGATGTGCAAGACAGAATGACTCTGTAATTCCCAATGTCAATTACTGTGAGGTAACGTTGGAAAATAATCTTTGTAAATATTATTAAATTAAGGATCTAGAGATGGAAAGACTATCTCGGTGGGCACAATGTGATGCAACGGGCCTGGTAAGAAGGAAGCAGGAGAGTTAGAGTTGGAGAATGTGATCTGACACATGGTGAGAGAAGCAGAGGTTCAAGTAGTGTAGCAACAGACCAAGGCATGCGTGTAGCTTGTAGAAACTGGAAATGGCAAAAGAACATTTAAAAGAAATGGAGCCCAGTGAACACATTGATTCTAGGATTTCTGGTCTCCTGAACTAAAAAATATAACATGTGTTTTGCTTGAAGCCACTATGTTTTGGGCAATCTGTAACAATAATGATAGGAAAACTATATAGAAAGGGAAAAAAAGTATTAGCATAGGAAGATATTAACTCTTTGTTCCTTGACCTGGAAATTCATTTATGTTGATGATCAGTTGTCACCTTTATTTAAAAAAAAAGGAGGCCCATCATTATTCCTATACTCCTATTTACTATATGAGATCTGTCATGAAAGGAAATGCTTTGTTATTTTAATAAACAGATTGACCTTATATTCCACATAGACTTGTCTCTGCTTTTTTATGTGATGACCTTTGTTCTCTGGGAAACATATTCCTTCATACAAACCCATTTTGTATTTGTTTTAAAGTTTTATTTTATTTATGCATGCAAAAGCTGGAATGTAGGCCGGAGGTACATGGGGTAAGAGGATTCACCAGAGACAGAGTGGGGAGCAGAAAAGGAAGATTGACTGAAATACACTGCTGAAGAGAGCAACTGGTGAAGCAGGAGAGGTCTGCTGCACTATGTGGGTCAGCTCCCTGGCTGGGGATTGAACTTGTGTTGCAGTGGATGGCAATAGCTTCATAGTGCTGAGATTAACCCCTTGTGCTACCTGAGAGGCCCCCATTTTGTATTCTTTGTGAAAAATTATCCTGATAGTTTAGGACTTAAACACTTTTAAAGTTTATATTAGTCTCCCATTTCTCCTTAAAACTCCAGCGAGAATAAAATAAAGTAGCTGCCAAACTGCTGTAGTAGTCAAGCTCGAAGTCATAACCAATTAACTGATAACTCAAATGGAAGAATTATCACAGAGCTGGATTATGGAGAGACCTTTAAGAACAATAACTATTTTTTCTTAGCTTAGCTACATTAATATTCTAGAGTTGAGCATTAGCATGCCAAAATGGTCTAAATGAATAATGAGCAACTTCAAAGAACACTTAGTGACAAAAGGAAATCTCTCATGATGTTTTTTTTTTCCCCTTCTGAGTTTTTGCACATCACAACTGTAAGACCTCAGATGAGGAAGGGTATGCAGGTTGACCAGATGTTTGTAGTTGTGTGTGTCCTTTTTTGGAAACGCCAGCTAGAACTGAGATAAAGAAGTTGTAAAATTTATTGCTGGCAATCACTACTACATTAACTGCCTTTCTTTGTTCACTTTCCCCTTGACTAATGAGACTTTTGGAGAAAATAGATCATTTTTGTTCTCTGGAAAATTCAATAAATGGCTTTCTAAATTACTGAGTGTTTATATAAATAATCTGAAACTCTGAAATTAAGACTCACCAAAGCTTTAAAATTCCTTATCATGAAATCTGGCAGTCATTTTCAACCTCACATGCAAGAGGATAAATCTAAAGATAAGATTAATGACAATGTTTTGTCAGTTATATATTGAATATTATTCAGTGTGCTAGAGATGGCACTAGGAGGTGAGCAGCATGAAAGAACCCAAATACAGAAATGAGAGTGTGCAAAAATAAATAAGACACTTGAAATTCAGGCGAGATGTGTGACATTAGGTATTAGGTAACTAATACCACTATTATATGACTGGATAAATCAGTGAGGATGTTGGAGAAAACAACATAATGCAACATAACTTTTTTGTTGCTTACTTTTCACAAGTCCTGTTTCTGTAATTGTTGAAAAAAACCGGTGTTAACAATTTCAATCATTTATTGCCTTCAAAATTTCCTCACAGGTAGATTTTTTTAAAAGGCCAATATTTCTCTTTATAAAATTACTATTCTTCCAATGCCTTAACTTTTTTCAGGTTTGAAGCCACTGTCTGTTGATAAAAGCAGACCTGTATTTTGAGTAAAAGAAAATATTAGAGGAGCGTCTAGATTTTCCTCACAAATGGGTTTGTGAAGAGACTACAACAATATACTCATTCCTCTGTCTTTACCCATAAGCATTTTAATTTTTTTCCCTTTGTCTTTATCTTCTTCTTTTCTTAGTCAAGGAGTAAACGATGAAAAATTTAATGTCCTTCTGAATCTTATTGGCAACATAAGCAATGAACTAGGGAAATAATGGATTCCTGATGTTCCATCCCTTGAGACAAAGGTGCTCAGAACAGTGGAGTCATTAAAGAATGAAAAATTTTAATGAAAATACTAAGTTATGATGACTTTATGAATCTTTCCAGTTTTTAGTCTGCTTTCTATTTCTCACAAACTTTATTTTGTTCTAAGACATTCTTCAAGAACTGAAGAATTACTCAAGTAAGGGTGAATTAATAGGGAATTTGATTTCTACTAAGATTTGCTACCCATTACTGTGTAATAATGAGAAATCATTGTTTCTAGTAAATAGGAATGCAAAACTGAGATTAATTGTAATAATCAAGTGTTCATCAGGATCTAGTTATTTGAATAATACTAAGTTCTAAGATCCAGTTGTTTGAATAATTCACCTATTCTTTTCTACAGTTCATCTATTATAACTTAAAAGAAATTCAAGATACATGGGGAAGATGATGTTATCGTATGCATGAATGTACATATATTTATGAATTATACAAAATATCCTTTAAGAAAATTAGAAATTAAAGTTCACAAAATAGTTTAAAAACATCAAAGTATATTAAAAACAAACATAAAAATATTTCTCGGAGAATTATATAAAAATATATTTGTACTATTTTTCCATCACTGTCTCTTAATATTTTTTAAGGATCCAGCTGCTTTGAAGACTATGCTTCCCTAAAGACAAGGATAGTTCAACTCTCTAATCTCTTTCCTTTGTTTTCTTAACTATTATTATTTCTGGTAAATAATCTGATTTCAAATATATGTATCTCCATTTCTCTACTATCTTTACACTTCCAGCTGCTGCACAATAAAACCCAAGGCCTAGAAGGCTAACGCAGGATTGAAGAGAAAGCTCTAGAAGGTATCAAAAATTTTTTCTTAAAGAGTGCTATTTCACTTAAATTCTGATTCCTTTCCTTCTTTTTTCCCGTCTCTCCTTTTTTTTCTTTAACTATGCATTACCTCCTGCTTTCTTTCTGCCATTAAGACAGTTCTATTTATCATTTTAGGTTTAATGCAAATAGTATCTTTTCATAAATTATATTTGATTAATCAGATCTTAGTAGCTGTCTATCTTCCTATGTACTTACTCATGCAAGTTATCTTGATATTTTTATTATGTACTGTCCTTTGTCAACTAATTGTTTATTATAAGCTCTTTATATTCTTATACTTACATGGAGTGTAAATTATTTGAGAATGGGACCTTGTCTTTTATTTTTATGCATCTTAGAAAGTCTAATGCAGTGTAAGGCATGACAGCTCTACCTGGTTGGTGAAAGTGTGTATAGGATATATACCAAGGGATTGGAAATGTGTAATATTTGCCTATCCTGACTAATTATGTTCTCATAAATATCAGCCTTGAACTACAGCTCTCTGTTGACTAATTTATATAAAACTGCTGCTCTCTCTGTTTTCTAATGAGCTTAATTTATAGACATATGTCCAAACCGGTAAACTAGATGAATTTATAATTGGAAATGAAAGGAATGAAACATTGATGATGAGAAAAACTGTGGCAAATGTTGGTATTAAAGAGAGATTAGAAAAGGGGAAGGGTATAGGAGAGAGAGGTAGAAAGCCAATAACTGATATTTGTAGCTTGGATAATCTCCATTCCATATATTCAAGGACAGTTAATACGGAATGAGAAAATGTGTTTGATTAAATATCTCTGAGAAAAGTTGCAGTTGATCCTATATGCACAACTGATAGTGCTGTCCAACTTTCTCCTTTCTCATACTCTAAATTCTTTTTTTATTAAGATTTATTTATTTATGCATACAAGCACTGGGGTATAGGCCAGAGGTGTGGGGGTGGTGAGAGAATCCACTAGACAGAGCAGGATGCAGAACAGGCAGATTGACAGAAAAACACACTGCTGAGGGGAGCAGCGGGCAAGGCAGGAGAGGTCTACTGTGCCATGTGGGTCCCCCACACTGGCCGGCGGCAGGGATCGAACTCGTGCTGCAGTGACTGCAGTTTGCTTCATAGTGCGTTGCTTAACCCACTGCACTACCAGGGCGGGCCCCTCATACTCTAAATTCTTTTTTTTTTTTAAAGATTTTTATTTTATTTATGCATACAAGCACTGGGGTACAGGCCAGAGGTGTGGGGGGTGAGAGGATTCACCACAGAGAGCAGGGAGAGAACAGGCAG
>JAGFMF010011702.1:3153301-3175355 GCA_019455555.1 Galemys pyrenaicus | reverse complement strand
CCATGTGGGTCCCCTCCCTGGCCGGCAGCAGGGATCGAACTCGTGCTGCAGTGGCTGCGGTTTGCTTCATAGTGCGTTGCTTAACCCACTGCGCCACCAGGGAAGCCCCCATACTCTAAATTCTTACCCAGGGTGATGTACAGAACAGATTTCTCAGTATTTCTTAGGTGATGAATATAGATTTATATGTTTGAGAGGATCTTGAGAGAAAATATTTGAGTGATAAAATCAAATATACATTTTAATTTCTTCATACTGCTGGAAACCCATGAGCTATTATTAAGTCTTTTCCTTTCTTGATATGTTAAATATATTAGTCTTCGTCTTTGGTCTGAACTGATTTAACTAGATAGTCTCTACATAGAATTATCTAACATATTTTTATGTATTGTTTATTAAATCAAAGTATACAATTCTTACCCAATTAATTCAGTTGAGTAAAATGATCATCATTGATTTTATATAAATGTAATGGTTGCTGGTTGCATTACAGTTTCTAAATTTATCTAATTAATTGATTAATATTTATCTTTGTATGGAGGACTAAGAAACATGGACTTCAAAGGTATAAAGTATTTTTGAAAAGAAGTTGCTATATTGTTTCTGTAATTTCACTCTTTAAAGTTAATGTTTTTATTTGAGGCCTCCCTGGTGGCACAAGGGGTTAAGTCTCAGCACTATGAAACTATCAGCAGCCACTGCAATGTGAGTTCGATCCCAGGGCAGGGAGGTGGCTCACATGTTGCACCAGAGCTCTCCTGCCTTGCCTGCTGCTCCCCTCACCAGTGTATTTCATTATTGCCTGTTCTGCGCCCCAGTCTTTCTCTGGTGAATCCTCTCAACCCCCACTCCTCTGGCCTCTACCCCAGTTCTTATATGCATAATTAAATAAATCGTAAAAAATTAAAAAGTTAATGTTTTTATTCAAAGCATTTCTGAATATATATTGTGTAGTACAATCACATTAATCATAAAGAGAATGCCTGTAATAAAATTTTTCTTTTATATGATCTTAAATTAAATTTTGGAAGAACATTTAGTCTATGGTCATAATGGATAAAAATAGATATCTATAGATATAAGGAAATAAAGATATGAAAATCAGTGAAGTGTAGACCTTGAGAAGCTAAAGGGACTTCAGTATCAGTTATCTAGTAGAGATGCATAATATCAGAGAAAGAAAAAGTCACAGATGTACAATCAAGTCATCACACAGGGGTGGAACCTGTTATAAAACTGAGCCATAATGGCTGCCATTACCACTTTAGAAAAACGCCTTTTCTCATCCTCTTTATTCCCAAAGTACGGGTCTCTTGGCACTAATGTGTAGAACAACTAGACTCTCTGCTTGGTTTTGAATTTGGATAGTTTTAAAGCTACCATTGTCAGTGGAATTGACCATAATCTGTCCTGTTTCTTGTGTGATCCTAAACTACTGTTCTTTATATATAATGCCATGATTTGATATCTGAGGGTCAAGTTTCTAAGGCTAAGACAATAGAAAGGAAGCTTTTAGAGTGAAACTGCTAAAGTCAGGGATTATAGAATTATTGACATACTTTGTAAAACAACTAAAATACAGATATATGAATGGATATGAATGTGAGCTTTTAATATAATTAAATTTTAGATAGTAATTTCAAAATAGATTTATAGCATATAACACATATATAAATACATATAACTCATATATCAAACAGTTTATATAACATGAAACACAATTTATAGGTGATAATATGATCTATCAATTTGCCTGTCACATGTCTATTTGGCATGTGTTTTACATACATAGTATCATTTGATATAACAAAGATATTTAATGAACTAAGTAAATGCATTTATATAAAACAACATTTTAATCCATTTAAAATCTGTGTTATCATATGTAAATACTCATACAGAAAAGGGGATTTGAATTGTGTTCTTGGTATAAGTTAAAAGAGGAAAAACTAATGCAGGCCGAAAGAATGATATAAGTAAAACTTGGAAGATGGGAATTCATTTCTATATACAGGGTGCACTGTGTGAAGAACGCTTCCTTGGTGGGAACAGTATTGCCTCAAAAAGGACAAAATTTGCATGGGTAAAGGGGAGGGAGGAATTGTAGGCAAAACATCCTAGATATTAATGGCTTGCAGTTTTCCAAAGTTTAAATATATTTGAAAATACCTTTTTTCTTAATATTTATTGTACTAGGTACATGTTAATTGAAGATTTAGTCAGTCAAATTAAACTATATTTTCCTTCTGGAAGCATGATTAAAAAATATGTTGTTGAAAATGTAAAAAAGTTTGAAAAATATTTCACAATAGGGCCTCCCTGGTGGCTCAGCTGGTTGAGTGCCCTCACTGTGAAGTATCTGCGGCACAGCAGTGCGAGTTTAACTTCTGGCCAGGGAGGGGACCCACATGGCGCAGCAGACCTCTCCTGCTTGGCTGGCTTTTCCCCTCAGCAGTGTTTCAGTTGATTTGCCTGTTCTGCTCCATGCTCTGTCTCTGGTGAATCCTCTCACCTCCTGCGAATCTAGCCTGTACCCCAGCTCTTGTATGCACAAATAAACAAATCTTTTTTAAAAAAAAAAAAAAATTAGTATTTTTACCATTTAGAATAAATTCAAGAAGAAAACTCAAAAACAATATTTATTTAGATTTTCTTGGTAGTACAAACATATTTATGAGTATATGAAATTTACTGTGTATTTCTATGTGTCTGAAAATGTCCTATTCTATTTGTTTCATAATGTCCTAGGAATGGTCCAACTTACAGAGACCTCCCCCATTGAAAACTTGTTGATTAAAGAAAAAAATACTACATAATTATCACTGTGAAATGTTTAGTCCATATTCAAGCCTATATTTTAAGACTCCTTTCCTTGGTGATTTTTAATTTTTACCATTCTGGTCACATTTTAGTTTGTTAAAGTTCTTGAAATGGGCTGACCACTGAGATGCACTCCCACTATGTCCAAACAGCATAAAGTAAAAGGATGATGATGTTCTTCTCATTCCTAAATTTCCATTTGAGAGTAGCATTAGGCATCATTGACTGTATTAGCTGTGACATTCATTGTTAATGAAAATCTTCCTTAATCTCAACAATTACTCTAAATCTCCTTTATATATGGTGCTAAGTTATATTTTCAGCAGCCAAGATTATTTGTTAATAAACTTAAAGAGGAACACTTAAAAATAATGACATTCCATCTTATTTCATTTCAATGTTCCCATCCTTTTTGAATTTTTTAAAATATTAAACTGCATCCTTTACCTCTTGCAATCATCATAATATTGGGTCATTTGATAAGATTTCCACTCATGAGCATCCATCATGAGTTATCAAAGTGATGTAAGAACTGTGTCATTGCATATCTTCCTATAGGTTTCTGTCCTTCATTAGACATCAAATATTACATGAAACTATATAGTAAATATATTCGCTATATAGTAAATTCTTCAACATTGGTTTTGCTTTTCATTGTTTCCAACGTGAATTTAATTCCCACCAAAGTATTCCTAGGGTAATCTGATAACACCCAATCCCATTAATCTGTTTTACTGGATGGGTTCCCTGTGTATTCTCAATCCTTCGGAAATCGCAACTCCCTCTACCCCCATCTGTTTCTGACTATATAAGCTTTTATCAAACCATGATTTCATGTATGCTCAGTGCTGTATTTCTTGCTTTCTCTGTTCATGGTCTATAGTGCTGTGTAGGTGGGAGTACAACAACCACAAACACTCATTGCTTTTTTTCTCATTATTTTTGTTCAAATCTTTCCCACTCAAAATTGTGCTAGGAAGAAGCAGGAAGGTTCAGGATCTCCAAAGAGTTGGAGAGCCAAGTGGCCCTTTGTCTGCCTGGTGTATGTCACATCCTCTCCCAATCTAAATCCTGAAAAGACTTTGGAAATAGTGTGAAGCTGATGCCTGTTATATTTGTACCTGTTAAGCACAAAATTTTTTATCTTCATGGTCTGTTTTCTGTAGCATTCACGTCTTACTTTGCAAGTGACATTATACTGTAATATTCTAAAGGCTCTTAGGATTTTAAACACAAAACAAATAAAAATAAAACTTCTTACACTTTGTTAGCTAAGAAATTTTTGGCCATATTTGTCAAATGTCCTTTAAAATTTATGACACAGATTCCGAATTTTAGAATTCATGGAGTTCACTTGGGAAAATTCTGATTTAGAATATTTTCTTTGTTAAAAAGTAACGAGCTATGTGATACTTTCCTCTCAATATTTGGCCCATGGTTTTATTATTGAAAATGTCAATATGTGGGCCATTAAGAGCTCATTTCATAATTTTTCCTACACATAAGAATTTTTAAACAATAACTGACAGATGGCTATGTATCTAGTTAGGAATGTTTTCCTGAGAAGCTAGTCCATAATCTTCGCAACCACCTGTTCAGATATCCAGCTGTCCCTCCTAATCAAGAAGTATTTATTTAGATTCAACTAAAGAAGAAAATAAAACATTTAGTGGGAAAAAATCACAATGATTCTTAGCATGTCAGTATGCACAACTGACCTAATAGGAGTGAGGGAAACATAATTATTTTCTAGAAAATTTAGAATTTCTGGTTTCATTTAAAAGTTCAGTTCTTGATTCTAGTAATACTGATCTTGAAACTTACAAAAGAATGCTCAACTGTCTGCATTAAGTTTATACAAAATCCTAGTCCTTGATGTGTAGAAAAAAGTTTTGACATAATTCAAAGTGGTGATTGAAACAAAGCTTCACTTATAATTGTTTTATACCCTTCCCTGTACTCTAAAACATTACTAGTTTTGTAAAATAGTCAATGGGATATAATCATAGGAAAGGCTCTTGAACAACTTTCTGGCAATGAGAGAAGCTCTGAGCTATGACTCAGGACATCCTAGTGGTGGGAACCACACCTCAGCTCTTTAGAGAGTGGGGAAGAGATGCCAAGATACTCTGTGGGTTTCTCATAACTGCCTTTACTTTAGTTAGTGATGTCAGAGATTCATGGTTTCTTGGAATTTTTTATTTGCCAAAGATTAGGTAGGGGAATGCTGCTATAAGTTCATGCTCTTCTCATTTACTCAAAACTTTCAACCTTACCCTGTTCTGGACAATTGCTTCTTATTGGTTTGCCTAGACATTTGTGCATTCTTATTTGCAAGTAAATTTCTTGGAGGACAGGGATCACTTTTGATGATGTATTTTAGACTTCTGCTTAGCACTTTACAAACCATTGTTCAAGGACTTAGCATATGTTAAAGGATTTAAAATATACCATTTTAATTATTTTGATACTAAATTTATCTTAGCATTTTAAACAATTTTATTCTTTAGTGTCTAGAATAGAGAAGATTAATACTGCTCTTCAATTCAATAAACAATTGTTTAAGCTTAATATAAGCTTCTTTTATTTTTAACCTCTATTTTTACCCCAATAAAAATTGAATGTTTTATTCTCTTCTTAGACTTTTTCTTTTAATCAGAATTTCTATCCTATCCCTCCAGCAGTTATATCCATTCCTAAAATCTTTATGCCAAATTGTCTCTGGCAAAAAGAAATTCCAGATTTAATTTATCAGCTCCTATCATTTTATGACATTCAGCTTATATACTTGTCAGTCATTACTTGTATTCAGTCATTATCTTTCTTAGCATATGTAGTTTATGTAATTATTATTTTGTCTTCAGAGGAAGATCAACATCAGTGCTTCATGTCTATTGTTTTGAGACCAAGGTCTCATTCATATGAGCCACATACATATATCAACCCTGAAACTATCATTATTAGTTCTTTACTGGCTATATAGTTTGATTATTAAAATGAGGGGTGACCCAAAAGTGGAGAAACAAATGAATTCTGAGAGAAACCTTACTCCAGGTGCCATTACTCATGGGACAGGACTTATATATACTCTCAATCAAAAATAAATGTGTAGAATTCAGACATTTTTTAAAAAATTCACTGCAAAACACTTTAAAAAACATTTATTTTCAAAGAAATTATTTTAAAGCAATAAACTATATTAACTAGCCTTTGGGTTAATCAAGGAAAGAAAAGAAAATACACTGTATTTAAGATGGTAAGTGAAACTGAAGCTCAGCTCAGCTGACGAACACTGCATGATCTACCTCCGTCTCCCCATCTGAGGGGATATTATTCCCCCAATTTCCATATTTCAGTTGCATGGGACTGCTGTGAAGAGGATTAACTGTCCGTCACCACCATCCTGCCCATATATGTGGCCCTAGACAAAGTCCACACATGGAGAGTTATAGTTGCCTGCAGCTGAATGACATTGACAATACCAGGCCAGTGACTGTCTTGGAGTGTGAATGGGCCTCCAAGAGTATATACACAGAGTTTCAAATGGGATTATAAATTGCTAGGGTACCATCTTTCCAGATGGCAGATCCTCTTTTCAATCTGTCTTTTTGTACTTTCGAGTTATCTATCTGCCCACCACCCTTCTATCTTTATGTTCCTGCTGCTAGGGGGTTCTGCAAATTTTTCAGATGTATGCTTAAGCACATCATTGAATTCACTGCATATTATTTTTGCTGAATTTTTTCCTCTCTGGAGTTACTATCTTATGACCCATAGAAATAATTCCAATTATTTATTTCTCTATAATCATGACTGTTAGATAAACTATGTTTTAAGTCTTGTTACCTGCTGTCAATTTTTTTTACATTCTGCAATTATGTACCTCATAATCTATCAATCATCACCTATTTCCAATGTCATATCACCTATTTCCAATGTGGGTATTGTTTAACCAGGATTTATTGGACAGGTTTATCTAATGTGTATATATATATATATATATATATACACATTTAGGCCCATGATTATATTATATAAACATTTTTAAAAGTACATGTTTCTGTTTTTCTACATTCTAGATTCCTTCCCAGTTGTAAATATTGATGGATGTTTCAACTCATATGCCTTATTTAGTGCAATGCAAAATTATTCTTTCATAACTTTTTTATATCTTATTTTGTAAAATTTTATCTTGAATCACTCTTGTTAGTTACAAAATATTTTACAATTATAAAACATCTTGATACTTTAAAAATTTATAAAATATTAATAGGTTTACAGTGTGTTCAAATATTAAGGAGATATAAGACCTCAACTTCTAAATTTTTTACTTCAGATTTTGCTTATATAAAGATAGCTACTTTGTTTTTCTGTTGGTGTTTACTTTTATTGAGCTCTTTTATTAAATTTCTCTGCGTTTACTCGCTCTTTATTTTTGCAGTGTGCATTTAATTTTCTTTTGTCCTTTCTCATCTTTCATCAAAGTGAAAGACTTGTATTTTCTAGTAACCTGACCTAGTTACCTATTTAAGTTTCAGAATTTAATAGAATCAACTTTCAGTTTAGTCAGGTTGATTTTTTTTATTATATTTATTGTTTCTCTTCTCAGTGTATCCTTTTCTTGTATCTACATCTTAAAGATTATCTTGCTCCACTGAAATAGGTTGTCTCTCATACTTTCCTTTCTTGGAAACTGCCCCCATATTTTCATGAGTTTCTCAATAGTTGGTATAATTGAAATTCACTTTCTTGGTATTTCTGTGTCCCTGTTTTTAAAATCACAACATTCATTAATCTGCAATTATGTTAACTGAGCTTATTTCTTTGGCTTTAATTGAAATAAACCTTGGTAAAGCAACACAAAGGAGCAGTATTCATAAAGGAGATCTGGGGCAATAGGAATCAGAAATCCAATTCACTTTATTCTCCCTCTTAAGATTTTTCTATACAGATTAAATTACTGAAATCTCATTATTTAATGTTTTTATGTCTTGCCTCCCCAGTAAGTTTATAAAGTTCTTGGGGAGGGAGTTGGGAAATACTTGTTTCAACCTAGATTTCTACAACATTGCTACTTACAGTGTTTAGTCAGACATAAATCTCCAGGAAACCTGGTAGAAATAAAGAATCCTGTGCCCACTCTGAACATACTTAATCAGAACCTACTTTTTTTAAACTTCTTTATTTATATATATTTGGTATCAGATGTGGTCCCCGTGGAATTTCCACGGTGCACCAGCACCTCAGTCCCTTGTGCTCTTCCAGCCCTCATCCCAACCTTTCTCCTTTTCTGCCCCTGTAAAATGTCTCTGATTTATCATTGTCTGTTTTTGTTGTTGTTGTTGTTGTTACCATTATTCTTTTCCCTGATCCCTTATTTGGTTTACTTACATTCATCCTATAAGTGAAACCATCTGATATTTTCTTTTTTTTTCTGACTTATTGCACTGAGCATAATCCCTTCTAGCTTCATCCATGTTGCTGTGACTGTCATTAATCTTTTTTGATTGCTGAATAGTATTCCATTGTGTATATGTACCACAACTCCCTGATCCAGTTATCTATTTTTGGGCATTTGGGTTGTTTCCTAATCTTATATTTGTGTCTTTGAATAGATGCCTAGGAGTGGAATTTCTGGGTCATATAGTAAACTATTTTTAGTAGACTGAGGAACCTCCACACATCTTTCCAAAGTGGCTGGGCTAGTTGGCATTCCCACCAGCAGTGTAGGAGAGTTCCTTTTTCACCACATCCTCACCAACATTTGTTGTTGCTGTCTTTTTTTTTTTTTAATATGTACCATTCTTACTGGTATAAAGTGGTATCTCCTTGTGGCTTCAATTTGCATTTCCCTGATTATGAGGGATGTTGTTCTTAAGCTACTTAGCATACTCATTCTTTTTAGTATTTGTATTAACTATCAATCTATTTCTCTATCAAACTAGTTTAAAGTGATTACTGATGGTTTTGTATAAGAAATCAATAACTTCTGCTGTCATCATTTCTTACTGTGTTAACTCTTGCAGTAACAATGACTAACTTTAGAAGTGTATTTTTATAGAACTTTTATTGAGATGGTTATAGGTTCACTTGCATTTATAGGAAATAAGAGTGGGATCTCATGTATCTTGTAACAATTCTTCCAAAGGCAATGTTTATTTTCTTAAAATATTGCAACCAGGAAAATGACATTGATATATTTCACTAATTTACCAGTTTACTCAAAATTCCTTAATTTTACTTATACATATCTGTGTTTGTGTGTGTATACATTTAGTTCTATATAGTTTTACCATGTGTAGATTAATGTACTAATCACTGTAGTCAAGTCAGAGTTAACAGAGTTACCTTGCCAGTTTAAAACTCTGTTGTCTTCAACCCTATTATCCCTAATATCTGACAACTTCCAATCTGCTTTCCATTTCTAAATTTTTCTCATTTCCCAATGTTATATAAATGGAACCATCCAGTATGTTGCTATTGGGATTTGCTTTTTTCACTCATCAGAGTTCTCGGAAAATTATTTCAAGTGGGTGTATGAATCAATAACTTGTTCCTTTTTATTGCTGAGTAGTGTTTCCTGGCATGGATGTACTGCAGCTTGTTTAACCACCATTCATCCATTGGAGGACACTGGGTCATTTCCAGAAAAGAGTCTATGAACATTCAGTATTTTTGTTTGTTTGTTTGAATGTATTCACATCTTACAAGCCTTAATTTTCATTTTAATTAGTTAATAATTTTAGCAAGTGTAATGCAATAAGAGCTTTCGTTCGAGTTACACCTATAATTGAAAATAGACAATCAGAATTCTGTAATGCTTTGTCCACATTACTGACTAAATTGTTTACTTAAGGTGGTATTTAGTAGTTGCCTGATTGTACTCTTGTACAAATTTGATATTTAATATGACATTGGCCATTTAGCCTTTCAAGAACCAAAAAATAAAACAGAACTATATAATCTAGACAGATGTTGCAGCCAAATATTAGTGCATCCAACAATATACCTAGAAGAAGTCTAATCATTAGGCCAATAAAAATTTTGAAAAGTTGTTACCAGTAACCTGGTACCTAGTTATAGACATTTCATGCTTTGTTGAAGATAGTGAATAGAGAAAGAAAAAAAATGAATGTTATATGACAGGTATTTTATAAATTTCCAATAATTGAGTGTAATATGTCTATGTCTATATGTAAAGCCTTTAATTTGAACTCCATTTATTCAGGAAAATACTATTAAATGCCTATTAGGTAGCAAACCAAAAACAATGCTTTAAAATTTAAAGATTAAGTAAGATGATCTTTATTTTCATTTTTTAAAAAGACTTATTTTATTTATGCACACATGCAAAAACTGGGGTGTAGGCCAGAGGTGCAGGAGATGAGAGGATTCACCAAAGACAGAGTGGGGAGCAGAACAGTATTTTGGGATCTACCGAAATACACTGCTGAGGAGCAGTGGGTGAGACAGGAGAGGTGTGCTGTGCCATGTGGGTTACCTCCCTGCTTGGGGATTGAACTCATGCCATAGTGACTGACAATAGTTTGATAGTACTGAGACTTTAACCCCTGCAGCCCCAGGGAGGCCCTTGATCTTTATTTGCAAAGAGCTCATTGTTTAGGTGTTATATCTATATGGCTGAGAGAAAAAAAATAAATGACTGTTATGATTGGTTAATATTGCTGGGAGATGGTAGTAGATAATTTTAGTGAAATATAATGAAAAAGAGAAAAAATAATATTCTTTTAGCAGAGTAACCACAAATTCTTAGGGCATCCAGAAAGCCAAACTTTATTTAAAATATTTTTCTTGATAGATCCAACTTTGAGATATTAATTTGTGCTTTAATTCCTCCCCCTTGCCTTCTTTGCCCTACAGATAGGTGACATTTTTCACTTAACTCCCTCAGTTATGTGTCAGCACTGAACCCTAGATAATCTAGTTTTGTTTCTGTCTAAAATTTAAATTATCAGAGAAACTTACTTTTTCCTAAATGGGAAAAGAGAAGTTTTGGTAGAAACTGATCTATGAAGGAATAGGAGAGTCAGTGGGTCATTCGAGTTTCTTCTCCACACTAAAATATTGATAGACTCTCATGCACTGGAAGAGAAATAGAGAAAGAGCTACATTTTCCTGAATATCATCTTGCATTCAGCTTTCTGGTGGGAGCCACAGGATGTGGGAAACTGAGACAAGAATGGCTACCTGCTGCATTTAGGTAGACAGGGCTGTGGTGCCATTCACAGATTTTGTTTCTTCACATAGCAAATGCAGGGCCGGATCTTAATAGTCATTAGGAGAGATGAGGTTCATCTCAGTGACACACAGAGTGGCCTCATGAATGTGGCGTGAAACCATCACTTGTGGCAGGTTCTAGACAAAAAGAAAATCTCTGCAATCATGGGAACTTATATTTCCTTCACCTGGAAAAGCAAGATACACAGGTAAAATCAAAGTTTTAAAAAAAAGGTTGCACAAAGAGAAGCAGTGTTTTGTTTGCACACATGAATTTGTAACCTGAGAGTCATATTAGCTCATGGGACTACTATTCTGGGATAGAAATGAGTGTCTCTGTCCTGGCTATGTCTGATGCTGAGGATTTTATGGAATAAGAAAAAGGGAAAAATAGGAGCATGGCTCATTTCAATGGAAATGAAGGATGGGTTGATAGAAAACAACACAGCTCAAAGGAGGATCAAAAATTGGAGAAAAATCAAAGCAAGGACAACGAGGTCTAAGAGTTGATAGTAAAAAGTACGTGATGTAAACTTCACATCTCACTCAAGATTTCTTTAATTGAATGAAAAACAAAAATTCTGAAATTATGAGTGTGATAAGACTGAAAAATAAAACTGTAGCGATTGTTTGCATAATGATTTGAATGAGTTAGACAGAGAGAGTGGGAGCATAAGAATACCTGACATTTTAAAATTCAAGTTCACATGATCAAATCATCATAGTATTTTATATATGTATGTATAAAGAGAGGTCAGAGTTTGGACTAATTATACCAAAAAAAGATAAATAGACTACATTAACCTTTCTCTCCCTTAAAGAAAAAAATAAGAATGTAGAGGGTGTTTTTATGCATAATCCATTTGAAAATAAGTTCCTGTCTGATAGTTGCTGATTTTGTGTTCTACTGCCCTGACTTTATGCAGGAGAGTCTATATAGACCTTTGTAGGAAGGAAGCAAGGTAATAAAAATAGCTGTGTATTTTGGTAGTCACTGCTAGAATGATCTATGGAGTATTATATCACTGAACACCTACTGGCCCTTTTATTATGTGCAACAATATAAAAAAATTGCATTTTTTCCAAGTGTAGTAAGTTCATTTGAGACCAAGCTTTGTTATAACTTTCATAGTACTATCATTTGTGTTATAAACTAGAGCTTTTTTTTTTTAACCTACTGGCATATGTTGGAAATAAAAGGAAAACAACATAAACATTTCCTTTGCTGCAGCATCTAGTTACTATTGGTCTTATATTTTTGTTCTCCATTCATCACCCAGAGAACTTGACATTTGCAAGTGAATTTCAAGTGAATGAGTCTTAGAGGAGAGATATGGGTCAATTTGATGCTAAAATCAAAGGAGACTTCTAATATTAACACTGATAGAGTTATCAAAAGTTTGGACCACTCCTCCCTAGTCCTTTTGTTTCACTGTGCCTGGGACCACTTGGATGCCGACAACCTTATGGATTGTAAGTTCTGGGGAATAGTTTAGTGAAGTCACACTTGACTTCCTAGCCTCAAGTTTTACATTCCAGTAGTGTGACAGGACAACTTAGTGGCAAAGATGCTGCCTGTCTTTGATAACAAAAATTTGCACATTGTTACCCATAAGAAAGCCTCTTCCATTGTATAACTATTTCCTCTGCCACGTAAAAGTGTTCAAACTTGACCTGAGGTCAGATGAGAACCTCACCCAACTCCTACTTTTACAAAATGACATGTCATTTTGTAAATTTGATTTCTAGCTTCTTTAATACCCTGTCAAACTGTCATGTGACCACAATTGCTAAATCACAAATTTACTCCTATAATTGTTTTTGTTTAAAGGTCTTTTCATAATCTTGGCCTCATCAGTCCCTCAAATATGTCAAAATCTATTTTAAAATCTTCTAGTTATAAAAGCTATTTTGCCTGTTTACTTCAGTTATTATAAACTTTGTTTAATTTTATTATTTTCTTAAGACAACATAAATAGATTTAAAGTACATATTTACATTCATTTCTCACTCAAGTTATTCCAAACATGGTTAATGATTTACATGTACAGCATGGTAAAAGTAAGGTTTTTTTCAAATAAAATAAATGAAGTCAATTTGATAGTCATTCAATTCTATAGTTCAATGAATGAATATAACCAAATAAAAAGACTGTTTCTTTTTATTCAAAGAATTGAGTAATAAGAATATTGTTTTCATTTCATGAAATAAAATGTCAAAGTTAAGCTGCCCATGTCTGACTTCAGAGCAACTCCAAGCTGAAAACAATCCAAATAAATAAGTAAATAAGCCAGTGAGGCCAACTCTTAAGAAAAAAAGCAATGTTTTCCAAGACGAGCCCTAAAGGTTTCCTATTTGCAAATTCTTTCTTTTCCTCTGCTGATTCACCCAGTTTGAGTTAAAAGAATTAATGACTTGATATATTGGCCCAGTGAAAAGGCCAACTCTGAAAAGAGAAGTTCTAACAGTCCAGGGAAAACAATGAATTCATTGGTTGGCTTCTCTGGCAGCCTTCTCATTTCCTGTAGGATGTGATGTTGCAAGCCAACAACTACTTGTTTATTAGAATCAAAAAGTAGGGAGATGTCCTGGTATATATCTATATCTATCTATATACCATATATATATTTATAAGATATATATCATATACTTTAAGATATATATATTTAAGGTATATATGTAATCTAGATATCTTATTTATATTTGTAAGACATACATATGAAAGACTTATATATGTAAGACCTATTGTAAGACACATGCATTTTATTGTCTTCTTATTCATCACAATGAAAATTCTCTCCTTCCGTACCCACAGGAGTTGTGCGATGGACCACTGCACTTGAATATAGAAACAACTGAATATCTTTGTAAAAGTTCTTTTAGATGCCCTGAGAAATCTCTGTATTTTAATTCTTGTGTCTTTCAGACCAAGAATTCAAGTCTCAAAATAAACACCTTATTTTTAATGCTGCAGTTCTTAACTACCACATTATTTTCTTTTGTAACAACAGAAAATGTTTAAGATTTGGAATAATCCAAATTGATCATTTAGTCTTAGATGTGGAAGTAATCTTGAGAATCACTTGGGGTACTTGCCCAGATTTTCATTATTGGTTAATAGTAGAATCACAAAGTCAGAAAGGAGACAGGGTTTTCTTCTTTTCTTAGAGAACATTATCCAAAGTTTGGCCATTAGATTAATATTTGGAGAGTATTTTATCATCAATCATTATCTTAGTCATTGCTTTCAATGGCTTCCTATCCAACCTTGGGTAAAATTCAATCTTTCTATTGCATACCAGCCAGCCATCCATATCTCTGATCTCATTGAGTTCCCTGAGTATCACCTCACTTGTGTTGCTCTGCTATACAGGTCTCCTTGTTGTCTGTGCATTTGCAGAGTATGAATATTTCGTTTTTCCTCTCTAGAAGGTCCTTCAACATTGGTGTACATACTTTGCTCATTCACTTCATTTGTCTCTTCTAAACATTATCTAATCAGAAAGGTATTCATACTAGTCTGTAAAAATAACAGCACCCTTATCCAATGCTAGTTAGTCTTTATTGCTCTTTTAATCTTTATTGCTGCTTTGTTTTTAATCATATTTCTTATCTTCTATTTATCATCTATCTGCCTGCCTATGTATCATCTATTTATCTAGATATATTTCATTATTCTAGATAGAATTCAAGTCCCTTGGTATAAACCTCATAGATGTGTTTTTTTTTTTTTTTTCACTGCAGATTCTCAGTATTTAAAACAGTGCCTGGCACAGTAGGTTTGGATCAAGGATTTCTTAAATGAATAATCAAATGTACTTATCTCCCCTTTAAGATTAATCCATACTCAATACTTACATGTCCCAGGTCCTGTGTTATGTGGGAACAACAAAGCCAAGCAAATATGGCCACTACCATCAAGTAAGGTTGGGGATGGGAAGATAGCTATTGGACATATTAAAGCACATTAAGATAAGTAACAATCAAGGAGGAGATTGCTTTGGGGAAAGCTATTGTGACCTAGTTTAGGTTGAAGTCAAAGAAGAGATTTCTGAGGCTATGATATTCAAGTTTATACCTAGACAATGAGAAAAAGAGAACCATAGAAAAGTAATGGTAGAATGTTCTATATATAGGGAAAAAGAATTGAGAATATTAGATTTTTTAAAAAAATGTTCATTTTCTGTATTTTTTGCTTAGTGGACTAAAAGCATGCCTTTAGATAAGCAAGTCTATGAGCATGATATTGCACTATGAACCCAGAAGAGATGTCCAAGTTCTAGATGGAGTTGGGAATGAGCAGTGAAAGCTGATTTGCAAAACTATGGTAGTGAATGAGATCTCTTTTGAAGTGTTTATAGAGAAAAAATGAGAAATGAAGAAATTCCACCTTTAGTAATTAGGAAGTGAAGTGTGAAACAAAGCAGAAAGCAAAGAAACAATCAGAGAACTGAAAGATAATGTGGCTATCTAACTTTATAGGAGGCAAGGAGAGAAAGGATTCAGAATACTGTCTGACTATTTTGAGTGACTGATACTTCCCAGAAAAAGACTTGAAACTGACAATGAATATGGCAGAACAAAGGCTATTGTTGCATTTCTCAGGGGATGTTTTGTGGTGTCATGGTGAAGAAAGACAAATGTTCATGAAAGAAAGAGAAAATTGAAGTTGGAGAGTGTGCGCATATAAAACATGTTTCAGGAGTTTGATTATGAAGAGAAGCTGAAAAACTGGGGAAAGAGAGGAGGAGGTATATAATGAAAAGAACTCTGTGTTTAGAGGTATCATTAGAGTATTTTTATTTGCTAAATAGAAAAAAAATGTAAAGGGGGGAGAAATTTCTTTATAAAATCATATATAAAATCCTGCTTTAGGTCTTAAGGAATTCATGAACCTCATTATATCTTTTCAGAATTCATGGATCCCCATTTAATAACTCCCCTAAGATAGACTTAGTCAAATTAAAAGAAAAAAAAAACATGATGAGCTTTCAGATATAATTTTGAAATATTTGATTGATATATTCATTCAGCTACCTGAGGTAGAGCTTATTTATCAAGAAATTCACTTGTCTATTTCTTTTCACATTTCCTTTTACTTAATTACTCAGCTAAGAATCAGCTTGGTGCAGTAGGAAGCTCATTTCTTCAAGTGGGAAAATAATATGTATCACAGAGGACTACTTAAAATAATAATCTTTTGAACTACAGTCTTTGTACTGTAGAGACAAACAATGTTCAGCCTACATAGGTATTGTTTCTGTGATTCTGGGATATTTACAGAGGAGGGTTAGAAAGTTTAATGATGTGCTCTCTAATTTTAGGAAAATAACTGAGACCACACAGTGCAATACCATGTTCATTTTGAAATAATTTGGCTGGTAATTATGGCTAAACTGATAATAAACTGAGAGGGTATGTGGCTCATTGGTCATTTCTGTGCTGAGTAGTGCTGTTTCTTTGTTATGAGAGTGAAATAGGGAAAACTTGAATACATTCCATTTTGTGGCTTTTTTTCTTTAACACAAATCTGACTGTTCCCACTAAGCATCCCAATAATTATATAAATAAGTACAAATGAGAGGAAATGTGCTATGTTTCTAATAAGTAAACATAATCAATTGCATAAATATTTTCCAAATGAGGTCAGAGAAGACTTCTATATCAGTATCAACAATGGCAGAATTCTTTATTTTATAAGCAGATGCAATTCTGTGTCATCTAGTTTAGCAATTGGGGAGGTCAAAATCAAGTTTATATTTTGTTCTTTCAGACCAAGCATTTTCTTGGATCATTCTGTATATTTGAATGTTGCTATGAATTTATCTTTGGGGGAAAGCAGGGCAAAAATTATTTGAATAGAACTAGAAAACAAATTTAACAGACTTGTAATAACCGCAAAGAATGCCCGGTGTCAGGAGGCAAGGCAGGAGTCGGGGAGATACTAGGATGAAGTGCTCCTGCCCTCTTTAGAGTTCCCATTCATCCTGTTGTTCTCACATGGGATGAGGTACCAGGAATCAAGGGTCGTCCAGGTTACATCAAGTCATTCATCCACCAAAGGTTATTCTGCTTCCCTTGGTAGCCAATACTTAGTAAAATTGTTCTTATTTACACAGAACATTGTATTTTCAACCTATTTTATAGTCACTGATGAAGCTTGAGTATCTCCATGTGAAGCTTAATTTGTATTAAACCCATTATACTCCCTACTCCTTTTACTGATAAAACTATTGTGATATAATTTGCTATTAAAGTATGTTCATTCAACAAATAGTGATAATCTTTATGTACTTATCAATTTAAATAGTTCTCCTTGTAGGTAAATATTTCAATATTAGTGGAAGCATACATTATGAACACTTCTTAAACCTAGCTTTATATATTTTTTTAAGTTTGTTTCATAAAATATATTATCTGAAAGATTTGAGTTACAGAACAGTAGGTTTTTAGCTCCTGAGATTTGGAGCAATGCCACTTCTTTCTAAAGTGTCTTACCATCACTTAGCAAGGGAAATGAAATTAGGGATCAAATCACAGCCCAAGAGGACTTTTTGATTGATATTTGAACTTAAGATAATGTGGTTGTTTATTTATATAAATAAGGAAGATATGGGATTATCTGAGGGTACCTGAATTAGCATAAAGCTGTTCATTGACAAAAATATTACTTCAAATTTTCACTATTATGCCAATGACTCCTTATTCAGTAAATCACATAATCCTAGAAGCAGGTTATAGTTATTAAAAAAATAAATCAACATCAATTGCTTATTTTTAAAGGGAATCATCAGAATAAAATTATATACCACTGGTAATTATCAATTTAAATATTTTATATCTTGGATGTATTCATTTTAAAGTAATATTCCTTGTGAGAAATTTAATTACTGATGGATTATTTCATTTAGGAAGTATAGAGATTATATTCCTGATATAAGAAAAGCAAGACAATTATGGACAATTATTAATTGTACAATATAAACTTTATCTTTAGTGAAAACCTATTTTTTTAAAAAAAATATTGAAACAATGTCAGTGTACATTAGTGCATCATTGTTTGTAATTTGGAAGTAAGGGTTCTTCCCCTTTAAGTGTCTTTAATTTTTTTAAAGATTTATTTATTTATGCATACAAGAACTGGGGTACAAGCCAGAGGTGTGGGAGGTGAGAGGATTCACCAGAGACAGAGTGGGGAGCAGAACAGGCAGAGCGACTGAAACACACTGCTGAGGGGAAAAGCCCGCCAGGCAGGAGAGGTCTGCTGCACCATGAGGGTCCCCTCCCAGGCGGGCAGCAGGGATCGAACTCGTGCTGTAGTGGCCGCGGTTTGCTTCATAGTGCACTGCTTAACCCAGTGGCCGCGGTTTGCTTCATAGTGCACTGCTTAACCCAGTGGCCGCGGTTTGCTTCATAGTGCGCTACTTAACCCACTGAGCCACCAGGGAGGCCCCCCCTTTAAGTGTTTTTACCATAGCCCTCCCATTATCAAAATGCCCATAGTCCACCACCATAGTCCATTGTGCTCCCTTCCTGCATTCTGCTTTCACCTTCTCCCTCCTCTCTCTCATTGAATGCCTTAGTTCTGCACTCATCTTTCAATGTTAATTTTGGTTTTGGTTTCCTCTTAATCCTTTTTGGGTTACTCTATTTTCCACATATATGTACCACCACCTAGCATTTGTCTTTCTTGCTTCTGACTTATTTTGCTTAGCACAGTACCTTCCAGTTCCATCCATCTTACAGTAAACATCATGAGTTTCCTTTTTTTTTTTTTAACCATTGAGTGGCACTCCATTTTGTATATATACCACATTGTCTTGATCCACTCATCTGTTTCTTTATATTCTACACAGGAGTGAAATCATCTATAATTGTCCTTTTACTTCTGACATATTTTGCTTAGAATAGTCCCTTTTATGTTGTTGCATGGATGACAAAATTTCAACTTTTTTTGTGTTGAGTAGTAATTCATTGTGTATACACCGTATCTTTAACCTCTCATCCATTGATGGGCAAAAAAGGTTGTTTCCATGCCAGGGCTAATGCAGATAGTAATATAATGATATATCTTTTTGAATTAGTGTTTTTATATTATTTAGCAGGTGCCTGGAAGTGGATTTACAGAGTTATGGATGGGACCTATTTTTAATATTAGAGAACTGCCAGAGTGTTTTCATAGAAGTTGAACTAGTTTGCATTTCCACTGATAATTTATGAGGGTTCCTTTTTTAATCACAACCTGACAAACATATGCTGTTTCTGACCTTTTTGATATAAGAAATTCTCAAAGATCTCATAATTTTAAGTGTTGATTTCATGTTGTTTTCTCTGCTCATATATACTTTTTCAAAATCTATATTTTGTCTGAATTTTGATGTCCATATATCTTTGTGCAGATATTCAACACGTGCCATATAGTAACAGTATTAGACTCTGAATCTGTAATTTATTTCAGTTTCTAAAAGTTTAAATGAGTATGAGTGTTTAAACTTTCGATAGTGATTACCTAATTTCTTTCTTAGAAATTTTGGGATTATCTTTTAATCGGTGTTAAAATATAGTCAGCAAAATATTAAAAATCGTTGTAACTTGCTGTTTATAACAGCAGCTTAAGCCACCATTCTGGCCTTGCAGTTCGGCTTTTTTCAGTACAAAGTCCATTTAGCCCAGTCAATCAACTATCTAAACTTAAAGAATGCAAACCATGGACCCTGCAAAGGTTCCTCTCAATTTGAACAAGAGCAGGATGCATAATTCCCTGGGACACTGAGTATGTGTCAGGAGGCATGACCAGGGATGTCTTGGGAGCAGTTGACTGTTAATGTAACTTTGTGTCCCAGAGACTGATCAGTGGAATGGCTTGTTAATACGATCAGAACCGTGAGTGGGGGTTGGAAGCTTGATTTCGATTTTCAAACACAAGCCATAAAATGAATCTGGATCTGCAGCCTCATCTCTCCCCAAAGCCTAATAACCTAAGCATACAGTCATTACCTTCTAACTTTTTTATTTTTGTTCTCCTGCACCAAGTAATTGACTCTAAAATCATTCAATCAATAAAATGGCCAGGTTTGCCTGCTTGGCAGCATCCTGCCAGGGCAGCTTACTCCATGACTCCTGTTTCTTTGACAGTGTGGTATTGCCTGACACAACAGTAACTTTAATGTAAATTTTAGTGCTAATGAAATCAAGTATTTTTTATTGCTTTTTTCTTTTTTGTATTTACTATTCAGTTGCTCTGTCCATTCATCTATTGGGGTATATCAGTCTTCTTTTAAATTTGTAAGAAAAAAAATTAATATAGATCACTTTCATAGAAACAAATCTTTAAATTATCATACTTATGTATAAAATCAAAAATGAAATTTCTCACAAATATGTGTGAGTTCGTCTATTCATAAGTAAAGTCTAGTCTAAAAAATCTAAAATCTACTCTATATTAAATACTTTATAAGAAATATTTAGGATTTTACATTCTGATGGGAAATATAATTCAAGCTATAGCTGCTGTAAAAGAAGGCTTAAACATCAATGAAAGTTAATTACAACTTTTCTCCAGCACAGGAAGGTGAAGTGACTTTCCAATGTCATAAAACCAGAGAATAGCAGAAGTGGGAATAGAATTCAGGTCTGTTGAATCCCAGTGCAATACTTTAGTGAGGCGACGGCTATGATTTGTTGTGAAATAGTAATTGCTAATTTCTTTGTGTATTCTTTCATCCTTAAAAGATCTAATAATGCTCACAAGTTCATAAAGTGTTTTATCTAATGGACAACAATGCCTTAAAAGAGGATTTTCCTTTAATAATGTGTCAAATGAAATTTTTAAATCTGATCATTTTTTAACAGTTCCAAATGAATTCTCCAATGGCAGGTGTTGACTTTCTGTCTAAAGGAGGTAATGGGAGCACACAGGCTTTCCTTCCTAGATGCCTAATACTAACATTTATAATTTCTACTCGGTGACAGGTATTTACCATAGTATCCGATTTACTCTTTATAAAATTCTAAGAAGTAAGAATTTATAGATTATAAACTGAAGCTTAGATTGATCCAAAGCAGATCAAATAGGAGAGCCAAACTCGCACTCAGTTCAAACTCCAAAGATCTAGTCTTTCCAGAACGCTACAATCTTTTTACACTCTAGTGTAGAACCTACTTTGAATCAAACACACTCTATTTTGTTTCTAACAGCTATGTTGAATTTTCCAGATGAAAAATAAGCAGCTTGACTCAACCCTGTATTAACTCCCTATAAAATAATATTTCCTCATTGATTTCTCCTTGTGGATGACTATGGAAGAACAGCAACACCATCTTGTTCTCTCTATACAACTGACTAAGAACAACAAAGAAAGGCCAGCTCTGCTTATTGTTACCAGAAGGCCCCACAGTGCATCATCATATTAATAAAGTTAGACAGGAACTCTTTCAAATTTAATATAAAACACTTAATAGAGAGTCTAAAGTATCTTTTCTGGATTGAATCAGCTCATCAGAGTTCAAAAGACAGATATTGAATGATTTTAGAGGATTATAGAAAACCTTTTTCTGAACTACATTTCGAGGTGTTGTAATAATGTTATAGGGCAGGGAGAAGAGCTCCTCAGAACCCCAAAACCTGCCCTCCTGAATGGGTTCTGCCATCCACCGCATTAAAACAAACATATAAGGCCTTTAATGGAAAGGAACTTTAATACGATTAGGGTACAATACAGAAAGGACAAAGAATATAGTTACCATAAGTTAAGCACCCAAAGTTACCCATCTCCTTGAGGGTAAAAGTCCAGCCAAATAGGATTGGCCCAAAGCAAGGCCCAAAAGCCTGCCACATGTCTAAAGGACCTTTCAGTAGAGAGCCCTAGAAAAGGGTCAGAAAGAGTCAGACAAATGTGGGAGGAAAAGAGCAAAATCAAAATCAAGATGAAAGCTGCCATTGTTAAGCTCCCCACGGGTCTCTCACCCACATCTGTTCCAACCAGTCCAAGACCAA
>JAGFMF010011702.1:3127088-3149014 GCA_019455555.1 Galemys pyrenaicus | reverse complement strand
TTGGTCTTGGACTGGTTGGAACAGATGTGGGTGAGAGACCCGTGGGGAGCTTAACAATGGCAGCTTTCATCTTGATTTTGATTTTGCTCTTTTCCTCCCACATTTGTCTGACTTTTTCTGACCCTTTTCTAGGGCTCTCTACTGAAAGGTCCTTTAGACATGTGGCAGGCTTTTGGGCCTTGCTTTGGGCCAATCCTATTTGGCTGGACTTTTACCCTCAAGGAGATGGGTAACTTTGAGTGCTTAACTTATGGTAACTATATTCTTTGTCCTTTCTGTATTGTACCCTAATCGTATTAAAGTTCCTTTCCATTAAAGGCCTTATATGTTTGTTTTAATGCGGTGGATGGCAGAACCCATTCAGGAGGGCAGGTTTTGGGGTTCTGGGGAGCTCTTCTCCCTGCCCTGTAACAGGGAGAGGTGAATGGCTACAAGTGTTCTCTGTAGTGGGGGCTGGATAAAGTAAGTTTCCATGCATTGACAGATTTGTGTGGTTGGAGTCTTCTACCAGTATCAAAAGGAATGACCAGACATTAATTCTTATTTAAAAAATCTTATTTCTTATTATTAAATAAATGATGAGTGTGGACTATGAAAAGGGTTTGGGGGTAAAGCTAAAAAGCTATGAGCAGTCAAACATCAAAAAATGGTGTCAGATCTTCATTACACCCATGTACACTACACTCAGTAAATACAGTAAATAAATACACTTTTGAAACTCTAGTATTATATCTAAAAGAAAGAGGTTATAGAATTGTTCAAGTATACTTATTCATATAACCCTATTTTTAAAGAAACTTTGGGGAATATTATCCTATGCAGCGTTCTTTGCTATTTGTCATATGATTTTTAAAGATGGTAATTAATCACCTTGAAAACTCGTTTTTTTTTAACTAACCAAGATAAGAAGATGAAATTTTACAGTCATGGAAATTAAAGCAGGCAGGAATTCTTGTTGAATTTATTTTAGATGGCAGTAAGGGCAGAAAGCTATAACTTTTACAAGATGAAATGTGGTCAGTTCATAGGAATTTATTATATTGCAAATATCTTCAATGTGCCAGATTATATGGTAGGCTTCCTTATAGCAAAGATTTGTCTGACACTAAAACCTAAACATTAAAACTCCAAGTCTTATTATTATCAAGACATACCATTTGGTGTTTTCAGTCTTTTGTTTATGCTTTGATAACAATTATATTTTATACATTTTCTATAGAAAAATTTTTTCCTATCATCACTGGCTCTTGATCTGATTAATTTCTATAGTTATAATGTGGAAATGGATATGAACATTTGTTTTAATTTTGTGGAAATAAATCAATTTTATGTATGTTCTTTAGGAAGTGTGTTTTCTTTGCTTTTTTGTTATTTTCTTTGGAAACTAATTATGAATTAAATGCATTTAAGCCTTTAGTTACCTGAAGTCTCTCAGTTTCTTTCATAATTTGCTACTTTGAGTTCTTGTGACTTTCTTATCCTTATATATCATTTTTTTGGTTGTTATATTAGTAGCTGAAAATCTAATATTTATTTTTCTTTATTTACTGGTTGAACCAACATAACACTGAGGATGCCTACTTAAAGACAAGAGCACTCTGAGTAGGTGATTCATTATAAAGAGTCAACAATCAAAATTAATGTTAAGCAAAAGATCATGGTCATTAAAACAGATGGGCAAATAATTTATTGCTTTCTGGAAAGTAATTTATTCCGCTATAATGTTTTCAGATTTTACCTCTTTAGAGTTCACATACAGATCCAACAAATACCATTCATTTATTTAGTCATTCATTTATAAATAAAAAATAGATGGAATAGCAACTTTGATCTGACATTGAACAATTCAAAAGAATAGAATATAAATTTATTCACTAATTTATCCATTTAGATAATATACTTTGAGTTCTTACTATGTAAAAGGGAACATGTCAAGTGATTGTGCATATGTATGTAATAAATAAAAACTTCATCCTGATGGCCCTGCCACTTTCCCAGACTATCTCAATGGGTCTTTTGATATTTTTTTGGATTCCTAAGATCATATTCTTTATAATTCTCCAGATTGAGTCTATACTCCTAGACTTACTCTTTTAATTTGTCATATCCTTTGTCTAAACTGTTGGTTGTCCTTTATAAAAGTGTCAGCTAAAGATAATTGAAAATGTTTAGAACATATAATTTTTTTTTAAAGATTTATTTATTTATGCATACAAGCACTGGGGTACAGGCCAGAGGTGTGGGGGGTGAGAGGATTCACCACAGAGAGCGGGGAGTAGAACAGGCAGATCAACAGAAGTACACTGCTGAGGGGAGCAGCGGGCACAGCAGGAGAGGTCTGCTGCGCCATGTGGGTCCCCTCCCTGGCCGGCGGCAGGGATCAAACTCGTGCTGCAGTGGCTGTGGTTTGCTTCATAGTGCATTGCTTAACCCACTGCGCCACCAGGGAGGCCCTAGAACATATAATTAAATAAACTTAAATGAGAAAATTATAAAAGAAGTCAGAGCATTTTTAATCAATGGAATAGTCAGCCCTGCTCTATTATTTTGTCCTGGTTAAGTTTGTGCCTTAGCTCAGGCAGTTTGTTAGAAAATTCTCTGAGTTTCATTAATTATGTGGATTAGTAAACCTAATGAGAGATCATGTAGTGGGGCAAATATTTTACCAAAAGTCAGAAGAATAAGAGATCTGACATAATTTGTTTCCATTTCATCTATAGAATGGAAATAATATCTTACCACACAAGGTGGGTTTTAGTAACAAATAGGAAATGTATATGATTATTGTTTGGAAAAAAAAAAACAGGATGAAAATAATGTTTATGAGTCTGAAATGTTCCTAAATTTGAATTTCTATTATGTCTTCCAACAAACCTGTGAAGTGAATAGCTGAGTTTGAAATTCACACCATTCATACCTGGCACAGGTAAGGTTCCTACTGTAGTTTGCCAGTGTCACTGGAACAGTTTTCCTTAATCTCCTGGAATTCTGTTAGCTAGTGAGGACATGTAAACACATCCAGCACATTTCTATGTTCCCTCTTGACTTCCATTCTGGAGGCTAGGAAGAGAGGATATTTAACTTGTCATGGTTATTTCACTGCCAGTCCAGGTTAGAGGTGTGTTAAACAAGCAACACTGTCAGTAAAGAGAAAGCAGTTGAGAACAAAGCTACCAAATGGCAGGGAAATAAATTTAGATTGATTCTCTTTCTATAAAATACCAATTATAAAACAATTACAGATTCCCCTTCTATAAAAATGCCCATGAAAAATTAGGCTGACATGGTATACTTTTCTCCTAGAGTTTAATGTTTATCATTTTATCTAATAGATGTGCTACAAAGGGGCATTTACTTCCTGAATACATCTTGCAGGTATGAGGGACTTTGCTGCAATTTTTCTTTGGGTTAAGACTCATGAATAAAATAGGAGAGATTTCTTCAGTTATTACAGATTATTAGGAGACTCTAGATTAACACAATATTGTTTTGCAAGACAGTTAAACAATTAGTGACTTGTGCCTTTGTGAGATTTCAGTTAACTTGTTTTCCGTGAAGACTATTTCTAGCTATAGCACCTTCTCTGGCCTTGATGACCATCTGATTCTTTGCCTAGTCTTTTGGCAGTTTGGTGAGTAGTGGCCAAGAGAGGCACTGACACTATGCTTTACATAAAGTATAAATGAATGTAGGAAAAGTAGACAACTCTTTTGGCAAACACATTAAGTTTCCCTAGATACTGTAGAAAAGTTTAGAATTGGAAATACTCAAGCAGACACCAAGCAAATAAAATTGAATACAAATGTGAATGAATAATCAATATAACAAGATATTAATAGTAACATAGTGGATTAATGGGATTAAATCTATTCTTATTTCCAGTGCAACATTTCTCCTACTTTAATTTTTGGTTTACTTGGTTCCTTCACTTGTGGAAGATAATAGTTAAAATATGAGCATTTTTTTCAAGTTTAAGGAAAAAGAATCACATATTGATGGGCAGACCTAATTTTAAAGAGGGATATTAAAGCTGCAAAAAAAATAAAGACTGTGTTTAGAAGAGTTAAGAAGGAAGAACCTACAGAGTTATAAACAGATAACTTTGTAATTAGCAGTTTCCCTTAGTAGTGCCAAAATTCACAAATTGTGTTATACTGATAATAAATTAGAAGTTATAAGAGTTTTATTTCCTTATACTACACAGTGATTCAGAATGCAAGTTTCATGCACAAATTGATTTTAGTTTCTACAGGCTCTACTTGTTTATTATTATTTCAATCTATGATAGTGTATAAGACTCATGTACCCACTGAACAAAAATGAGAAGCAACAGTAAAAAGCAAAGATTTTTGAGTCATAAAGAAAAAGGAAGACTTCTAATAAAATCTAACACTGCAACCAAAAATAACCAAATATGATAAATAAAAATATGAGCACATTTTAAAAAGAAGATTCATATTCAATTCATTCGCAGACTAGAGAATAATTATCCTCCCCTAATAAATGAAGAGTAAGCTCTCATATCTAAAAACACTGTGTAACTCTAAACCCCTAAGCAAATATAAGGTATAAATCCCACTTTATAATTTGTGAAATTATACTAAATCTTTTAGGTTTCTTGGCAAAGTGTCTCAGGATCTGCTGGGAAGTTAAAACTGTATTTATTTTCTTTTCATGGGTGTCATCACACTTTGAGCAGCTGTGACAATTTACTGCTGGAATAACTCCATTCCAAAATTATTACTGTAAATTGAAGGCCTATTTTTCTGCCCCAAGTGTATTCTTAATATTAACAGTTGGTAATTAGTCTGTCCTTTGGAGAGACTCTGAGCAGTTTTGAAGATCATTCTGTACATTTAATCAGGAGAACATTTTCACTAGAAATGCAAACAAAATATAACGTTAATTGAATTGTGATCATTTTCACTAATTACTAATGTTATATATTCATTGTGTTGCTTTTAAAGTACACTCTTTAACATTATATGGCTAACATTTTTGTTGCAATTCCTCAAAAACCTGAGTTTGGAGAAAATACAAGATGCTTACAGAAGCATAAGTAAAGATTAATATAGAATACTTAATTTTGAAACCACTAAACAAATTACTCATTAATATAATTTTTACCTGCCTGTAGTATATACACATGGCACATTCTGCTTCTTCAAATACCTGCAGTTAATATTTACATTGCTTGCTTTGATGTAGGCAGCATATACTACTTGCATTAACGTACCACAATAGTTACTACACTTTTAAACATCTTTACTTCATTTTGCTCAAATCATTAAGATCTTCAGGCACTTCTATGTGATTTTTCCTTGCAGTTTTCACCCCATGATGGCCTGAGACTTAGGAATTAGATGTATACTTGTAAAATTTCATTAAATTATTTTATGGCATTAAAGCAGGTTGTCTTTATAATTCATTATATTTTTTTAGACCTGTGCTACTTACAGTAAAGTAAACTAAAGCCCCATAAATCTTTTCTTTATTAAAAGTTTGTTCCAGAGGCTAACAGAAGGATTTGGCAGGTTAATGGATAGAGAAAATAAGATATTGGACAAGATACCATAAGTGATATTTAAACTTAGATTAAAAAATGGGTTTCCTGTTTGTACAAGTAGTGAAATAAACTTTTCTAAAAAGTAAAATCTGGTTAAAATATTAAATTATTTCCTTATTTTCTTGTAGGTAAAATAACCATCTTTTTCATTTTAATACAACTTTGCATTTTATAATTTAGGAGGTTTATTTCTCTGGGGCACTATACTTATGCTTGGCGTTCTTTTTGTAGATATTTTAAGTGGATGCTGTCACCAAATTGGTGACATATACATTATCAAGTCTGGATCTTTTGAGTCATTTAAGAGGATTGTTTTTTGTAATCATTGTTTATACAGATGTGAGATAACTAGAAACTTGTCTTATTAAAATGGTTACAAATAAGTAAAGGACACGCCCTACTGGCATCTCAGTAGGTCACTTCAGTGAACATATGTGTGTCCACAAGATGGGAAATATACTTTATTAAGATAATAAAACTAATAAAAACTCTAATACAAAGACTTATTATAGATATTTAGATTTTTGTAGCCCAACCCAGCAAGCTTACAAATGAAGAATCAAATGCTTATTTTGAAGTTATTGCTTTTGCATGTTTTATTGTAGTCCTAAAAAATAATAATGTTTTAGTGTAATCAAACTTAACATATGTGCTATAGTTTTGAATGCATACTATACATATATCATTTCATTTATATCTCACCATTTTAATAGCTATTTATTTGGATAGTAGTTAATATTGCCTGGATCTGAGCCAGAGAGACAGTGATTATGATAATACATTCTGTTACTAAATAGGCTGAATACTTCCAAGCTTCCAATGATACAGCTGTTAACGACAGTGGCTTTGCTAGTTAATCAGATGTTTTGCCACTGGGGATTGCCCATGTGAATCGAATCTGACAGAGGCTTCTGCTTCACCTCAAATGTAATGACACAAGTGTGTCACTTATTAAGGACTCCAGGAAAGTGCACATGGCTTTTACCCTCAAGCAACCAGAGCTCCTATCCAAGTATAATTTCCATTTATGGTATGATGATAATAAGTCACTCATTAATTGAATAATAACTCAAGTGAATACCAAGTGTTTGTATATAATATATACAAATATATACCCAAAAATATAATACTGAGTGTTAATAGCACAAATTTTTGTATATGCTTCATTTTGATTTATTGGAATTTTAATGTCCAGGAGCATAGACAATATCATTCAAACAACTGAGTTTGATTTACTAATATTTCCCAAAAGTAGGGATGAAAAAGTCATTTGTAAGTAAAATGTGAATTCTGTTACTCATGTCTCCACATCAAGACTGCCATGAGGTAGATAACCTAGGTTTAAATCTATTTTAAATTATTTGAACTATTTTATATATCTGTTAGATTTTTTTTTGGAAAAACTGTGTCCATTAATTGACTGCATTCAGGCTTAAATAAACATACTTGTGACCTTTTTATATTGAACAAAATTGTGTTCTTGGTCTGGTGAGTCCAAAACTGATTTTTTTTTTTTTTTTTTTTTTTGCAGTAAATTGTGGGAGAACAAGGATAGAAGTTGCATATTGTAGCTGGTATAAGGAACAAGATTCTCTACCTCTTTCAGGGAGATTAGTCAGTTGCCAGAAAATTTTGTCTTTGTGTTGATGGTGGAGATCGGTTTGTAGATTTAAGGCTGCAGTAGACAGAAGAGAATGGTTTGGGAGCAAGTCATGCTTATTAGGGCACAGAATTTTTCAGAACTTTAGTTATAAACAAACATCCACCTCACAATTGTTAGTCATATGGAAATAGAAACAATTCTTAAACATGTCTTTGAAAGTCAGTAAGTTAAAGTTCATTTTGAAAAATGAATCCCAATTTTCTTTATGACTAATGATAAGGAGCTACCATGCTCAACACATCAAATTTTTTTAAAAAGCCTGAAATTAAACCAAGACTAGTTCAAAGGAAATAATTTCAATGTTCATAGGTATTAATGATGAAATAATGCATCTTAGAAATAACCTTATATTAGTATAGAGCAAATATCACCTACAAAATCCTTCCTCTTTTCCATCAGTTGGATTGATTGCTGTTAGTGACCGTTAGTCTCCCCTGGGTCAGCATTATTCACAGACTAAGACATATGCAGACATAACTAGGTCACCTTAATTACCTGTGGAAATAAGGTGTACTTGTGAAAGTTTCAGTGATAATTACTCCAAAATGCCAAAATAGTGTATGCAAACCTTGGAGGTAAGTGCTCTAAATTACTGTGCAACCAAGTTCAGTCAAACCAAGAGGTTTATTCCCCCCAACCCCCAACTCATCAACATTTTTCAACATCATTCTTTTACCATAATGAAAAAACTGTGCTTACCAAGTAATATAATATTGACTGCATACTTACCAGTCACTTGTTAGTATTTTCTTCTTTGCTCTAAATTCCTTTGCAGTATTTAAGAAAATCAACAGACTATTGTAAAGGAACAAAAGGAAGCTAATCACTTTTTTTTTCCTGGAAACCTAAAATGCATGGAAATCTTCCTAATCAGCATGTGTTTTTCCCTGTAGACACTTCTGTACCTGTCATTTTGTCATAGAAATAAAGTGAGGAAGATTAGAAAATTTATGCTTTTTTTTTAAACGGTGAAGCGATGAAAAGTAGAAATATTGTGTATTTTCATGTGAGTACTTATAAAATATCTTAACTATCTCTTCACCAATGTGTTTAAAAGAATAACAATCCCAGTGAATATTCAAAACTCTTGGGGACTCCTAATGAATGAGGTAATGCAACAAAAATCAAAATAATATGACAGTTTAAATAGCATGTGTAATGTGACTTCTGAAAACTTCTTGAAAGTTTTAATAGACTAATCTGCAGAACTATTCCAGCGTTATTTATCTGATACATTTGGAAATACTAGCCTGATGGATTCTTAATTTATTCATGTCTATTATATCTCTGCACTTCAATTTATGTATGCAAATAAAAATTTCAGTAATCCCCTTTTTTTTAATCTGTAGAAGTGATTTCTAATAATAGAGATCGTTATTTTGAATAGAAGTAAGGAAATAAGTACTTCTCAAGTGTTCCACCAAACTTGCGTATTTTCAAGCCAATTGACTTCATACAATAGAGGGGAGATTTTCATATTTAAATTACATATTTCTTGAACTTTATAGAGGTAAAATAGCATACATTTTTACAGAGGATTATAAAAGAAGTTTCTGAAGGAAATTATTATTTTTTTATCTTGAAAGTGAATAGATTTATAAGTAGCAAGCATTTAAAAACCAGTTGCTACAGTAGGTGGTTTGGACAGATACATTTGGTTTCTGGGAATGGGATCTTCATGTTTTAACACCTCCTCAACATTTTCCCTTTTCCACAAAGCACTTTGTACATATTTGACATTTCTTAAGACAAAATTCAAGTATTTTCTGTAAATCTAAGCTAATCAAGCTTTTGAGGGAGTGACTTTATTTACTTATTTATGCAAAATTTGTCTATCTAGTAACTTCCTGAGCCCAAATTAGTAACTTCTTAAATAATTTCTAATCTCAGTTGCTTCACTGAGTATTAACCCTTGTTATAGAAAATACAGAGAAAAATTGCTGAATATCATCATTTATAGGAAATTCTAATAGTTCTACTTATCAAGCATTTATTTTGTGCTTAATCATAGTTTACTGTTTTATTAAACAAGTTTATCATTTCTTCATATTGTCATTTCTTTTGATGCTGAAATACTCTAGATTTGTCTGGAAGAAACTGTTTCAGGATATCTTCTTGAGTCCTTTAGATATATTTATTACCTTAGTTTTTAGGTTCCTGATTATCTTTTTTTTTAAAGATTTAATTTTATTTATTTATTTTAAAGAGTTTTATTTATTTATACATATAAGAGCGGAGGTACAGGCCAGATGTGTGGGGGTGAGAGAATTCACCAGAGACAGAGTGGGGAACAGAACTGTCAGACTGACTGAAGTACACTGCTGAGGGGAGCAGCAGGTGAAGCAGGAAAGGTCTGCTCCACTCTGTGGTTCCCTCTCTGGCCAGGGATGGAACTTGCACTGCAGTGGCTATGGGTGCTCAACCTCTTGCACCACCAGGGAGGCCCTCCTGATTATCTTTTGAACAAGAGTATGCTCCATAGTTATTATATCACTGGCCATATCATTCCTTCCCTTAACTTTGTAATTAGTAATTTTTTATCCCAATTCTAGTTCTATGTCCTAGTTCCTTTTCATGGAGAAGGTATTTGGAACTAGAATCTGCATCTCAGGTATACTAATTGCTTTCTGGAGGTAGTGTGCCACTCACTGTTCCGACCACTTCAGTAGGCACATATTTATACTTTCATTTTATTTTTGCCCCTTCAAGAATAGCTTATGTTCTTATCAATATATTCAAGTTCAGTCTAACAATACAAAGCTTATTCTAGTTTTCTCATCATACTTGTAACTCCTTCCTGAAACAATGATAAATCTTATTAAATATATTTACCTAAAGTCTTCACTGTATATAGACCATCTTCCACTATCAGCTGCTGCATCCTCCCTGCACAGATGTCATTGTCAACTCTGCTCTAATTCCATCACCCTCTGGACATCATGTCACCTTTTTTCCTACATTAAGTCCACCTTGTTCAGAGCCACGTAGTGAATCTGGGGCTAAATTTTTCTGGAAACAGGGAAAGAAGAAACAAAGCAAAAAGAAAAAAACAAAACTAGGAAAAGATTAAGGAAATGAACGAAACTAACCAGTGAATGACATTTTAAGAACAGGACTTGAGGCTTTTAACAGTTACTCGATCAATATATATTATATGAATTTTGAAAGGATGAAGAAGTAAAGGACTTCATTGCATACAATAAACTCTAGCAAACATTCCAAAACATTAGTATTTTCCAAAGTATAGTTACAACTAGAGATAATTTATTTATTTCAAGTATTACATCAACAATTTGTTAGCAACTACAAGGAACTAAAATTTAGAAAATAAGACAATGTTGCTAGAGAAAAAAACTTCACAATACCTGTCACTAAGTATAAAATTGCCAGTGTCTTTAAAAGATGTTTAGAGGTGACTTTCTGAGTTCATTCTTTCTCTTTTCTTTCTTTCCTCATGACTTTGCTGAACTGAATAATAATAACATTCATTCTTTCAATATAATTTTCAGACAGACAGATCAAAGGTTTGAGTTTTATTTTTCACTCAGTGATTATATGAGGTTGAAAAATGACTTTCACATTTGTTGTTGACTTAGTCATCTGCAAAAACGTTTGAGGGTTTCTTTTTTTTATTTTTTGACAATAATAGTAAGACATACATTGAGTGCTTCAGAATGCTTTCCAGTAAATAATTGCTTCACTTTAGACTTCACTATTTTGTATTTAAAGTCTTTACAGTTACTTATTAAGACTGTTCACTTTTTGAGTGTATATATTGGATATAATATTCAGTTTCTACACTTACCAATAACATTTCTACTCAGTTGAATATTTATTTGGTGACTTCATATTTGACCTAAGAAATTGGAGTAGTTCCACAAGTTTGCCGATAAGTTCCTCAAAATGAACGTTTTTGAGTTCTATATCCCTTAATTATATTTCAGTTTGGAAGCTGCACATCCTGTGACTAGGTGTCATAAATATTGGATGAAATTCACAAGAAAAAGTAAAGTACTTCCATTAAAATTGTTAAAGCATACATGAATAAGAGGTGCAGAAAGCACAGATGTAATAAAATTGAGGGAAAGAAGCTATGCTAAAGATCCCAGACAGTATGATTCTGTTTATAGAATGTAAAGCTAATCTATATTGATGGACACATGTAAGCAGTACTTAAAAAAGGGGTAAGAAACCCTTTCTGGAATGTTGGTGTCTTTCTAAGTTGGCAAACTTCATTTACAATTGTACACTTAAGTTAGGTAGGTTATTCTTCAATAACAAGTCTTAGAAAAAAATCACATTTCATGTCCATAACAGAGACAAGACTTCTCTTGGTTATGCTTATCAGTTTATCAAACTTTTGTTTCTACCAAAATATAAAAAGCACAGTTAGCTGATACCTTTCTGAGAACAAATAAATTTGCTGAGAATCTTACAGAACTTGTGGAGACCAAGAGTCAGTACTAAGTCTGAAGTGGGTTTGGCAATGTCATTTATCATTTTCTAGTCAGCAAGACTTTGACACCTGCTTGTCAAAACAGCAAATGTAGGAAATTCACTCTTCGCAAAGTTGTCTGCTTCTGATCAAAGGGCTTATGATACAGCAGAAAAGGTTAGTAAAGCTGTCCTGGTCATATTAATAGTCAATGCAGGTGCCTGATTCAATAATTTCATGATTGATATATTTTGTTGTTTTATAGTTTGAAGGCAGACTATTCTTGCAAGTAGTATTGTCTGGTAACATACCAGAGTGCATCTCATATAAATATGTTGGAATTCAGCTTGCACTTACAATCTAAGTGTTTGGATATTTATTTATTTGTATTAATTATTTTTTAACTAATGTTGCATTATGACATTACATGACTTTGCATTGTTGTGCTTCATTAAAAATCAGCAGGTTTATATACATTCAGTGCATCATCAAAAGTCCATTTCTGTCCTTCACTGAACAGTTGACACTTTCACCTAATTTACTGAACTCCTCTTCTGCACTGAGGTAACCACTAATTGGGAATTTATTTTTTTTTAGTGAGGTATATGTATTCCTTTGATTTATATCATGTTTCTGATGCTATTGACTTTTTGTTCTTGTTTCTTTTTTTTTTTTGTACAAAATTTTCTTTGAGGATTTAGGGATAATATCTTTATGGACTTTATCATCTCTCATATTATCTCTCAATGCAAAATGACATGCTTAACAGCCACAATGATTTCATCCAGTTTTCTCTGGAACAATTTGTGACTGAACTGGTGAATATGTTATGCCCTGAGGGAATGCTAGATATGGTTAATGTTGAACTTTCTCTCATTTCTGTTTCTCTCTTGTGAACATATGTAAAATAAAACCACACATAAAAATTGGGCATCAGAATAGCTGTTCATAAAAATAATCAAGGTAGGCATCTGGTTAAAACATGTGCTCAATTGTTTTGTTCAGCTTATTTAGAGTTCAGCATTTTCAACATTACTATAGGTAATTCTCTAGTCTTTATAAATCGAATTGTTTATCACTCCAAAAATAACTCATTATAAATAACTTCCAATACTATATGTATTTTCTATTTCTTAATTTGTTTAGTGATGTATTCTCATTTTCACTCTTAATTAAGGTAAGCATCAAGGTGTCCCTATGTTTACCTCTGTTTTCTTAAATCTGATAGATCTTATATTCAGTTGAATTAGTTTTTATTTTTTATGAATTATATAAATTTAACTGTTTAATAATCAAGCATACTATTGAAACTGGATATTGGGGTAAATGCTTAACCATTATCATTACTTTGTTAGTGTAAGTCTTCACCATCACTTGCTTCCAAATCAGTGATTTCTGGCCAGTGAATGGATTATAATTCATTAGATGTGTAAATTCTTGAGAGTAATGATCCCGTGTTGTAGCTGCTTAGTAACAGTTCTTCTAAACTTAAGTCTTTAGTTTTGAAATAATCTTTTCTTTCTCTTTATTTGAAATACCTCTCTTAGGGTAGCTATAAAATGACACTAAGCATGACTTGTCATTAACAGTGCCAGATTACCCCAGACAGAGCTTTATGTGGGCAAACTCAATTAAGCAGGTTAGTAGTAGGAAAATTTAATAATTCAAAGTCAGGACAGAGGTGGACCTTGTTCAAGTAGGATTCTGATCAAGGTCTTATGAATAGCGTGACAAGTAGGGGTATGCTAAGAACAGAACTCATAAATAAAGTCAGTGGAAGCAGAATAAGTGAGGCAAGCCAGAGTCAGAATATAGCTAGAATTATTTCCAAGAACTTCTCTTATTTGTTGATGTAACTATATTCATTTTTTTTTTTACTGTCGGTTTGTAACACTATATGTGATTCGGTAATACAGGTACACCTATCACCCAGTACCAAAGCACCCATAATTCTCCACCAAGTACTGTTTTATAAAGCAGTTCTTCTGATATTAGTAGAATATAGAGAAACAAAACTAAGAGTCAGATAAAAACAAGCATAAAATCTAGCCTTAGAAAACTGACTATAGGACTGATGTATCTTGGGAGCAATGGGAGAGAATAGGAGAAGGTGAGAAAAAAGGGGAAGGAAGCATAATGGAGGACTATGGCTGATTTGGTTGTGGGTGCACTAAGGTAGCAATACCTGGTGAGGGCATCCTAATATTACTCCAATTAAAAACATTAAATAAAAATCTATATAGAAGAGCTATAGAGTTCTATAGAAGAGCTCTAGATTTTTCCATTTTTCCTCTTTTTAAACATGAAATATTTCAGTCACAAGAAAGTTATAGAGAATAATTTAACAATTAGTTATGTACCAATAAGCAACTTTAGAAAAAAAAATTTGTCATATTTTCTTTAGATTTTTTGTTTTTTTAAGAAAAATATACAATACCATCTGTGAAAAATTCATGATTAAAAGGCCAATTCTCACCCCAAAAAAGCTATAAAATCTATCAGTTTCCAAGTGTTTGGGATTGTAAAACAGGGTAGGGCACTATAAGCAAGCATTCAGCCAAATTTAGAAAGCTGGGCAATCTATAGCACACATGATCCAATTTTTCTAACATACCAAATACACAGGGATGAAAAAGAAGGAAAGGGAATCTTGTTGGAAGGCATAAACACTACACACAAGAGTTGGGATTTTACCCAAACCTGCAGCAATATTTAAACAATTATAATATGGTCTCAGGTAACTTCATTTTTAAGTGGGTAATAATATTATAAATTTATGTGAAAATCTTTGTTAGTAAGAGATTCTTAGAAAAATACTTAAATCATAGAATTGATATAGCTGTCTTAATTCCAGGAAACAATCAAGAACTGAGAATAGAGATACTGTTTGGAAAAATGCTGGTAATCACCGAAGTTAAATACTATACATGTGTCTGTTCACCAGGTCAATCTCTCTTCTTTTATGTGTTTGAGAATGTGCAAAGTTTTTTTCAAAGGATTTTCATTGACAAAAATGATTCTGAACAAAGTAAGCTCATTTATTCTCAAATAGGCAGAAAATGAGGGCTGTCATATCCTAAGTCTTTTCCAGACTTGCTATTTTAAGGTATATTTACTTCAGCTAATGTGGGCTATTAAGTGAAATACTACTTCATTTTTCTTTAAATTTCATTTCTCTGGATAATAGTGAAGATAAACAAGCATTCATGTGTATTGACCATTTGGGCTTCTCTTATGTGAAATTTGTATATTGACAATTTCTACTCACAATTTACTTTTATCTAACCTCTTTTTTGCATAATTTGTGTCTGGTAGTATCCTCTCAGTCTGGTATTTGCCTTTTTATATTTAATGTTGCCATATATATATGTATATATAAAATCACATTTCCAATATTTTGAAGAGAATTATATCCCCCAATAAGATTTTTTCTTACTCTTTTTCAAACAACTTTGGAAAAAATAGATTTTTTTTTCCCTTCTGGACTTGTTTTCATCCACAAATAGATTATCCATCATCTGATTTACAGAATCATCCATTAGTTCCCTACCGATTTTCAATATGACTATTTCTGTTTATAAATTGCCAAATCATGTATGCGTCTGCTTCATGGTACTATTCTATTGGGATATTTGTACATCTATCTAAAGTTATTATATACTGAATTGCTATCACTTTACCTTAAACCTTAATACCTGCTTGTAAACATTCCATGGATAATTTTTTCTTCTTCACTTTTGTCTTGTGTACTATTTTCTAATCTTTCCTATGATCCTTATAATCAAATTGTCAAGTTCCATAGAACAACTGCTGGTCTGCTGATTGAATTTATAGATTAATTTGGGAAAATTTGCCACTTGCTGAATATTGAGTCTTTCAATTCTCTGGCAGATATATCTTTTTATTTTAAAGCTTCTTAAGACCTTCATTAGGATTTATAATTTTCTTCAAACAGATCATTGCATTTTTCAGATTTGTTATAAGAATGCCTCATATTTTATTGTATTATAAATGCTATCTCAATATAAAATTTTCCTTGTTAATTTTACATGTGCAAGAATATTATAATTCTGCAATCTTATCATTCCACTATTAATTTTATTAAACTCTTGTGACCTCTAATTTTTTTTTTAATGTCACAACCAAAATCATAGGTGTATATAGCTTTATGTTTCACTTCCTTTTCCCCACCATTATCTTTATTTCTTTATTTCTCTCCTTTTCTTCTACCTCTCTTTTAAATTTCTGTATTATTATTGCCATGCATACTATATCTATATATTTTCCCCTTATCTTAATCTCCTGGTTAGGACTTCTAAACAAGGTAGAAAATGGAAATGATAATGAATCTATCATTTTTCTTCCCAGCTGAAAGTAATGGTTCAAATATTTAAAAGTAAGAATAAAGTTTAATCTAGTTTAAATCGTTTTTTTGTTAAATATCCTTGACAAATTTGAGAAATCACTTATCATTTGAAATTTTCTAGAAGTCTATAATAGGAATAAGTGAGAGTCTCTTAACTATTTTTTTTTAGGAGCAACTGAAATGATTATCATAGTTCTGTTCTTTTTTAATTCAAAAATAGTGTTTTATATTAATGAATTTCTTTATCTGAAACATCATTAACATTAAAAATATCTGTAAGCCCAGATAAATTTTTGTAATTATCTTACATGAGGTTTCTTAAATTTTATTTAGATATTATTGATCCTCCCCTTTATATTTTACTTTCTTTATCATTTCTTTCTCCATCTCTTTTTACTTTTAAAATTTTTATAGTTTTTCATTTTTCCCTTCCTCCTCACTTTTGTACTATTATTACCATATATGTTACCTCTGTACAAATCCAATAATACCATACTATTGACATAGCTTTATGCAGTCATGTCTTTGATAAGTTGAGAAGCAATGGCAACAAATCTAGAGAGTCTTTACTTTTAACCCATGTATAAATTACTTATAGCACTCTTTTCCTCTGTATTTCAGTTAATATCTGATGTCTCAACATGAAGGATTTATTTTAGAAATTCTTGTAGAGTGGGTCTGGTGACCACAATTCTCTTACAGTCTTCACAGAGGAAAGTTTTATTTAACTTCCACAGCTTTTGCTTTTAAATGCTTTGAATTGTCTTTCCACTTCTTCTGAACTCCATAATGCTGAGGGAAGTCAATCTTTAGTCTTGCTATTGTTCAACTGTATATGTGTGGTTATTTTTCTCTTATTATTTTCAAAATTTTCTGTTTGTTTTTATTCAGCCTTATGGAAAATTTTGCTATATTATAGTTTAGTAATATTTTTACTGCTACTGCTAGTGTTATGAAATAATATTTAGGAATTATTTTTGTCACCTTTCACTCTCTCCTGGTTGTCTTCCTAGTCATATGTTGGTAAGTTGATGTTGTTCCCCAGGTTTATGAAGCTTGGCTTACTTTTCTTCAATCTCTCTCTCTCTCTCTCTCTCTCTCTCTCTCTGTGTCTCTCTCTCTCTCTCTCTGTCTCTCTCTCTCTCGCTCTCTCGCTCTCTCTCTCTCAAACTGAATAATTTCTGCTGCTTTATTTTTATTTTTATTTTATTTTTTTTATTTATTTATGCATACAAGCACTAGGGTACAGGCCAGAGGTGTGTGTGTGGGGGGGAAGGTGAGAGGATTCACCACAGAAAGCAGGGAGCAGAACAGGCAGATCAAGGGAAGTACACTTCTGAGGGGAGCAGCGGGCACAGAAGGAGAGGTCTGCCGCGCCGCCATGTGGGTCCCCTCCCTGAAAGGGATCGAACTCGTGCTGCAGTGGCTGCGGTTCGCTTCATAGTGTGTTGCTTAATCCACTGCGCCACCAGGGAGGCCTTGCTTTATTTTTAAATTCATTTTTTCCCTTCTGCCTACTCAAAGCTGTTGTTGGGAATTTTGCTTTTCATATATTGTCTTTACCAACCCCAGGATTTTCATCTGCTGCTTTAAAAATGAATTAATTTAAATCTTCTTTTTCATATGATATATTCAGTGCATCACAGTTCAGTTGTCATGCTATTGCCTCATTATTATTTCTACCTATAGATTATAACTGCCTTAAAATCTTTGCTTAGTATGTTGGGATATTCAGAAAAACTTAAAAAATATATATTTATTTATGCACTCAAGTGCTGGGGTATAGTCCAGAGGTGCAGGAGTGGTCGGGGGAAGGTGATGAGAGGATTCACCAGTGACAGAGTGGGGAACAGAACTGGTGGATTGACTGGCATACACTGATGAGGGGAGCAGTGGGAAAGGCAAAAAAGGTCAGCTGTGCTATGTGTGTAGCTAGCTACCTTGCGGCAGATTGAACACATGCTGCAGTGGCTGCAGACTGCTTCAGAGTGCTGAGACTTAACTCCTTATGCCACCAGGGAGACTCCAGAAAAACTTTTAAGGGTGTCTTTTTTTTTTTTTTCATGTGTTTTGTTCACATTTTGTTACTTCTTTGCAAATATGATTTTTAGATGAATGCAGGATATATCTGATAATATAATAAAAGCAATGTATTTGACTCTCTGACCCTCCCAACCTGGATTTTTGTTTTGTATGCCTATAAACTTTACTAGTATAAATATGTGAAGTGCAGCTATACACTAATGCATGGCACTGGATTTCTGCTCAAATTTTTATTGGATTTTTAAATCTTAGTTTATTGTTTTTTTTTTAAATCTTAGTTCCTGTATCTGCAAGAACAGTCAGAGTTTGTGTTCAAATATGCTGATTACTTCTGCTAATGTGGAAAGTGTCCTTGGTATGTGAGGGGCTTATTGAGCTCTCTATGGCTGTCTCACTTGTATAAAACTCTCTGTTAAATTCCTGGAACCCAAGTTTTCTGGCCCCTCGCTGTTGGCTCCCAAATGAAATCAGCACTTCAACTGACAACACTTCAAATCAAGTGTGTCTCATCCAACAGCAATAAAGCTGTTTGTTTTCATAGCTTGCCATGCTTTGGTAGAAGTACCAGGATGACAAAACTCAGGCTGCAGGTAGGGAGAAAGGAAAGAAACTATGGGCAAGAATGTGACACAGTTGCTTGTTGACTGTTTTTACCCAAAGCTCTTAATGAATGTTTTTTTTGTCAAATTCCAAAGTGCTTATGGCAATGTTGACTTTGAACATTTTATTCTAATGAAAGCAGCATTAGAGGACTTCTTAGCAAGTAGATTTGCCAACCTTCTTATTTCAACACACCAAAAGTCAAATTGTTATATGACATTTTTATGCTTTATTATTTATAGAGCAACCTATTGCTAAGTAATTACATTGTTTGAGTTCCTTCAAGTTTCAGACATCTCTGAGGTCTGACTACTCTATCTGAACCCTTTGTTATAATTCCCTAGACAGGATATTTTGCTGTCTCCTAAACTGTCTGTGTTTCTAATGTGATTTTGACCTAGATTTGGTCTTGCTTGGCCAAGTCACTCTCTTCTTGTAGGGAAATCATATCTGGTACATTAATTTATCAGTTTTTAGCAGATATGAGATGTTGCTCAATAAATTATTCAAATTTCTTTCACCATGTTAATAAATTCATAATTTACATGTACTTTCATGTACTTTGCCACATTGTCCCATGTGTTTTTTTTTTTGGTCTTTCCTTTTATTTACAAATTTATAGTGAACAAATATGGTCTTAGTTGTTGGTGACATAAATTTATTGAGCTTTGTGGAATAGATTACCTTGCCCTAATTTTTTTTTATTCCTATATTGATACTAACATATAACTTAAAATACTTTAGTCTCCATTTCTGCATTATAATGGTTTTTCTTTTCATGAACAAATGATTTCTGTGTAAAATTTCAGGTGGTAATAGCTTCATAAGAAAGTATCTCAGAGATTATTAAGTAATAAGTGACAAAGAAAATGATTGTGAGGTTCCTGGGTGATAATAAATATCAGTTACTGCTTCTTCTTGATGCTAGTTTCAGTGATCTAGAGGAATAATGGGAAGAGAACAGTAGCTATTACTCTTTGGCTACTTACTGTATGCTAAATGTTATGTTTTATCTTATTTTACTTGAATTATATAATGTAGCCCTTATAATAAAACTCTGAAGCAGGTACTGTTAATAATCATATTTTTAAAGTAAGAAATTAAAACATAGGACATAGCTTTGAAATGTTATTAACAAGATCAGTATTGTATGGTTATTCACTAATCGGCACATATGCAGACTCCACACTAGTGGATGGTTTTCTTGGTGCATATACTATCTAGTTTGCTAAGGTGGAATGTGGGTGGAGGAGAAAGCATGAATCAGTATTGCGTTTAGCTTAAAATTGTAAATAGTTCAAATAATAATAACAGGCTAAATAAGAGATTCATTTCTTTCACACAAGAATAAATCAAACATTAGATTGGCACTACATTTATGTCTTTAAGAATCTATGCCTTTCCCTTCCTATAGTGTTGCTTGGGAATTTTGTCCTTTATATTATATATATAAACTAGAAAGGATATATGAATATATGTATTTATATATATGTATATATAAAAACTAGAAAGGATAGGTGTGATTATTCTTGGTTAAAAGAGGTTTAAGGAACATTCAAGTACCATGAGTAATTATGTGGACACTAATTCCAAATGGCACTTTTGAGAGGGTCAGGAAGTTTTTTTAAAAAGATTTATTTATACCTACAAGAGCTAGGGTACAGGCCACAGGTATGGGGGTGAGAGAATTCACCAGAGACAGGCTGATTGACTGAAATACACTGCTGAGGGGAGCAGCGGGCAAGACAGGAGAGGTCTACTGAGACATGTGGGTCACCTCCCTGGCCAGGGAGGTGCTATGGTGCTATGGTGGCTACAGATAGATTAATAGTACTGAGACTTAACCGCTTGTACCATCAGGGATGCCCCAGATTAGGAAAATTTGAGTTGACCATAATTATATATATATTGTTAAGAAACTATTGTTGATTTTGTGGGCTCTAGTAATGGCACCATGGTTTTGCAAAGAAAATGTTTTTACATTTTACATAGATGGCTGTGGGAATATTTAGAGGTGATATTAGATATGGTCAAATATGTGCTTGAAGTAGAGAACAGGGTTAAAGGAAGAATATAAAAAATTCAAAGGGAACATGAATAAATTCACATCAAGTTCCTCACTAGGCTGTATAAGGCGAAGGAGGATATAACATGATTATTTGCTCAGGGGTATAACCTATGCTAGTTCATCACTTTACCACCTCCAGAAAGCAAAACTAGTAGTAGTAATTGTGATTTTAAATATTATTTTTTCTATTTTAAATGTATTTACCTAATTTAAATCATTATTTTATGGAGCAGAGAACTATACACCAGTTTCCAATTCCCGGGGAGAACTGTAAACAATTTTATCCATTGATTCTTGGAATTGGAATCATTAAGGTGACCACAAGGATATTGAGCTCTGCATGGGACAAGTTTTTGCTAACCTAGAAAAGAGACAGAGCAAGATCAGCCTCAGTAGTGGGTGCTGGTCCCGCATGACCAGTGGATGCCAGTGGGTCAGTCAAGGGATACACAAATCATCCTGTGCTACAATCCATGAGCCCTGTCCCTTTCCTATGGAAAGTGTGCAGAACAGTGAGGGTGCCCAGGTGCCATCTGATGTATACTCTTTAATCAGAGACAAAATTGTTCTCGCTGAGAATATAAAAAGGAAAGACATTCTCACAATAGATGACACTACCTCTTATTATAGTTGTGTTCCAGACCAAATGTCCATTTTTGTGTGACTGAGTAGGGATTGAGAGAATGCATGAGACTACCTTTCCTAATGTTTTATTTAGTCATAATTTTTATTTTACATTTTTCATGTTCTTCAGTTCTCTCAGCAGTTACTATTCATGTCCTTTGTTAATTCCCAAAGGGAAAAAAATGCTTGTTATTGTTTCCCACTGTGAAAGATTAGTCACATTCTTCTCTGTCTTCACAATCATGCTATTTCAGAACACTTTTAAGCAAAAATGTTTTCTTACTTTCATTTTTGGAACCATATATACTTAGTGATAATCATGATTGTAATACTAATATGGAAATGTAATGTTGAACAAGAAGTTAAGGGCTTTAGTTTTTCCATATGTCAAAGAAAAAATGTAGAATTTGTTATCATTTATGAGCCCTGCAATTTTAATTTTTATTAAAAATATATATTCTTGGGCCTCCCCTGGTGGCACAGTGGGTTAAGCAACGCACTACGAAGCAAATCGCAGCCACTGCAGCACGAGTTCGATCCCTGCTGCCGGCCAGGGAGGGG
>JAGFMF010011702.1:3007280-3126963 GCA_019455555.1 Galemys pyrenaicus | reverse complement strand
CTCCCCGCTCTCTGTGGTGAATCCTCTCACCCCCCCCCCCACCTCTGGCCTGTGCCCCAGTGCTTGTATGCATAAATAAATAAATCTTTAAAAAAAAATAAAAATATATATTCTTTTTCATTTCCAAAGAGATAGAACTGAATAGCATGAAATGGTTGTCTAATGTCCCAAAGACAATATTAAAGACATGGCAATTTTGACTTCTGACTTCTAAATATCCTGCTTACTAAGGTAAAATTTCTGAGATTTGCTACTGCAAAACTTTTACAACAACCTTCCAAGTTTTTGTCCCCACACATAGAGTTGGATGGAAATGGAGGGTTCATTTTACTTTTGGTGGGAGTGACTTTAGAATGAAATCAGCTAAAGACAAAAGTAAAGGTCTATTAAGTGATGTGAATGTCAGATCTCTTCAGTGCCTTTAAAAGTGAAATATCCACAGACTTTGAATCAAATTGCTTGAGCAGTATCACCTATGAGCTCTAACAAATGTGTATAAATATAGGACAAGATTTCCATCCACAGTGTCTTTGCTGGTACTGAGATGATGATTAATGAAACACTGCTGGGCTGTAGATTTGTAAAGAGCAATGGCAGCAGGATTCCCAAGGAGCTTTTGAATTGGAATTGAAGAGGATAAGTTCAAGCAGGGAGGGCAGAAGAAATGCTTTAAGGATGAACAAAATCACAGTTCAAGCAGTGCACCTTAGATATGGATTGCTGGGAAACCATGAAGAATGGGGTCATTCTTTTTGATCAATGCTTCAGGTTGACTAAGTCTAAATTATAGACCCATGACTAACAGTGGGCTAAGTGGATATAATAGAACTGCATGAATTTAGAACCCAAATATAAAATTCATGAACACTTTAAAGATTGCTAATTTGATATCTTTTTTTGAGCTATCTGTGTGGAGGGGAGAAGGGATGGAGAACAATCTTGCTTAATCAATTGCAAGATAAACACTAAAATTATTGATACTAAAAGATTTTAAATTTTTATTATTAATAAATAACCAGTTTTTAACAAACAGCTACAAAGTTATCCATTACAAATTTTTTATAAACAGTATAATAGGTTCCATGAGTTATTTCACTAGAAAACACTTTAATAATCTTCAGCCATTTTAATCACTTACGTTTTCCTTTAACTTAGAATACATTTCTAAAAATTTACCTTAAGTAACTATAATATATTTAATTTGAAAATCTAAACTAAAACTTACTGTGAGCTACTATGTATCTCATAGTGGATTAAGCACTTAATTTCTTATTGATTATGAAAAACATCTTATTGTATGTATTCTATGTTCATTCTTGTTTTAAAGCTGATAAAATTGAGCATAAATAAATGAGGGAAACTATGACATTCACTGATAATAAATGGTAAAACTGGGGTTAAATCACTATCTCTGAGAATATCATCTAATATATATGCATGAAGCTTGCAAATCTTGCTTTACCAATAACTCTTAGATCCTGTTCTACTTTTTAAATTTTCAGTTCAAAATGGTTTTTTAATTACTGGTTTCTCAACATGAGTTTAGTGAATTTTAACTAATTTTAGTATTTTTTGAATAGATTCAGAATTTGAGTTTCCAATCTCAATTCTACCCCAAGTGGTAATAATGAGCAAGTTACCATAATCATGATCCTCTTTTCTTATCAGTAAAAGGAAAGGCAGGTGTGTTGTCTGACTTTGGGAAAGATATCAACACAGAAGCATGATACCATTCTATTCACTTATGCAACTAACCTTAGGATAAACCAGTAAAGAGAAAGAACTTGAGTTATTTATCATATTGTGGATCTCTGGCTCTATATGATTGAGTCCAGCATTATCATAAACCTTGGTGAGTTATACATTAAATGTTTTTAAACCAGTTTGAGTAGAGATTTCTTTTATTTGCTTATAAAATAAAATGTGAGAACTCGAAGTGGACAGGTATCATAAGATCAAGTTAAAATGATTTGGAAGGTCAAGCAAAAGTGTAAAACTGACTGTAAAAAATATGGAGCCTTTTCTAGTTTTAAAATTGATGGCTTCATGCAAGATGTCATTTAACCACTAGCCTGGTTAAATTTAGTCCTAGGCATTTTATTCTTTTGAGTGCAATTGTAAATAGGATTGCCTTTTTTTAAATTCCTCTCTGATAATTCATTGTCAATGTAGAGATACTCAATGTATTTTTTCATATTTTTCCTGCAACTTTTGCTAAATTCTGTGATAAGTTCAACCAGCCTGATATTCTTTAATAAAATCAACACCTGCAAATATAAACAGTTTTACTTTATCCTTTTTAATATGGATAGAATTTTCAATCCTGTGTTAAACGCAAGTGGCAAGATTAAGCACTTTTGTACCAGATCATAGAGTAAAAGTTTACAAGTTTTAATCATTAAGTATGGTGTTAGTTTTGGCTATGTCATATGTGACCTTTATTATATTGAGGTATGTTTTCTCTATATCCATTTTGAGAGTTTTTTATCATCAGTGGATGTTGAATTTTGTCAAGTGTCTTTTCTGCATCTATTTTGTTAATGTGATGTATCATGTTGACGATTAGAAGATGTTGGATCATCTTTCTACCCCTGAATTAAATCCCACTTGATCACAGTCTATGTTCCTTTTATTTTTTTTGTTAAGTTTGGTATTGTTGAGAATCTGTACATTAGATTAATTATAGATATTGGCCTGTATTTTTCTCTTCTTCAGGTGTCCGTGTCTTGTTTTGGCACTAGGGTAATGATGGTTTCATAAAACAGTTTTGGAAATAATCACTTCTTCACTTTTTGAAAGAGTTTGAAAATAGCAAATATTAGTTATTATTTGAATGTTTGGTAGAATTCACCAGAGAAGTTATCCAGTATTGGAATTTTATTTTTTGGGAGGTTTTGATTAATGATGCAGTCTCTAACTAGTATTTTGTCTATCAGACTTTCTATGTCTTCCTGATTTAGTCTGGACAGTTTTATGTTTCTAGAATTTTTTTCTATTTGTTGGTGTATAATTGCTTATGGTAGTCTCATGATCTTCAGTTGTCACATCTCCACTTTCATTTCTGACTTTACTCGAGACCTTTATCTTTTTGTTCTTTGTTTTCCTGCCTCTTAACTGAAGAAAGCAAAAGCATTACTTCGAAAAGTTATTTCATTCCCGTGTGCAATGCAACATTATCATGCTAGCCGAAATGTGCACGGAACTTTAGTATCTATGGATGGATGAATGGATAAGTAAGTTCTCTATTTGTGTGTGTGTGTATAATAGGATACTATTCAGCTAGAAAAAAGAATGGGATCATGTCATTTGTGACAAAACGGATAGACACTTAAGGTATATTGAATACATTATTCTATTCTCTCCTTGTCTGAAGTGTTTCCTTAGAGAAGTCTGATGTAAACCTGGTGGGAATACCTTAAAAAGTTACAGGCTTTTCTTTTTTTTTTCCCCCATAACCACTCTTGGGTAACTTCACAACTATGTATTGACATAGGTCTCACAACATTTACATTATCAGGTATTCTTTTAACTTCATGAACTTGTATATTTAGTTCCTTCCCCAGGTTTAAGACATTTTCCTCTATTATTTACTTAAATAAACTTTCTGTTCCCTTCTCAATCTCTCTTCCCATTCTGGTATATCCAGTATCTTTAAGTTGTCTTTACTAATGGAGGTGAATAGTTCTCAAAGTGTATCTCCAATTTTTTCTTCATTTTTTTATTTCTTCTTCCTCCTGGGTCCTTTGTACATTATTATTTTCAAGGTCATTTAATAAAAAATGTATTATACATAATAAATCATTAGTTTTGTTTGGACATTTCCTGTTTATATTTCAATGATATCAAGTGGCACAGATGTCAGGAAGATAAAATGTTTTATTTCCAAAGTTGTTTATTGTTTTTTTTTAATATACCATTGTTCTGTAATTCTATATAAACTTCAGAAGGATAGCTTCATACCTTGATAAGTGTATATACCATACTGCATTCAACTGAAAAGTTTTGATGCCATTCATGATATAGTTTCTGTGTCTAGCAATTCTTCTATCCTAAAATATTTATTAAATATATTTGGTCATTTTTTATTAATACTAGCTTATATCTCTGAATTTTGAAGTTTTGAAAAAATATTCCTAATCTTTTCAAACCTTTGGGGATTATTCTGCCATTTATATTTTCAGTCTTGTGCAAATGTAGGCTCTCTGCATTTATTGATTTTTCTGAAATATTATCATTATGCCAAATAACATAAATTCATTTACTACTGAAAATACAGTCACAACCATATTTGTATCACTCAGTTGTTTTATTTCTAAATTTGATTTTAAAATAAATCAAATACATGAAATAAAATGGGGAAATGCTAAAAATATTTTACAAGGAAATATATTACTCTCTATTATACTAATATTTCCATTGTTCTCTTTCCCCAAATTAAAGTGAAGTATTTCCTTGTTACCTAGAACTACAGTGAAACGAACTCCGATTATTCATTTGGACGATATTTTAATTGCTATTTAATATTCATAAGTTTATTTGGAGAGGATGAATAATAAGCACACTGTCTATAGCAAGAATAATGTGAGATTGTTTTTATCTGGGCATAAAAACAAGAATGAAAGAGATGATTTTTAAATAACAATATACCAGATGTCCAGTTATGTTAGACTGTGAAAAATAATTTGGAAAAGTATATTATTTGTTTAAAATCTTTAAGAATATATTTGAACATAATGCCAAAGAACGATTATGTCCTCCTTTATGCTTTTCTGAATTTTGACACTCTACTTTGCAGCATCCAGCAGAGTGCTTTATTTAAAAAGGGACTCTAATGAATGTGTGTGGAGAGAATGTAGAAAAATACTTTATTGGTGACAATATAACTTAGGTCATGTTTCTTTCCCACCCACCCCCATTCCCTGAGAATGTTGCCAGAGGCAATTCAATTTGTGTTTTATCTGAGGTGATGCACTGTTATGCATCCATTCTGGATGGCAAGGGAGCAGCAAAGGGGGTTACTGAGGCAGAATTATACTAATCAAGTTTCTGTTTCTATTCTGCCTAAAGGGAAAGATGACACCTGCCTGTGTAGCTTCAAAGTGTGGAAATTCTTTCTGCTTTCATGTGGTTACTCTGCATATTCTCTGGTGGATTAAATGAGGGGAATGCATTATAGTTTTAAACTTTGATGCTCCATTAAGATGAATATGCACCTAATGAGCTGAAAAATTACCAATGCTGCTTCCACCTACCCCTCCCTGCCCAACTATCATGGGAAACTAGCTAATCAGGTTGGGACTTTGTCTTCTATATTCTTAAACCACTAGCGTTATAATTTGGCCAAGGATCATATTGAAATACATGTTCAGTATATTAATATTAGCAATATGTGATGCTTCAATTAATAGGGAAAAGAACGGTTTAATAACAAATAAATTAATCTTTTGCATTTTTGACATAAACAGAATCTAAACACAAAGCCCAGTGGCTATTATTCGTAGTCCAATTTACTTAGTACAGTTAGTCATGTTGTAATTCTAGTAAGTATGATTATATATACACCTCACCAAAGCATATAGCATATTTTGAAATACAAGCAGATTTGTCACCTCAGCATCACTTGAGGGTTGTTTTTAAAAATAGTTGTAATGCAACAATTTAAGGCAGTCTGAATTTAAAATATGTCCTTGCTGCTTAGGTCAGATGATATAAGAATGAAGCAATTTCAGGGGACAACGCCAGGAGCTAAAGCCAATTATATTTCAGTCTTATTCACAGCTATCCCTACACGCCAAGTAGAGTGTGGCAAGTTGTATTCACACTGTGATCTATGAGCACGAAGAGGAAGCTCAATTTTCTTTCAAGGGAAATCTAACAAACAGTTGACAGAACAAAGCACAGTTAGACAGAAAGAAATAAAAAATCTAATAAATATGATGCAAATGTTTTTTTAAACATGGCATTTTATAATGTGTAACTCAAAGCGCAAGTTTTTCTTTTGTGTAAAGGAATTATTGTAGGAAACACGATGCCAATACTAATGCCTAGCAAAAGTGTGCTCCTACGAGATTCTTGCTTAGAGTCAGATTCATTGTTCTCATTGACTGACTTTTGACGAGTTTCAGCAACAGTAAATACAATTATGCTTAGTTAGGTAATGCACTATTAATTTGGATAATGCATGTGTTAAAAATGATAAAAATGAAAACAGATTGTGTCCTTAATCAAACATCTAGTTTTTTCTAATTCAATAATGTTAATTCATTGATTAATTCACTAATTCATGAAAATATGAAGTTGAAAGTCTTTAAATAAATATTTAACGTCCCTTATTTTGCTCTGATACTTATCATAGCAAAAAGAAAATTCTTAAATTAAGGCTGAGAGCTAATATACCTTTTAGAAAAAAAATTGTTCATAAGAAAGAATGTTATTGCTAATAAGTACACGTGCAGGTGTGTATAGGTTACAAAGACACAAAAAGTAGTATACAGTATTCAAACACTTTGGATTAATGTTTTCCAAGTTTTTTGAGTAATTCATGACAGGCAATGTTTCAGAGTATAATTATACAATAATGTAGATGAGACTAAACCATGCATTTCTAGTTAAATTAATAATTGAGTTGGACTGTATTAGTTTCTTAAAGACAAATTTTCACCATAATGCTTGGTGAATGCTTTCAGATCATGAAAATTTAACAGAGACATTTATTTAACCTAAATTCAGTATTTCTTGGATATATAAAAAGTAAACAAATCTCAATAGAGCTTCAATTCAAATGTTTCATATTTTTATAACTCTGGAGCAGCCATCCTTGTAAATTTCAAATACGTGGAAAATTCATCATATTTCTAAATTTAAGCCAGTATTAATTGTTTAGCAAAACTATAATCCAATGCTCTTTTATTACATAAAGATTTTCATCATTGCATGGCTTCCTGGCCAAATTTTTCATTTTTTCTACATTGATTTCTGGAATCATAAAATGCAGAGAATTTTTTTTTCTTTTCAGCAACAATTGTGGATACTCAAAAATTTAAATACTATTTTAATTGTCAATAAGTTAAAATAATTTTTCAAAGTAACTTAAAATTTTTAAAGGTTTATTTTTAGAATTTTCCTTTCATTTGACTTCAGTTGTAACTAAATTTTATAATGATAAAATAAACTCGCTTATTCTAATTTGCAGAAAATATTATTTCTGAAACTTAAAGCATACACTCTACTTTGGAAAAGTGGAAGCATAATTAACTTTGCTTTTATGTTCAACATATGGCACATCTTGAATACTATTTGTTTTCAAATTCCCTATTGTGATCACACACTTTATCTTTGACAGAAAATGTAGATATTTGTAGACATGAAGATATGCTAACAGAAAATTCAAAAGACTTTTTGACAAATTTATATATGATAGAGCCATATGAATTATTAAAAACCAGTGATCAATGTTGTAAGAGAGCAATGACCCTCTTCTGGAAAACACTTTTCAGTGTATATGAATACAGTCACTTACCTTTATTTTGGAATCATAAATTATATTTTCTCTGGATATTATTGCTCTCAAACCTTTGCTGGGACAAGTAATACCCATATTACTATATATTCCTTGTCATTAACTCCTTGTTTTTTGAACCTCCCATCCTTTTCTTTACACAAAAACATTTTAAACTTTATGTCACGTTTTGAAGAGTGCAGCATTGATATTGATTCAGAAAGTCCATTTGAAAGGAGGAAATGCCAATCTTGGCATAACCATTTTAAGATAAAGTTGTTAAAGCCATTAAGATATGTGTGAAAGATTTTAGAAAGTATGACTGTATACCAGTATGCCTGTGTTTGTCAGCATAGTAGTGCTTCACGTTGCCAAATACAATTGATTTAGGAGATACATAAACCCTCTTATATGCCATTATCATGTCATATTTCAGTAATTATTTCTACTTACTTAAATACCAGTGGGTACAAAATAAGAGTGGCTTTTCCTACACTGTTTCACTGATAAACTATATTAGTAAATCAGATATGGCCTACAAGCAATTCACACAAACTCTAAGCATGAAAACACTTACCTGTACTGTATTTTATACCATATAGGAAAAAAAAAATCACTGAAGTTTTTAGTGCTTAATTTTAAAATCAGTGTTAATAAAAGGTATTAGAGATAAAGGACTTTCTTATTCCGTACCAAAGGAAAAGAACAGAACAAAACCAGTGGATTTGGTAAAACTGAAAATGCGGCAGCAGGTAGCGCACTGCAACAAGGCCACCATGCCCATTGCTTGAGTGGTGGGACCTCCACAACTTATTTTCTCTCTCTCATTGTGTGTGTGTGTGTTTCTTTGTGGGCATATGTGTCCAAACTATATTTAAGATGTCTAAATTGTATGCATAGAAATCATTGAATAATTTAAAGAGTCAAACGAAAACAAGAAACATCAACTATTACTTTGCTTAGTATCATTTGGATAACAATGCACTTGCATGTTTTTCAATATTCTGGAGGAACCCTCAACTAATTCTTCACAGTGACGCTTAATATCACAAATGGCTTTGATTCTCGCTGTAGTGTGAATCAGTTAAAAAAAAGTCCACATCAGTTGGAATCCAGAATTTTTTCTAGCCCAGTGTGAAAAGTGAGTTCAATCACAGGAAGTACCTCACACATCCAAGTTAATTTGTAATGATTCGACTAAGTGCTGATGTGAAAGAAGCCTTCAGTGACCATCAGTGTTCTTTTTTTTCCCCAATGGCTCTCTACAAATCATCTCATGTACCACAGCACAAGGCTAGAAGCTAAAAAAATGAATACACCAGTAATTTCTTTTTGACAATGATTTGACACCCGGCTGATGGGAGTAGCTAACAGTATGACCTCCAGACTGTTAGCTCTGCTAAAAGAGATTCACTTGAAACACCCATGGGGTTATGGATTTCTGCTAATAGCAGCAATAGAAAGGATGATAAAATTATGGCAGGGTAGAAATGCTTTCTCAATTAATTTCCCATCATGTTAAGGCCATTATCATTGGATGTCATCTAGCAAAATGGGGGAAAACTCTCTAGTACCTTTGAAATTTCCTCTTACTTCGAATAATGTATAATAGCAGATAATAGCAAACCAGACTCTTTAGAACTGTTTACCTTCAAATAAAACTTTTATAATATTGATCGACAAGCACTGATAACTGAATTTGGGCTAAAAGTTATGCATGTGGGAAAGGATAGAAATGTGCACTTGTAGATGGGATAGGTTAGCGTGAATATTAAAAAAAATCAAATGTGTGATAGGGTAATATTCTTTTGTGGAAGTAGGATAATATATTTCCAAATCACATACAGTAATGTTACCTTAATAAAAATAATAATCATAATTAAAATGATGATAATGAATTACTGACCAAAAGAAGACATACAAATATAGGGCAACAGTGTACTTAAATACAGTCTTTTATGATTCTAGGACAGTTCCCATTTCAACTGTTGGCTATAGATGAATAAATGTAGACAGAAAATGAATATTCTTTAATTTTAGGTCATCTTAATTTAAGGCAAACTGCTTGTGTCAGCAGTATTACTTGGCTCAATACTTAATCCCATGACTATTTATAAAGTAGTTCTAAATATGTTTCCTCAATATTACATGGCAAATGATAACTATTACAGACAATATGAGGTGTTATTTTATATGCATAAAAATGTAAAGCGAGGCTGATTAAGGAACTAATGTAAGACTTTAATTATACATTAAGTTTTATCAAAATGTTAAGATGTTGTTTAACAAAAATAGAGCTCATTAAAATCTAAATTATGGATTAAGTCTCTGTCATCAGCATTACTTTTTTGTTATTACATGTTTATGTAATATTGTGTTATTGATTATTTGTTAACCAAAATTACATGTGTTTATATGTTTTAAGTGCCCAAAATAGATAAAATATCCTAGTCAATATGATCCAATAATTGCACTCCTAGGTAGCTATGTAAAGAATGCAAAAGTCACTTTGAATGGGATATATGTATTCTATTTCCTTTCCAACAGCCAAGTTATGGAAACGACCTAAGTGTCCAATGACAAATGAGTGTATGTGGCACATATACATATACACAAGAGAATACTACTCAGTGATTAATAAAAGTGAAATCTTGCCATTTGAAACAGCATGGATGGAATTGAAGGGGACTGAGCAATGTGAACTAAGTTACAAGAAAAACAAATATCAAATGCTGTCATTCATATGTGAGACATTAAGATAAAATAAAGGAACATACAAAACTAAACTAAAACAACCCCTAGAAATCTGACTGAAGAATTGAGAACATTAAAAGGGAGGGTGAGAGTATGAAAAATAAGGAGAAGGGGACAAACAGGACTATGGTGGAGAATTATTGGTGCTTTGGTGTGGATGCAATATGGTAAGATAAATTTGAAGAAATATATACCTATGCCACTAAATCATATTCAGTGTTGTAAATGAATGTTATTTCAATAAAAGTAATACAATTAATCAAATATGTTTCTATAGGTCAAAGTTTTATTTGAAATTCAAGAATTTCATCCAGATGAGAATTATTTGAAATTCAAGAATTCTCATCCAGATGAGAATTTTATTAAAAAAAATAGAATCAGAGATAAACTCTAAAGTCATTTTGAAATCAGGAAAATAAATGGTTCAAAGTTTATTTGTGAATCATTTATTTAACTCTTGATGGTATCGCATTCATCCAATGCAGTTTTTTGATACTTTTCTTTTTGTATTGGGCTAATTCACATATTTAGAATTTCTTTAGATTGCCAAAAAGATTATTATAGTGCTAATTGGTATTCATACATGTGTCACTGGACTCTAGTAACTAATATAGATACACATGCCTGATTATTTTGTATACATAATCTCACTCAATTCTTAGATGACACTTATTTTAACACATTTACTACTCCAATCTCCAGTTTTTTAAATGATTATTTTTCATGCCAAATTATTAAGAGAATATGTACATAATCACATTTTCTCACTGTGGTGATCAATACTCTACATCTCAAATAAAGCATTGTAAGCTCACCTTTTTCTCAAGCTTATTAGTAACAGAATAGAGACTAAATCCTGATAGTTAGATGATATTTCATTGAACTGTTGAACTGTCCCTATAACACTGAAACCAATATAATCTATAGGTAAGTCAACATGTCTATACTTAAAATCTGTTGTTTATATTTAAACATTTATATTAAAGATGTATCATACATATAATACACTCAATTCCTATATTTATATAATTAGTGAGTTAATTATTTCAGTTATGTCATTATTTCTTATCATATACATACTATACCGTCAATGATTGTTTAAATTTTCTCTACACTTGGTCTAGGGATACAAAGTCCAAAAAGACAGCATCCTTGAGAAATATGTATATTGAGAACTCTGCTCTTAATTTCAACATAATATTTAAGGCAATACTGTAGAAAATTCAGAAAGAAGTAACAAGAAAAGTTTATATTGGTTACAGATTAAATTTTTTTCACAGCACAAGTAATAGCTCTGAGATTGTATAAAAAACATTAAATACAATTTACTGAAACAATGAGAAAATCTAGAGATTATTGGTTTATAGGTAATGGTGTGTGTGTGTGCATGTGTGCGTGTGTGTGTGCATGTGTACCCTTTGGTGCTGTACCCTTATAATCCAAAGGTAGAGAGGTAAAATGATAGAACAATTAAGATTACAAGCAGCAAAATCAGATAGCAGTATGTTTGGATCCTAGATTTTATATTTAGTAATTATGAAACATTAACCAAACAGTGCAATCTCTCCCAATCTTAGTTACGCTATCTGTAGAATTTCAACACTAAGTCTTAATGTGATACTTCTATTAATGTTCAACAAATTAGCATCCTCTCTCTCCCCATTCACTCTGGAGTAAGGTATATTCTTGACTGACTGACTCTGGGCTTGTTTATGTGCCTTTCTAAGATTATGAAATGTGACAAGACACAACACATGGAGGCTTTGAATATGACTTGCAGAGTTAGGATTGTTGCTTTTTGCTTCTAGGATTCACAATGAGAATATAACTAAGATTTTTTTTTTTTGAACAAAGAAGATGGAAAAACAGTATTCAGAAAATACTAGACAAAGCTGATGAGAAAGCAAAGACTAAAAAGAAGAGATATATGAGGTATGAGGGTAGACATCAATTATTTGCAAAAGTAAACAATGATATAAAAGTAAATTAATTAATTTAAAAAAGAGTCACAAAGTAGCTGAAATAGCAAAATGTACTGAAGTATAGTAAGTACCTTCCATGCTTTTGCTTTGGGGTATCCATTTGGAGTGTCTTTTTTTTTTTTTTTTTGTCTCCATGTTACATTGCATTTGACATTTACTAACTACTCTAATACTTCTTTCTTTCTTAACAAACATTTCTATATATGCCTTTGGACCATATGAAAAAAATTAATTTTGAACACTCTTTTCTCTGAAGGATTACTTTTTTTATTTTAAGAGGAATCAAACTCCATCTCACATGCATACTTCCAGTGAACTCAATATGATTTCCCTTTCAACGTTCTCCAGTATTTTATATCTGAATCTCTTATCAGTTTTACTTAATTTTCTTCTCTTTGCAGCAATTCATGACTGAGTCTGTTCAGTGAAGCACAACTATCATATGCAGTAAACACTTGTCATTTTCTTCCTGCTGTTTACTTCCAAGGAGTAATTAATTTACTGAAGCTCTGACACATATAGACTATTTTGGTTAAAAAAATCAATTAAAATCCTTTTATGTAAAAACTAACTTTTAGATATCATTATGTATCCATCATGGTCAAATATTAACAGGAAGATGGTAACAAATTTATGTAGGCATAATTGAGCCAGCACTAGAAAGGATATATTACTTTTTAAATATTTTATTTTTGCTTTATAATATATTGACCCTTAACTCTATTTTACTTCATTTTAGTTAAGACCTAAATATATAAAAGTGAACATTTTTTCTATCAGTTATATAGTTCCATATATTGTTGATCAAAAAGTGGCAAAAGCCATAAAAATTTAGTAGAAAATTGTTACTATCCCATAGAAATTATGTGTCAAATTATGGCTCCAGGATTATTTTATATTTATTAAATCATGATGGTAGATATTGGAAAAAATACAGTAAATATATATGTACATTTCATTTTTATAATAGGTTAATTCATAAAATATATAAATATATTTAATACACAATACAATATATTTATTAAATTTTTCACAATGTGCAAAAGTCACATATAGTAATGTATTTAATCATGCATATTTTCTTGGACTTGACTATCTTCCCTACTGAAAAAACTTCAGTGCGTATTTTAGACATCCTACGGCAGCATGATACCCTGCATAAATACCCATGTAAATTGGTATTATTTATAGTACACATTTAGTGGAATAACACATCTTTACTTCCTTCTCAACCATGTAGTGTGAAACCCACTAAAGAAGTTAAGGTACTTCGGGTGATACTGGATAGGCATCTAGAATAGCATAAAAACAAGCAAACAAATCACACCCTTCACTGAAATAATTGCTTTCTTGGTTAATGATGACATAGTGAAGATTCTTCATAAGAGAAAAAGGGGAAGGGTAATTGTTTGATGGCTCAATTTTTAAAATACAGAGAATGAATTTCGAGTCTTTACAAATGAATTGTATTAAATCAGTTTCATTTGAAGACAAACCCTACTGATCCCAAATAGTATTTCCAACATTTTGTTTCTCAAAAAAATTACAACTATAGGTATTTCTGAACCTGTGCACTTCTGTAATGTGCTGTTCAAAGGGAAGAACCAGATAGACCCATGATCTTTACTAGTAGAATCCACAGAGATTTTGTGAATATTTAAAGTATGTGGCATTTTGTCTTGAGATATGTTTTTATTTATGTCAGTCTCTAATATTAGCCCCTGAAATACTTAAAAGCAAGCATACACCAGGGATTGTGACCATATTATCAAAGAATTGCTATTTGAGAAAGGTTTGTTAAATATAGATAAAATAGAATTATGCTTGGATTCAATCCATTCCAATTCTCACATATATTCACAAACTTTACTATCTCCATGATGAAGAATAAAAGCAGGTTAAAATATATAGACAAATTTTAGATAGTTACAGTATGTTTTCCTCAGCAGCTAAAATTGAGATTTTGAAGTTAGACTATGTATTTTTTAAAAGGATGCATATAAATGAGTTGATTAAAGAGAAGCAAACAAAGGAAAGGAAAAAGTAGGTTGAGATTATATGAAATGAACTGAATTTCCTCTTACTTAGATGGTTACTTAAATAAAAATTTCTAGAGTTGGCATAGGAGGATTTTAGATTTCTGAACAGCATCTTAGACTTATACCTGTAGGGATAGGTGGGTATAGGTAGATATATCGGTATATATATATATATATATATATATATATATATATATATAGGTATAGGTAGATATATATGTAGGGATAGGTAGATATATAGGTGCGTGTACAAAGAATGAGGTGAGGATACAGAAGGAAATGAAATCTAATTTCAAAAATAAAGAAGGTTTTTTCTTGATAGAAAATCATGTTGGAGCGTTGAACACATAGGATTATTGATTCATAGAGTAGAAGAGTTTTGATTTCTCTGACATATCCCTTCATATATTATTGAAAAGGGTCAAAGTTGTACATGCTTACAATGATTACATCAGTTTTTGAGTTCTCAGAAGACAAGTGTGAAGTTTGCTAGCCAGCTATCATTCTCTACTTAGGCATTTGTTGGAGTAGAAAATACACAGGCAAGTGTTGCAATCAGTCAGCACTGTTATGTGCCTGTATAAGGTCATCTGGCTACAGTAGAACACTGGATCCAGTGAAACGTACATATTGGAGGGAAACCTTGGGAGGAAAAAAATATTTGCAGAAGTTCTTCCATACCTAATTTACAGTGTACCTTTTTGAATAAGCGTATTGTTTGGCAATGAAGAAGAAAGCTAACAATGTGTGTGACCTTTTCACCATCTCTGTAGTCCAGGATACTCAGCTTAGACATCATCAACATCTTTTAGAGCCTTATCTTTCACATTTCTCTTCTTCCCTCCCTAACTTTTATTTGACCAAGTTTATGACATGTTCTGCTGCATTTTGCAAATGAATGTGTGTGTACGTGTGCTTATGTGTTTGTGTGTGTTTTAGATCCAGATGTTGAACATGGACTCTTCAGTTCTCACTGAAGCTTATACTGATAATGTTCTAGTGAAAAATTTACCAAACAGAGTCTCAAAGAAACTGTTTTTGATTTCCTTGGAGCTTTTAAAGGTATCCATTCATAATGTGTGTGTGTATCTTCATATTAGTAATATATTTCATGAAAGAATATCTCCACATTAGTAATCTGTTGTTCAAGGAACAAAAGCAATTGATTTTCATCTTATTGAGCATACATTCAAATGAATTCATTAGATTTACACTTGTGTCATTTGGAACAATTGCTAACTGAGTTACCCACCTTGCAAAGACCATAGTCGTTTGGGGTCTTAAAAAGCAAACAGATCTTCTGTTCTTTGAATTTGTGTCCATTCTAATTTTTAGTGTGTATATATTGATTTACATAGGAATAGATGCAACATTTTTATTTAGGTATCAAGAACAATCCCTTTTTTTGTGAACATGAAATTATTTGTACTATAAACCTTTATTCTTTTTAGTAATTATTACAATATTAGGGCAACTCAGTTATTTTATTGCAAGGAGACAGGATAATTGATGAAAACAACATTACAATCTGATAAAGCTTCTCTATTATTAGTCAAAATATAAAATTTAGAATTAATGTTACTTGAAAATATACTAGCTGAGGTAAAAATGTTTCTCCCATATTCAGGTTTCCATAAAACCATACCAAACACATACGTATCACTAGAGCTGGATTAAGGGCCTTTATCCATAAAATGATGAAAACAACATTACAATCTGATAAAGCTTCTCTATTATTAGTCAAAATATAAAATTTAGAATTAATGTTACTTGAAAATATACTAGCTGAGGTAAAAATGTTTCTCCCATATTCAGGTTTCCATAAAACCATACCAAACACATACATATCACTAGAGCTGTATTAAGGGCCTTTATCCATAAAATGCTGAATAATTTAATAGATGAGGCTTAAAAAAGCTGATTACCAAAAATGGATGAGAAAATAAAATATAAACAAACATCTGTATTCAAACTTAAAAGTTTCAGCTAACAATATGCCTCCCATGTTTTTTTTTTTTTTAAAGATTTTATTTATTTATGCATACAAGTACTGGGGTAGAGGCCAGAGGTGTGGGGGGGGTGAGAGGATTCGCCACAGAGAGCAGGGAGCAGAACAGGCAGATCAACAGAAGTACACTGCTGAGGGGAGCAGCGGGCACAGCAGGAGAGGTCTGCCGCGCCATGTGGGTCCCCTCTTTGGCCGGCAGGAGGGATCGAACTCGTGCTGCAGCTGCTGCAGTTTGCTTCATAGTGCGTTGCTTAACCCACTGCGCCACCAGGCCTCCCATGTTTTTAAGACTACTTTTTGCCAAAGGCCTTAATGAGTGTCTACAGACAATTAAATTTCTCCAAATGGGGGAATTACCATTAATCTTTAATTTACTTTCTTGTGCATTCTTTACTACAATCTTTAAAACTTTCCTCTATGGAGAAAACTTCTATGTTAATCTGTATTCTCAATACTTTTAGTATTGGAAGAAGTACAAAGTAAGGATCAAAATGTTAGTTATGAAAGTAGCTTATGTAATCCATATTTTGTTTATTAAACCATGAATCAAAGTTACAGAATACAACATTGAATTTTCTAACTCTTTAATTTTATAATCCTAAAATTATTATCACTTCTATGTAAGTATTGTATTAGGAAATAGAACAGGAAATATTAGATAAACTGTATGAAATTACTGTTTGTTGAAGAAAAAAATCAAACATTGGTAATTCAGGTATGTATAATTCAACTTAATACAAAAATAGCTTCCACTCTAAACTGGATCAAATAATGGATATTTATAAAATATTGTTAAAATTGTTTTACTAAGTTTCCAATAATAACTCAAACTTTCTACTTGAATTGTCAGTGTATTTGCCTTGGTTGTGTTAATAACTGATCACTGGTTTTAGATATCATTTAACATAGATGGCAGACACCTTGAAATATTGACATGTATAGTAGTCTAATTCTGTTTTTGGATGTTAGAAATTGTTGACTTTCAATCTTCACCTTTGACCATTATTCTCTAACTTCACTTATTTTTTTTTAATTGAGATAACACTGGTTTACATAGTTGTTTGTATTTTGTGAGCGGAGGATTCACCCTTTCATGCAGGATTATCATATTGTAGGATCCACCAAAACACCTGTAGCATAATACATTAGTTCATTGTTCTCCCTCCTTGTTTTTCTCTTGCTCCTGTTTTCACTAACCCCTCTGTATCCCTCAGTTATATAATCAGCTTTCAAAAGTTATTTTTCTAAGTTTGGAGTTACCTTACCCTTTGTTTGGTTTCCCTATATTTTACTTATAAGTGACAATATTCAGTGTTTGTCTATCTCCTTCTGACTTATATTATCTATCAATCCCTTCTGGCTCCATTAATGCTTCTGTTTATGGCATAAGTTTTCCTTTTTTGATTGCTGAGTAGTATTTTATTGTATATAAATATCATATCTTCTTCAAAGAATAGAACTGACATTAATGAAATTTATATGGAACCACACCAGACCCTCAAAAGCTGAAGCAAGACTGAGGAAATATGGAGGAAGAATGGTTGTATCACACTTCCTGACTTCAAATTATATGATAAATCTATAATTGCATGGTATTGGGGCAAAAATCAGACAAATAGAACAATGGTATATAATGGAGACCCCATTAGTAAACCCATATCTTTATGGACGATTACTCAACAAAGTAGCCAAGTATACATGCTGGATTAAGGAAAATATTACAATAAATGGTGTTGGGAAAATTGGACAGCTGCATACAAAAGAATGAAACTAGACCACTATCTCACATGATAAACAAAAATCAACCCAAAATGCATAACAACTTGGATGTAGCACCTGTAAACACAAGAAAAATGCATGCAAACTGATCTCCAACATAAAGGGGAAAAAAGAAACTATTAAAAATTAGGACCATGTCAAACTGAAAATTGTTTGCACAGCAAAATAAATATAACTAAAATGACTAGATACCCTACTGAGTGGAGAAAAATGTTTGCTTACCAGATATCTGATAAGGGGCTGATATCAAAGATCATAAATATATAACTCAAGAAACAACTCAGGAAAATGGGCAAAAGTGCTAAACAGGAACTTCATGAAAGAAAATACAATAGGTGCATAAAAAATGTGCATCATCACTTGCCATTTAGGAAATGCAAATCAAAGCCACAATGAGATACCACCTCATTGGCAAAATGCTGGCAAAGATGTGGCGAAAAAGGAATCCCATTATACTGTTGGTGGGGACTTAGACTTGTTCAGCCCCTGTGAGAAAAAGCATGGAAGTGTTTCAAAAGATTAAAAATGTATCTTCCATATAACCTATAATTCTACCACTATGTATCTTCCCATAGAAGACTAAAACACTAACTCAAAGGGAAACTTGCACTCACACATTTACTGCAGCACTATTTAGAATAGCCAAAATATGGAAACAACCTGAAGTCCACAAAAGAGGAGTGGATTAAGAATATTTGGTATTCTTATCCCACTTTTGTACAAATCAACAAGAAAGCCCAGGGCTCCCTCCTTTGTAAATAGTGGCAAATTCAAACTACCCATTCCCCTACACACAGGAATCTCAATCATACAAACCTCCAACCATGAAAAGACCTAAAGTCTATATACTTCTGTTTCTTGTAAATCATTTTATACCTTGCTTGGGAGTCTGTCCTTTTCTCCCCATAAAGTTTCATTGTGTAATAATTCTCTTCTTACCCTCATGGTGATTTCATGACATCATCACCTTCAACATCCAAATCAATTTTGTGTGGCAGGGTCTCCAATTATCTCTGTAGGATGGGCTCTACATTATAAAAGCAGTAGAGGACTATCCTATTATTGGTCTTTCTTTTAGTCAGACAACACATATCCCATCTTTTTGGAAGGCATTTTAGAACCATTTCACTGCTATGCTTAGAAACATCGCATGAATGTCACAGACTATATTTGCTGTAATGAAAAGAAGGGAGCGTTGGCTATAGGATGAAAGGATATATTTAGAAAAAAAGATGAATAACTGCCAATGAGCAACAAAATGGCACCTGAAACTAATGTATATAGGTTTCAATTGTTCAAGATAAGTCAACCTTTATTTTACCTTACAGTTCCTATAAGCCAAAAGCTTAAGACATGATATTAAGAGAACACATCTTTAATTGGCTTTATGTCTGACAGAAAAAGAAGGTATAAAGGTAAAAAAAGAAAAAAAAAATCCTCACAGCCACTGTGAATTTGTAGAACTGGGGAGTAGCTAGAAAGGCTTTTCCCTAAAATGATCAACAACATACATTGTACAAACATGTGCTGTTTATATCTATGTTTTCACAAAATGCTAATTCATAAAGACACCTGGATTGAAAGAAGGGAAGTGAAGTAAGTCTTTTGGAAACATAGGACAGGCTCATTAAAAATAGAGGATCAATTTAGAAACATGTAGAGATATACTTCAGAAAAGTGGTTTGTTTGTACTTGAAGAGAAAACATTCTGTTCATAATCATTAAGGAGTCCATCCACACATACGTCAGGTGTGGCCAAGAATTACTATCAGCAAAACAGACATGAAAATTTTCACCCACAGAAAAATAAAACTCTATTATTTCTCTGAAGCTCAAAATAGATACAAAGCTCATCATAAATATGAAAGTGAAAAAAAGTGAAGAAAGTAAAACGAGATAGCTTCCATAAGTCAGCACTCAGTAGATTCAAGATAAAAAATCAAGGAAAGCCTGTGCACTAACCTGTATTTAATTTATTCAGAGTTTATATCAATGTAATATAAAGTGATGTTTCATTTGAAATAGTAAAATAAGTTTTAAGCTAAGGTTAGCATGTTATCTTTGAATACCAGCACCATAAGAAAAAAGAGGATGGAGCAATCTGGCAAAAAAAAAAAAAAATTCTTCAGTCATAGAGTGACAACTTTTTTGAAGTTACAGCAATGAAAATGGAAGTAAATATCAGTTGCTGAATTTGAGTTAAAAATCACAACTAATTGGGAATATCCTAAGCTAGGGAAATACAGTTCTCGGTGACTATCTCCAGATTAAAAAAAACCAGAATTCATTATTAGATTTGTTAATCATAATACCAGGGCCTCCCTTGTGGTGCAAGGGGTTAAGTCACAGAACTATGAAGTTATCCATAGCCAGAGTTGGATTCCTGGACAGGAAAGGGTGCCACGTGGCGCAACAGACCCCTCCTGTCTCCCTGCTGCCCCCCTCAGCAATATATTTCAGTAGATCTGCCTGTTTTGTTCCCCATTCTGTCTCTGGTGAATCCTCTCATACCCTCCCTACACTTCTGGCCTATACCCCAGTTCTTGTATGCATAAATAAATAAAAACAAATCTTAAAAAAACCCACAATACCACTGGAATTGAATAAAATTAATTCAACATACTTATGTCTAAATCTGTGACCTACACACAGGTTATTAATCACTGCAGTACATGGGAGGCATGTTGTAATTACCATAATCCCATTTGCAAATAAAATAATAAAGGATCTCAGAAATTCCTGAGATTGAATTCGCTGATATTGAATGTGGTTGCTTTAGAATGACATCATTTTGTGGCTGTCAAGATGTATAAAGGTTGAGTATACAGAAATGATATTGACTCTTCTATGCAGTTTCCAACACTGCCTCTATTCCAAAAAAAATCTGTGTTGAGAAGTTAGCAATCCTGTTCTCAAAGTTAACCTACTTTATAAATTTCTTTCTGCCCACAATTGGAGAAAACAAAACAAAACAAAACAAAAAACAGATGACAGATTTTAAAATAAATAAAGAACAAATATATATTGTGTTGAATATTTCAGAGCATCTAAATGTCTAAAAACCATTCCTTCTATTTTCACACACAAAAAACTAAACACACACAAAATTAATAAAACCACCCCTCATATTTTTCATCCAGTGTTGTCTTGTTCTGAAACTCAATTCCTTTCCAGTTGATGAATATTTCTCATAACAGTACTTTTTCACTTTGTTTCATTTGAGACTAAACTATTCAAAAAGATGCATGTTCCACTTTTTGAAAGATATCCAGACCAGATATAACTTTCAGCTGGATCTGGAAAGCAAATAAAATGAATGCATAAATGACATAGTTTTTCTTGTTAACTTTTATTAAGAATATTCATTCTTTGTTTTGCAAAAGGAAAAGATGGAAGAAGTATTTTTATGAAAGTGTAGGGAGAAGTGGTTTACTGGATTTTCAAGACAATATAAAGGGAACTCTTTATGTTGTTTTAAAGCAAATTTGATCATTAACACACTTGATAGGTAGGTGGTAGACTCATATCTAGTTGCTTACTTGATCTTTATTAAGTCTTTGTTTGGAAAACTTAATGAGCTATTTTAAATGAGTCAACAAATTATTGGTTATCTTCAATGGAAAATTAATTATTGTCTAATGTAACCTGATATCTCTACACCTTTCACTCTCTTGAAACTCTACCACTTTGTGAGATGTAGATGAATGACAAGTGCAAATTATTATTGTCCATAGCATAAAAAGAAATTTTGTCACATCAAGTACAATTGACTTCTCTATATAAGATGCCTGCTTTGTGTCTACTAAAAAAGCTCATTTCAGTACTCTATTAACTTTTATAGGAATCTTTTGGATGCTGCTTTGAACTGGTTGTAGCATCTTGCTGGTATCCTTAATAATAAGTGAATCAAATAGGTTCTTTGACATACATTCATCTCATATTTGTATGGCAGTCATTAATAAAATCCTTTAATGTCTCATATTTGGATCACATCTGGACCTGGTCTGCTTCTAGTGCTCCCTATATTAGAAATACCACCATCCACTTTTCATTATTATATGTGATCCAGAGCTTTAGGCTTATCCAGCCTTCTTCCTTCCATTCTCCTTATTTGCCTCATCCATATCAAATCTATTTTCCTTTTCTAACATGAGTACCTGTAAAAGGTACTCCTATTAAAATAAATCTAGTGGAAAGTGACTCAAGTTTTCTGATAGTGTTCGTGCATTTATGTAATGACATTGTTGCCCCCAAATCAAAGGTTCATCTACCTAATGTGTATAAATGCCACAAAATTATGCCACCAGGGTCTGGGAAATGAAAGAATGTTAATGAGTCAATGAGTGTCAGCAGGAGGTAGGAGCTCCAAGACTCAAAAACAACTCTCTGAATGGCCATATATATATGGCTGAAGTTCATTGAAACAGTTATAAATCAGTCCTTATTTAAATGACTGTGTCTTCCTGGTGGATAGATCCTTTCTCTAGAATGCTGTCTGGTTGGTACCTCTACCTTGGTTTCATATCAGTAAGAGTTCAGTTTAGGGTCATTTATCTTTGCACTTGCAGATTATATGATAAATAGTTAATTTGCTCTTGCTTCCATGAAGACAAGTTCAAGATAGACACATCCAACTACCTATTCTTGCTGAGGTACATCAGCCATGGTTTCAACATTCCATGCCAAACCATGTTAGTTATACTTTATTAGAACAATTGCTATGCTTTTAAATAGTTGCTTCGACTATACCTCTTCACATTCAGTGTCTAGACCCCATTCTACTTTCTATCTAAATATCTTTAAATCATCTATTTCATTCCTGTTATAACATCATTCTCGCTGTTCCATGGCTTGGTCAAGTCTAGAAGGAGGTGAGTCAGTTAAGAGGGGAAATCCTGACTAAGTTTAGAGAGGGTGGACATGACATAGTATGGTGTGGATTGTGCTGATAGTACTTGTGGCAGTATTCTGTAGCCCCTTGTTAGAATATATTGTATTTTACAGAAATACAGGATAAGTGAAAAGGTAATCAGTATATCATGTAGTACTTTCTAGATGATAACTGACTAATGCATTAATTTATGGAATTCATGGGGTATCAGAACAAAAACCAGGTGGCTGAATGTATCACTATATACTGAGACAAATATCCTTTATTTGATTACTTTGATAGAAACCAGCTCAACCAATGTTCAGAAAACAGTGGATTGCTGCCTACATTTGGCTATGTTCTGAGCGTAAGTGAATATATTATTTTTTGAGAAACACAAATAAAGACCTTTAATTACACTGTTGCTTGAAACTATATTGTTGGTTCTGTTTGAAATGGGAAACATTTTTTAAAAGATTGAATTATTTTACCTTTAATGCAAATTTACATTTTAATTTATTAGTGTAATATCACAAATAGTTGCCACTAGATTTCTACTGATAATGCATGAGAACTTCAAAATTATATTTGTAGTTTCATGAAAAAGAAGAAACAAGAAAGAATAGAGTGGCAGCTGAGTTGTTGCTCGTCAATGTCTTATACATTTGACTTTCTCTTGATTAAGTCATGAAGTCACTGCTGTTATTTTAAAATAGTTTTTAGAAATGTGTTCATGGGTCTTGTCTTTGTTTTGAACTTGCTTGCTTGTTTTGAGAGAAACAAACATAAAACAAGTAATTCCTTACATAGGCTTAGACGGTCAGAGGTATGTATATAAGTTGATAAATGTATAAATGAATGTACTTACTAATATTAATACGTATTTGAATGTACTTTCCAATCAGAAGCATAAAGGAGGTTTAACCACTCAAGTCAGCATCTTGAAAACATATTGATTGAACTGGATTTTACACATGCGTGGAAGAGATTGTCTAGGATTACCTGTGATGGGTTTCCCAATTTTTCCCCATTTTTGACTAACATTGGTGAAGAAACCCACATGCATTATGAATAAGGAATTAATTTCCTAGCAAAACCTCAAATGGAGAGGAACTGCGCCATTAAATAACAAGTTTCTTGACTGATTAAGGATGACAACTTTAGACTGTTTCATTGCCAACAAATATTAAAGGCATTACTTCACTTTTAGTTGTACTAGTTTTTCTTTCACAAGGGAGTCCAGGCAAGGGAGTGAGTGGCAACTAAAATCCAGTGCACCTAGTGTTTTCCAAATCATGAGTCCCAGTGATTGACTGGATTCCCTGAGAAATGGAAACTTTTCTTTAGTTTGTGTAGTCTACCAGCAGTCCAGCTTAAAGTTTAGAGCTAAGCTTTAAGAAACAATTCTGAGGTCTAGGAAAATAGATCCAGTTTAGTGTATATATCCTAGAAAGACTTGACTCTGAGAAAGATTTAAATGAGTTTATGCTCTTTTAGTGTCAGATTGGTTTCAGTTATTAGGCCATTTGAGTTAAAGTTTAGCATGGCCTGGATTTTGAGATTTTTCAACATTTTATGGAATGTGTGTTTTTATGAATCCAGTTTTCAGTTGTACATTTTCTATACTTACTAATTAATAGATACTTGGGTAATAAAGTTTTAATTTTTTAAATTTGGTCAAAAATTATGTTGAGAACTATGTCTATCACTGTATGTTCTTAGTTAATTTTGCCTGTCAAATTACTGGTATTTTGTGTAATGTATTAAAAATGTACCTTTGCTTACCAGATTGACAGTGTAGCAATATAAAAACAACATGATATATTCAAATCTTTGTTATGGTAGTATCCTCCCAAATATATAAGAAACTATAAATATAAAACTTATTTTTTTGCTTGAAAAGCAAATTATTTAAATTTTAATAAATACAATAGAAAAAAGATGTGTGTATCATCAATGTGAGGGAATAAGAAATATTGTAAATATTAGAAAGTTGTACAAACACTTGTGTGCTGTACACTTGTGAACACATGTCCATGTGCCTTGACTGATTAAGAACACTGTTTTGATGCAAATTAAGAATTAGAGATAGTTTTCAGGACATATTTTGGTGATTTCCTTCTCCGGACACTGAAGTCAGTTGGAAGAAGCACATTCATTAGCACAAGCGCTCATTTTTTTTTTTTTTTTTTCTTCTGAACATGCCTTTCTTGTTTCCAGAGTGCATTGCTACACAGAAGTCAAAAACACATTGCATATTGTTTCACATTGCAGTTTTATTTTTCAGGCTGACCTTACTCAGGGCAAACTGGGGTTAGTGAAGCTTAAATGCATCACTGTGTTTTGGCAAAAGTACAAATCTGAGTGAACCTTGCTTTCCTTGACATTCTTCTTTTCAGTATCTTTTCTTTTTTCCTTTCCCTCCTTCTAAATCAGCTTTTATACCAGGTAATCCAGCATCCCAGGGCTTCAAGGCAATATCATAATTTTCTTAACCCTCCAAATGTTCCCACCTAGGACAGATCATCTGTGTAATACTCAAGATATCTCCTTCTTAAACTGAAAAGTACTTATTAGCAAAAATGTGCCCATGATAGCAACCTATATTTTAACAACTCCTTGTATAAACAATACCTTTTCACTAAGTATTTTTTCCCTTTCACTAAATATTTACCCTAATTTTAGAGTTTTCATGTATGAGGAATAATTTTTTTTTTCAGATTCTTAGCTCACACAGCATAGTTGACCAACCGTATAAATATAGAGTCAGTCTCAGAAATGAAACACTCATGTGCGAGTCAGAAGACTCAGCACTACACATCTGTGGTATCCTGAGCCCTACTTTTGCCACTATCCTTACTCTTAAAGTGCTGAGAAAGTTGAATTTGGTGATTTTTTAATAGAACTTTCAGTAGCAGTTCAGATATCTTTCTTTGTTTTATTTTATAACTGTATATATTCATCCATTACTACAAAGTTAGGCTTAAATGTAGACTGTAGATTCATTTCTTTCCATTTAACTCAATTCAAGTATCAAATGATTATACACTCAAGTTCCATTTATTAAATAAACAAAGTATTATGAAAATCAGGCTAAAAAAACCTCAGGGATATCGATATGCTTTTCAAACTTCTGTAGGTACTGAGTTTTAGTGGTGAAGAGGACTTGAATTTTCTTATTCCTAATTCAACCAAAATTAAAACAAAGATGTTTATTGTATTATGGGGAAAGATGTCTAGAAATGATTTTTCATTTTATACAAAAACTAATACATATACCTGTCTGATTATTTGTTAATGCTAGATCCTTTCACTGTAATGAATTCTTAGTAATTGATACTATAGTGGAGGCAGTTGGCTATGGGTCTTGTGAAGTGTATTGTGGCTCATTTTACCAGCATGCCCTGGTTCTTAGATTTTTTTTAAGATATTCAATAATTGCCTACACTAGTAGGCAATTGCAAAGAAATCTGTGTCCATAGAACATAACTTGCCTATCATATCTATTCTTGTTACAATGTTTGAAGCCAAAATTAGGAGGAAGGGAAGAAGAAGAAGGAAGGTGTGCATGAGTGTGTGTGTGGGGGTGTGTGCGTGTGTATATGTGTGTGGGGGGGCAAAGAGAGAGAGAGGAGAGAGAAAGGTCAATGGTAGTTGGTGTGGTAAAATTAATTGAGTTTCATAGAGGAATGAGCAGTAATTAGAAAACCAAATTGCCTGGTCACTTCAAGTTGAAATGCGTAATAGCACCACAAAATCATTCTCTGTATTTTCCCAAATGCTTCTTCAATTGTATGAAAACTGTGAAAGTCAAAGATGCCTTAAAGATGTAATGAGAATGAAAACAATACCTCTTTCTTTTTGTTTTGTTGTTGGTACTGGAAGCATCATATTCCCTAGGTCACAATACATTGTTTTCATTGTTTGAGACTAAAATCTTGTCTTCAGTATTTAACGTATTGATAGTTTTTTGTTTCCTTTTTATTACCATTCTCTTCCTACCTTGGAAGCAACCATAAACACTGATATTTGGGGTTTTTTATTTGTAACTTGAAACCTGTGTGTTATTTTGCTTGAATATATAACTAGTATATTTCTTAGATCTCTATATTAGTTTATGTATATTTGGTATATATACATTTCCTTTGGTTGTCACATGTGGACAAACCACATATTGCTTACCCACATCTCCAGAGATGAACACCAAAATTATTTCTATCTTTGTACCACCACAAACAGCAGTGGAATAACATACTCAAATTTGTCCCTTATAGACCATGGGGTATAAAACAAGAGAAGACTGGCTCTCTAATAAAGTATGTGTTTCCTTTGCTTATGTCAATCCCACTAGTAGGGGATAAAGATTCTTGAGTCCATGTTTCTAGCAACACTTGATATCATCCAGTTTTCTAATTGTGCTTGATCTTAAAAGCTTTTAATTAATCTAATCTTGATTTAATTTATATATATATATATCAATTTGAATAAATTTGAACTTTCCTTCTGTGTTTTCAATTACATTTTTAAAATGTAATTTGTTGATTTGCAAGTGTGCTGTTCCTTTTACAGGTAGTCTCTTATTGGTTTTAGACATTATAAATATCTTTTCTCAATATATTATTTTTATTTAAATTTGACTTATATTTTTCTCATTCTCATAATATATCAGTGGCTACATTTTTAGAAAGATTTTGGGATAATTTATATATGAGCAATATATGTGGATGAGGGAAATTTGATAGAGATGTTGACTAGTGTGTTTAAGGTCCAGAGTTACTAAAACGTGTTGAGAGTGGAGGTGCCAAGATAAAAGCCTCTTTATCAAGAAATGGTATAGGTCAAAGCTCCTTAACCTTCGAATAAAATTAAATTCATCAAGTTATTGCTTAATGTTTTAAATGTATTTATATTCTTAATTTTAAAGGATATCCTCCTATATGTTTTGTTATATACATATATATTTGTAGGTTATATATATGTGTGTGATTATATTATCTATATATAGTTATTACATGTAGATATATATAATTAATTTTAAATTTTATCTAAAATTAAAATCTGCAATCCACGTGCAATCTAATTTTGTATGTAATTTTTTACGGTGCCCACACCCCATCTGCCTCACTCCTTCAGCCTCTCTACCCTTTCCCCTATTACCTCAGGTAAATATTATATATATATTTTTTGTCAAGTTCAGATTTTTAGTTTTTCTATTGTTTGCATATAATTGTATTTTTGATATATATATTGTGCAGAGGAGTGAAACACACATGAACTCTTTCACTCTTTGATTGATTTCACTCACCATAATCACCTCAAGAGCCATCTCTATAACCCAAGTGCCACCATTTCATCTTTCTTCACAGCTGTGTAATATTCCATCAAATATTTATTCTACAGTTTCTCTATCCATTAATCTGTTGAAAGACACTTAGTTTGGCTCCATGATTTGACTATTGTAAACAGTATTGCTATATACGTAGTTGTAGATAGATGTTTTCATGTTATACATTTCATGTTATTTGGATAGATACCTAACAGTGATATTGCTGGGTCAAGTGGAATTTCCATTTTTATTTTCTTGACATATTTCCATATCATTTTCCACAGAGACTGTAGAAACTTGCTTTGCCACCAACAGTAGATGAGAGTTCCTTTATCACTGCAACTTTGCCAACATTTGTTAAATCCATTCTTTTTCATATGAGTTATTCTCACAGGGTGGTAGTATCTCAGTATAGTTTAAATTTACATTTTTCTTATAGTAAATGATATTGAACATATTTAATATGTCTATAGGCCATATAGATGTCTTCTTCAAAAAAGTGTTTATTGAGATCCACATTTTAATTGGGTCATCTGTTTCTTTGATATTGGATTCTGTAAATACTTTTGTGTGAAATTTTGGAGATTAACTTTTTATCAAATGTACAGTTTATAAATACTTTTTCAATTCTGGAGGTTGCCTTTTTGTTTTTGTGATGGTTTCTTTTGAGCTACAGACGCTTTTAAGTTTCATATAGTCCCACTTGCTTATTTTTGCTTTTGTTTGCCATGTATTCCCAATTGCATCTTTGTGGTAGATGTCTTGTCTGGTGTCCCCTATAATTTGTTTCAGGTACTTTATAGTTTTGGTTCTTATATCCAATTTTTTAATCCATTTAAGTGAATTTTCATGTATGATATTAAATATTGGTCTTGTTTTAATTTTTTGCATGGGGCTATCCATATTTCCTACCATTGTTTATTGAAAAGGCTATCTTTTCTCCATGGCTAGTCTTAATTCCTTGTCCAAAAGTTAGCTGTCAATATTTATATTGATTTATTTCTGAAATTTCAGTTCTTTTCCACTGCTTTTGTTTCGTTTTGTAATCCATATTTTTTGATTACTGTTACTGTGTAATATTGTTTGAAGTCAACATGTGTGATGCCTCCATTTTTCTTTCCCTCTCTCAAGATTGATTTGACTAGTTGGGGCCTTTTGTAGTTCCATATAAAGTTGATGATCTATTTCTTTAGAAAATGTAATTGGTATTTTGAAAAATTGTTTTGGGTAATATGATCATTTTAATGATGTTAAATCTTCCTACCCATGAGCATGTGATATATTTTCATTTCTTTGTGCCTTCTTTTACTTCCTTTAATAGTGTTTTACTGTTTTCATTGTCCTTCCTAAAGTTTCTTCTTAGGTATTTAATTCTTTTTGGCAGGATTGTGAATGCAATTGTAGTATTAGATGGAAATCTACTTTCATTATTTTTTCTAAATAGTGAACCATTTTCCACAACACCATATATTCAACAATTTCCCAATGATTTGTGTTGCCCTTTTTATATACATGGCTCTTATCAATTCATAGAAGTAAACTCCTTATTTTCTCTGGATGTTGTGTTGTCTTTCATAGGAATACTGTCTATCTCCCCAGGACAAGAACTGTGTTCCCACTAAATATCTTCATTGGGTAATGAAATTCAGAGTCTGAGCACTTGAACAAAAATACCTCTGAGTAGTTGTATGCTACAAGTGGAGGAGTATGATTGTGTCTTATGGTGTCATTTTTGTAAACTTAAAATTACTTATGTTAAAGGATGTTTTATGCACCTCATATCCCTTTTCAAAAATATTGCCTTTATTTGATCGATGTCACTTAGCAACTTCATTTCTGAATTGCTTTTACAGAATGTTCGTATATAAAGGGAGTTAATACATTGAATTATGAGAACAACAGAAAATGAACATGACTTAGGTATTTATTACTATCCTTTGTTCTAAAAAAAAATAGTAAAGATCATCTCAGTGTCAAAGGGATTAAGAAGACAGAAAAGGGGTGGGGAATCTAGAGAGGGAGAGGATTATCTCATTTTCCTGTCTAACTGGGCTGGGTTCACCTTATAAGCCCAGCATCAGTGACAGAAGGAGAGATTTTTTTATAGGCTGTTTCTCTTCACTATTTATAGAGGTGTGGTGCCTGAAGCATTTCATGATCATTTTTATTTGCACCAGTCAACCCTCATTAGCCTACTTTCCGAGGACAATAGAATTATAAAATCACTCTGTTAGTCTGCCCTATAGTTTTTCTCTAATAACTTTTGATCCCAGAGGCTAATATCACCCAGAACTGGCAGAGGGGTGAGGACTTATCATTTCTGCAAAAATGATGCAAAAACAGGAAAGGATGGAAGTCCACACATTTCTACCTAGACATCGACCTAGCAGAGGTAGACTTAGTTAAAAGGTATGAAGTGTGCAAATTGATTACACACAAATTTGCTGCATGAGCTAGAAAATAACCTAATTTCAGCAAAGGGTGTTCAATTGAAGTAGCCTGTTTGAAATATATTTAATAAAACTCAGGTCCCACATGCTGCTTATATAATAATTCAACAAAAGGATTATTAGCTAATAAATATAAAAAATTTAACATATTTTGTGACCTACTTCAGTTTTCTCATTAACCTGAATCATCTATTACAAGCCATTTTTATTACTATGTAAAATAATCACTACTTTTATATTTTATTTTTTCAGTTGTGTTTATTGAAGTAGCATTGATTTATAACACTGTATATGTTTTAGAGGTATAACTTTGGACTTTCACAAAATCACACCACAAGCACCACTATCGCACCAATAATCTTCTGTCATACTCCATTAAACCTCCTTTTCCCTTTGCTCCTACACCACTACATCCTCTGCTTCTGGCAGCCTCTATTCTATAATCAGATTTCAAAAGTTTTTTTAGGTTTGGTTTTGCTGTTCTTTTGCTTTGTTTTTTATATTCCACATGAATGAAATCATTCCGTATTTGTCTTTCTCCTTCTGACTTATTTCACTTAGTACAATTCCCTCAAAGTACATCCAAGTTTAATCAAATCTTAATATTTCTCTTCTTTTTAAGTGTGCATACATACACACACATATAAAACATTCTTTTTTTAAAAAAATATTTTTATTTATTTATGCATATAAGATCTGGGGTATAGGTCAGAGGTGCAGGGGGTGAGAGGATTCACCAGAGGCAGAATGGGGAGCAAAACAGACAAATCTACTGAAGTACACTGACTAAGGGAGCAATGGGTGAGGCAGGCGAGGTCTGCTGTACCATGTGGGTCACCAACCTGACCGGAGATCCAACTTGTACCACAGTGGCTGGTGATAGCTTGATAGTGCTGAGACTTTAACCCCTGAACCACCAGGGAGGCCCCAAAATAAAACACATATTCTTAATCCATTTGTCAGGTTGTTTATAACATGTTAATGGCTAAAGTAACCTTGCCAAGTCCCAAACAAAGGTTAGGAAACTTGAAACCAAATTCAACAAGAGAACAGGAGGGATCTTTCTCAAGCAAAAACTGAGATCATAATATAACTAGTTTTAGGTCTGGATTATTCTTGAGATCCAAACTTTCTGACATAAGCTTCCTAACCTTGCATTAGTATACCTTTGTGAAATGTCTCTTAAGATACTGACATCAACTTCTTAAGTCACCATAAAAAGAGAAACATGTTCATGAAGAATTAATGATCTGGGCCTCACTGGTGGCACAGAAGGTTGAGCAGCACACTGTGGGGCTTCCACAGCCATTGCAGCACAAATTCAATCCCTAGCCAGGGCAGGGAACCACGTGGCATAGGGAACCTCTTCTGCCTCACCCTGCTGCTCAGCTCAGGAGTGCATTTCAGTAGATCTGCCTGTTCTGGTGAATCCTCTCACCTCCTGCCCCTCTGGCCTGTACCCCAGCTCTTGTGTGCATAAATAAATAAATATTTTTTTTTTAAAAAAAGGGCTACTGTGATCTCCATAGAGAACTAGTCTCAGGGGTGATGACAGGCAGCAAAATGAGAGGCATAAACTGAGTCATAGAAGTTTTGTTCTCAGAAGTCTACAGGTGGTGTTGCTGTGCTGTGTTTCCCCTTGCAGTAGGGCAAGAGCTGTGCTCTGGAAGGACCAGCATGTTTTATTTGTTTCCCTTATTTTGACTGTGTAAGTCTGTGCTAGCAGTAATAGCAGTATAGACTCAATTTAAGGAAATTTTAGCAGCTGGGCCAGAAATGGTAGGCTTCTAATTTTCACTGGAGAGGCAAGAATAAGTAGGGATGCTTTTTGAATATATGTAAGCATTCTTTCCCTCCCTCACACCCTCCTTCTTGCCCTTTCCTTCTCTTCCTTTCATTTATTTTGGTTTGTGGATTTTCTTTGTCTTTTTTTAAATCATAGATACAGCCTAAACTAGCTTATAATATTTTTGTATTTTTAACTTTTACTCTGTTTGTTTGATTCCTGAACTTCGTATTATAATTTTGTGTTTAAATAACGGATTAATAATGCTTTACCAACTAACTAGCTTTAATTAACATGTGTTTCTACTACATACCTCAGTGTTGGTATAGATGCTGCTTTAACCCATTCTGTTTGGTGGTTTATTGAATAGCAACATATTAATAAAATTATTTATTTATCTATGCATATATCTATTATCTGTCTATCATCTATCTATCACCATCTGTGTCTGTCATCTGTGATTTCTACATAAATAAACGTATCATTAGCTTTATTGATATTAATCTTTTACACATATAGGATGTACATTTTTTGTACTGTATTTTCATATCATGTTTGATTTTCAAGATTTTTAATGTTTTCATTTTAGATAAACTTTTTACCTTTTTTTAATGGCTATATTTTATATTTCCATGATTGTCAGATGTATTTTCAAGAAATAACCTAAGTTAATGTTCACTATGCTCATGAAATAAATTAGGTTTAGTTTTGCCTGCTCAGGGAATTCTCAATTCTGTTCTACTATTTCATCTTTATTTTTAACAACTGCATCAAGTTTTTACTGTTGCCACAGTCATTTTCTTTACCTCTTTTCTCCCTCTCTTTCTGTCTCTCTCTGTGTATGAGTGTGTATATATATATATACACAAACACTCATATATATATAAGATTGAAAGAAAAAAAGACTACTGTTCTTACACCAACATTCCAAACATAATTTCCAACCATTTCCCAATATACAGATTATTTTATTACACTTAATATTTATTGGTGATTAACTTAAAAATTTTGGCATACAAAATTTTAAATTATGATTGAATATTTTCTGCCATTTCATTCTTATTCTTAGATTCTTTCCTCTTTCTCACTTCCTTTCTCACTACCTTTATATCTTTTTTCCAGTAAAAATTGCTTTTTATCCCAGAATTTATTTTCTCTCTGTTCAGATACACAGAGAAGAAAAATAAGCAAGAATGACATAAGTTTTGATTTTAGTTATGTGGGATCTACAGGGAAAACAAATCAAACTTAGCGTCTCTACAGATGAGCTCATGCTCTTCCATTTTTCCCATTGGAAACAAACATCACCAGGGAAGAAATCCAAATCAGAACCTTTATCCCAGTGCCAATAATTTTACTCGAATTTTCCTTCCTCTCCACAAAATCTCTTCTGCCAACTTCTCATCATTGATCTCTAGTCAGAAATAAAAATACACAAAACTAGAAACAAAAAGAAAAAAAAAAAAACAAAGTTAGGTGGTTCAAATATTTGACAAATGGTTATTAAAACATTGTAGTTTATCATCATCATTCTGACTTCTTTTATAGCGAATAAGGATGGGGTAGGAGTCATGTACTTCATGTTGTAGAAAGTGCAAAAAAACTATGTAAAAATCTCCACTGGTCTCTTTTATTTTAAATTGTGTCTAAACTTGTTAGAAGACCCTCCATCTGTTACTGGGCATTTCTTGGCACCTTTCCATGCCTGCTCTTCATATCCAGCACATTTTGAATTTTGAACATACTTTGTGCTGTTCCCATTGCATGATCACTTGCTATCACTTCTGCTTTGAGCACAGTGCCCCCAACACACCTAGATCTTCTTAAGACGGCTTGCACATATCAACCACTTAAATATCCTCCTCATCTGAAAATTCATTCTTACCCAGAGACGTTAGAGTATCTTTTTGTTTTCTTTATAATATTTATTAATACTTGAAATAACATATGTAAGTTTTCACTTGATAGTTCCTGTCTAATCCAATGTAATTGATAGTCCCTATCTAATCCATGAGAGAAAATCAGTCGTTTGTTTTGTTCTCTTTACTTACAACACCTAGTTAAGTACTTTAATTGTATAGATTCATATATCCAATATATTTTTGGATATATGATTTAATGAATATTTCTTTAATAAAACAGTATTATTTTTACATATACTATAAATAGTAGATACTAATTAATAAAGTTTCTCATAACTAACTTATTCTTCACACACATGTACAGATATATATATACACATTATATATATGGGTTTACTCTATAATAATCTTTCTAGAAATTGTATGTTTACTCTATCTTAGACTTGGTAAAAATAGAAGAAATTGCAATAAAACTTGTTAACTTTAATTTCATTGAGCAGAAGGATGATCAAATTGTTCTTTCCTTATAATATTCTGCTCTATGATGAGATATATAAAGGAAAACCTTGCTACTCTAACAGTAATGCAAACATAATCTAGTAGACAATAGGAGACAAAAGAAAGCTACAGAACATGGTGATATGAGTTAATATGATGAGGTGGTAGGGAAACTTGTTCTTCAAATATCAACTAAGGAGCTTTTGTCTCAACTGTTGTTATGTTTTCTAAATGTAATTCTCATAGTCAATGTCACATTTTCAACTTGATGCTTTTCTAAGACTTGGCTCACAGGTCAGTTTTCATTGATGCCATTTTGGTATGAAAGCATCTGCCCTCTTCTTTTTCCCAGTGTAAAATCAAGGATTTTAAAGCAATAATCATTTAGTTTGATGAACAAATTCATACTAACTTGCTAATAAGAGATGTTTAAGACAAAATAACTTGTGCCAGGGATTTTTCCACTTAGATTCACATTTTAGACTATTTAGGACGCTGTATATGTCTTTACCTTGTAAACATACAAGTGTCTGTAAAGTTAGGAATAGAAAGACAGAAAGAAGAGATAATTGCTCTTGTGTTAATCTTCGTAAACAGGTAAGTTGAGGTATGCAGAGGCTCATGAGACCTTATGTTTTCTCATCAAGTGATCTGTTATAGACACTTTATCTAATAAATTACTACTGCTAATTTTCTCCATCTTTCTGTGTGCTCAGAGAAGAATAAAATTCTTAAACTTGGACAAAATCATCCTTTACTTTGGGGACGAAGATGTATAAACACATTAGTAGTGATGTTTTCTTTTTCTCATTTACCTTTGGCTTTCCATTAGTTACAGTTCAGTTGTTACTTGATTATTTCAAAACTGTAACAAAACTATAACAAATGGGTGAATCTAAAAAATTAATATTTAACTCAAGTAGAACTGATTTTAGTAAGGATATCAAGTTTTTCCAGGTTCTTCAGAGAATGTTAGCATTAAGTCCCTTAATCAATGTCTTTGGTATCACCCAATTTCTTGAAAAGATTGTTATATCTAGGGAATCTTGAACATCTTACATAAATGTTATTTTGTTGATATGACACTAAGGAAATTGTAAATCAATTAACATTTATGAACTCTAATGCTGATTTAAAGTTCAATTTTATCATAAAAAAGACAATTTGTAGTTCAGTATTTTTTAATCTATTCTGCATACAAATTGTTTATGTGTTAGTCATATATACATGTAAGTGGAACTATGCCGAGACCAAAAGTGTTCTTGCTCTCTGAAGACTCAAATATGAGGAGATTTTGAAGACAAGAGTTGGAAGAGATCTCAAGAGTTGTGAAGCAACTTTGCAGGAGATTTACCTAAAAGAAAGGTCATAGTAAGTGTGGAAATGAACAAGCAAATTCATCTGAAAACAAGTGAGAAGAGGTAGAACAGTGGCAAAAGATCTGGCTAGGGGGAGCAGGGGAAGGGAGGAATAAATACAACTAATATAGATCCTTGAAAACCAGTGTGTGAATAAAATGCATGTCATTTGTCCTGGTAGGAGACAAAAGGGCCCATAACCGGAAACAGGTCATTTGGCTAACAGGACTCTAGAGAGAGCCCAAGTCAGCCTTCTGAGTGCCAAGCAGACAAAGCTAATTAAAAATATATCATTTAGTAACAAGTGGGTTTGCAATGCAAATACAAAAGAAACCGAGTTATACATAATTGAAATGTAGCTTTATCTACCAGGCTGCTTCTTCCTAAAAAGATTGATGTAGTTACATGCAAGACACAGTGGAAATACTGAATATGAATCAGTATTAAAAATTGATGCCCCTGGTATATATGGAGGTTAACTTTTTTTCCCCCTCTAACAGGGAGGAATGTCTGTGCATCTCAAACGTAGCTCAGCTTACTTTTCGCAGACAATTGTAACCTGCCTATTCCAAGGTGCTTGATTTCCAGCTCATCGATCCTAATTATTTCTCTTCCCCACTCTGGGTTAAAAATACCTTAATGGATCTTAAATCCGCCCAGCAAAGAGGCTACTTAGAGACTCATCTTACTCATGACATACGATTATTAATTAATGAGGGTCAGCTGCATAAGGGGATTGCAATTGATACATGTAATCAGTGTAAGCATTGCAGACTGAATTATGTACTATAGAACAGGAAAGAGTACATTTTATTAGAATCATCGAAATTTCCTGTTTCCAAACTAATTAACTTAACTCTTTCTGTAGTTTAAACAGATTGTGTTTATGTCTTTCAGGTTGCTGCAATTTCCTTCTAGCAAATAAAATGCCTGTGTCTTTTCATTAGAAGCAATAAGCTTCCTTCCTATAACAGTTAAAGTCTGTCCTGGCATCACAGTTTATCCTTTTTACTATTGGGTGGGGGTCAACTAGAGTGTGCATTGTTAATCTTTGAAGCTTTAGTCTGTGCTGGCTTCCCATAGTAACTGAGAATCCAGCATAAGGAGAGAATTCTCTAAAGATTCTCAATCCTTTCTTCCAACCAAAAAAAAAAAAAATGCTTTATGATAGAGTGACAATTAACTTAAACCGGCTTCTCCCCTTTTGGGACATTCTTTCCACCTGAACATACTCTGGTTATCTAATATTATCTGAGACTTCTACGAGAATGTTTGTCTCATGAGAGTATTTCTTTGAAGTTTGAGATCTTATTAAAGCAAAGGATGTCTGATGACCTTAGCTTCAACTAGCTGAACGATATCACAAACCAGATGTGCAGAATACTTGGAGGAAAGGTCTGCATGAAAAACAAAACAGAAATCACAATGCTTTTACACTTAGATACTGACTTATTTCCATTAGGAGTATCACAATTTTTGGAATGCATATCTCGATATGGATTTACAACACAGACCTCCTTGTCCAACCAGTGGCTAGCCAGATAGGCTAAGACCCTCACACTTTCATTCCAGCTTCTCCTGAGTCCCATGTTTGGCTTCCCACCAGCCCAGGACCAGGGACAGGGTCCATCCTCCTCACAGATGTGCATGTTTACCGACGTTCATCCTATGTCTCTTTGTTAACTTATTTTTCATTAAAATATAAAATCATTGAGGCCAGAGATTGTTCACTTTATTAGCCTTGCACAACATCTTCTTTTTCTTCTGTGTATATTTATAATTTTAAATTGTTGATAATTTTGTTGACTTATAAGGGAGTCAGTCATCGCCATAGATTTCCTGTTTGAAGGACTATGTCATTACAAAGTAAATAAATTTTAATGTATTGCTAACAAAGTTCAGCAGCTTACTTTTAAAAGGATAATTCCATCTGTTGGTTTCTTGAATTGACTATTTTTTGTATTTGTTTCAATGATTTGGAACCTCATCTTGACAGTTTACTCCTGCCCTGTGGCCCAGTATGCTTCTGTATGTCTCAAGCCATGTCTGTTGTCATTTTTTCCCATTTGTCTCTTCTCACATTCTGTATGTCTGCTCTGCCACTTAGGCAGAAAAATTCCCAATACTTAAAAACTCTGTATAGGTTCGCAGCAATCTGGTGAGGTCCTCCTCAGCCCTGTCCATCCATTCTTTCACATCCTATCTTTCTATTTTACTTCTCAACAAAGGAACCCTGATGTCTTAAAAATACAACAGTAATGAGTGTGTGACTTGACCTGGAAGAATTTTTCTGAATTTGGAGTTTAAAGATGTAGTTTCTGTCAATAATTAAAAATATGAAGATTTTGTGTTTGTTAATATGCATGTGTCATGTGCACTTTTGCTAAAAATACATTTTATTTCGTAACATATTAAAACAGTACTATCTACACTGCAGTGGCAGGATGGCATGGGGGCAGGTTCTCCATGATATGGGCAGACAGGTAAAGGAGGAGTCTTGGAGCCCTCGGTGGCCTTTTGAGGTTTTTAATTGATCTTTTGGATCAGAGGCACCAGGTACACCGCCAGCAGGGAGGCCAGAGGACCAGGAGGCTGGCAAGCCTCCTTGCCCCTGGCAAATCTTCACTCCCTTGGTTGCTACTGCTTATGCTTCTTCTGCCTCTACTCTCCTGCTGCTCCTTCTTCTCCTGGTAGCCCGTGATGCCACCCTTATATGCCCCATGTCTCAGCCCAGGTGCGCCCACCTATGCATGCCCAAACCCTACTTCAGGTGCCTGCTATAAGACATGCATACAGGACCACAGGTGTCTATTATTGATGCTAGTGGCAGGAGGGTGGAAAAACCTGATATCTTTCCATTTACCCTACAACACCAATGAAGGTCATCATTGGAAGTATAGTTACTAAAACTGTAAGGTCAGTTTAGAAAGGTTTTTTATACTTAATCTTTACACATCTGTGACTGCCAAGTCTCAGATATGTATGTATTTCTTCAAAGTATCTCTCTTTCTTACCAAATTATTTGATGTGAAGGACCAAAGTTCACATACTTAGGAGATTCAGTATGAAAATTTCATAATTATTTGACTTTATGTTTCACACAAATTAGCCCACCTGCAGTTCAGCTGATTAGAGTAAATGTCAAATGCAAATCAATGTTTTGGTCACTTAACAAAATGGAATACTAAGTTGGCATTATTTCTTTAGAAAATGTATTAAATTCTGCAAAACTGGCCTCAGGTTTATTGGTACATAAAATTCAGTGTGGTTTTGACTTCCTTCTTTTCACTACCTTCTCTTATTTACTCTTATCGTAAACCCAGAGTCCAGCCTAAAACTCCTAAGTTATAGCCTGTTTAGAAGAGACTCTTCCCTAGACACAGAATATTAGCTTATCGAAGGCAATTGGTACTGTCATAATTAATATGACTTTAGTTACATCTCTATATATGTTTGTTTGAAGACCGATGTCCAGAAAATAACACATTTAGTGCAAATATAAAACAATAAGCTCTTAATCTCTGTACTCTGCATTTCTCACACTGGGTCAGTGTAGGGTAAGTGGAAAAGTATCAGGCTTTTCTGCCCTCCTGGCCATTGTTGTAATGATGGTCACCTAAGGTCCTGCATACGTGCCGAAGTGGGCATGCGCAAGTACACCTGGGTTTAGACACAAGCCTATAAGGGCGAGTCACTAGGATGCCAGTGGCAGAATAGAGGAACAAGAGAAGCAGAAGCAGCAGCCTAAAGAGTGAAGATGCTCAGTGGATTAGGAGGCCTGCCAGCCTCCTGCACACCCCCACCCCCACACCTGTACCCCTGCCTACTGTTACAGTATACTGTTATAGTCGCCTCTGATAATAAAAGCATAAAAATCCACTGAGGGCTCCAAGACTCCTTCCTTGACCCGCCTGCCCAGAATCACTAAAAACTTGCTCTGTGCCCTTGCTGGCACCACAGTCAGATATACAGCTTCTGGGTCACAAATAAAAGGCAGGCTCTATTTTAATAGTAGTGTTACTATTTGGAACTTGAGCTAGTCTTTTTCCATCAACATTTAGCATTCTTTTCTATCCATATTTGGGCATTATACAATTGTACTAATTTCTTCCCCAAATAAATGATACTATGTGAAAAGACTGGCACTACTGTAGAGTAATATAGAATCATTTCAAATGCTTTGAAAACTAGTTAATTTTTCTTATTGTAGTTATCAATAAATTGTTATAGCGCTATATTAAATTACTCAGAAAACATGTTTTTAATTATAGATTTGTCCTATCTGATAATACAGGATGACTTTGGTGATTATTTCAGACATTCTACAGTTTTCTTGTAGGAATATCTTGAGTCAAGAGAGCAATTAGTGTATTTCCACAGAGACATAACTCTATTCAAAATTAAATGTGCAAATAAGCAATGTTTAACTAAACTGGCATTTAATTTGAAGTTTATACTTGCAAAATGTTAGGAATTACATACACAACCCAATATTTGTATTAACACAGGCAATTTATTTGAATATTTAATTTCAACATCTACTTAATTCCTAATATCCCTAATTCCTAATATGAGGGATTACACTATTATTCCCTATTATACCCTTAGATTACTTTTATACACTCCAACCACAGTCGATAAGCACTACAATAGTATGGAAATATCTGGAAAAAATTCAAAGTTTTTGTTTAATTATTGCTGTTCTAGTTGTGATAGGTGTGAAGAAAGTACACAAGAGAGGAAGAAAAACTTATTACCTTAATGCTAAGGGCTTTCATAAAAATGCTTCTGTCTTTACTATGTTAATTAATTGTTTTGATAGAATCAAACAAAGAAAAAGACTAGAAATAATTTTATTTGGCAGTTATTTGATTTTCCTTTTTCAAAAGTAACAAAATAGCTACTAATATATATAGTTTTTGATTTTTTAAAGGATTTTATTTCTTTATATATACAAGAGTTTGAGTACAGGCCAGAGGTACAGGCAGTGAGAGGATTCACCAGAGACAGACACTGCAGAGGGGAGCAGCAGGTTAGACAGGAGAGGTCTGCTGCACCATGTGGGTCCCCTCCCTGGCTGGGGATTGAATTTGATGCAATAGCTGCAGAAGCCCCACAGTACAGCACCCAACCCCTTGTGCCACCAGGGAGGCTGTAGATGTTTATAGTTTTTTTAAAGATTTTTAAATACATTATCTGATGCATGAGTGACTAATGGAACAATTCATTTTTTAATGCTTCTGAAAGTATTTATAAAATGCTGATAATAAATTCATCAAGACTCATTGTTAAATTGGCAAAACAATACTTTGTACTTGTATAGATCTTCATTTTATACGGTTAATAAAGACTTCAAAAGTTGACATGCATTCATTTCCTTAAAAAATATTTTTGTGTTCCTACTACGTGCCTGACACACCCCTAAGCACCTAGTCACATAGTGTTAACTTATCTGGGGTTGGTACTGATATAAAGTATGACAGCACAAACAAAAGGAATGTAAGAAAAATAGGACAGTCAAAATGGAACTAAATGAATTACAGTTTATTCACTGGAATTCTCTCTCTTACTATGGAATAAATTTCCATACACTAGATATTTAAATAACTACAAAAATATGACACACTTCACACTGAGGATAACTTATTTTACATGTAAGCTGTTGTATAAAATGTGTAATAAAGCATACTCTAATAACATGGCACCTTGATTTGAGAGATAAATGCATTATATTCTCATCAGTATAACTGTGGTTTGAATTGGAAATAATAATTGTAAAATCCTAGTAAATCATAAATTAAACAATGTAAGTTAAACTGTATAAAACTCATACAAGCTGTTTTTAGCTTCCTAAATCAATATTTGGAATTGTGTACAGAACATCTGAATAGTATTCATTGATTTAGAATCAGGGCATTTTTTGTAAGTTGAATGTTAGCATATAAACCTAAAGATCACGCAAGATTATAGGTAGTTTGCCAAAAATAACAAACTTTCAAAAGTGATGTTTCTGAGTACTGTTTAAGGTGTGAAACTCCTTACCCTGGTGATTCTTGTCCATCACTCTTCCAGCTGACTCACCCACATGCTCTCCTTCTATGCAGAGCCCAAATTCTTGATCTATTAATGATGAATTAGTTTTTGTTTTGCTCCTCTTTGATAACACATACAAGCATTTTTTTCTTCTGGGGAAAATTCCTAATTGAAATTTCCCAACTGAAATTGAAAAATCCAGAGTTTCTCTCAAAATCCTAATTGGAAACAGCTTTAAGGCTATTCCTTCACCACCACTTTCTTTTTTAAATAACCATTTAAATTATTACATAAGAGAGAACATGTGCATGTCTGTGTCAGAGAGAGAACAACAGAGAACAGAGAACGATGGAGAAGGACAAAGAGCATGTGTGATGTTAAATGGTTTTTGAAAGGTGTACTTTTGAACCCATTCCAACTGCTGATGCAACCTAATCTCTCCAGCCTTAGAGGTTCTTTATTGGCAAAACCCATAATCCAAGGATGGGACTCACTAGGGTTTCTATAGGGTGAATAGAAAGCAGTGAAACACCATTGCACCATGTCATACATAGGAATAAACTTCTAGGCTGAAAGAAGGATTAATGGTTACCAGAGGGAAGGTTACCCTTGTATAAGGGATTCTTTGATTGGAAAACGGTAGAATTAGATTTTTTTGTGGTGAATTTACTGTTGTATATGTGCATAATGATTTTTGAGGAACAGGGATACAGGCCAGAAAAAGAGTGGGGAACAGAACAGGAGGACAGACTGAAATGCACTGCTGAGGGAAGCAGCAGGTGAGACAAGATAAGTCTGCCATGCCCTGTGGGTTACCTCATTGGCCAGGGATTGAACTTGTGCTGTAGTGACTTCAAATAGTTTCACTTAACCCCTTGTGTCACCAGGGAGGCCTCTGCACATACTGAATTCTAATGATGCACACCTGAAACTTATATAATGTTATTTCAATAATAGGTAAATTAATTTTAAAAAGATGAAGATACTCATAGGTAACTAGATACCCTCACAAATGCTTTACTGTACTACATGAGTTTTATGGTTGAGAAGACTCAAAAGATCCTAAATTCAGTAAATTCAAGTGTCTTCTTCTATATGAAATAATAATAAGCACTGGAAGGGATAAACTATTCCTAGAAGTCTTAAAAATAATCCCTTAATGGTTGCTATAATAGCTTGAATTATGGGTTGTCAATAGTTCAGGTGTTGAAGTGTTAACTCCTAGTTCTTAGAGCATGACCTTATTTGAAAATAGCACATTTACAATTGGAATTAATTAAGATAAAGCTATTAAGGTGGGCCCATTAGGATTTTGATGGTTACACATACCATCCACTAAGACTGGTATCCTTTATAGAAAGGTGAAATTTGGAGGAAGAGATAGATACATCTTAAGGAACGACAATGTGAAGAAACACAGGCAGAAGATTATTTATTGGCCAAAGAGAGGTCTGGAACAGATCTTTCCCTTGCAGCCCTCAGTAGGAACCAACCCTGCGAGACCTTGATCTTGAATTTCTAGCCTTCAAAACTGCGACACAATAAATTTATATTGTTCAAGTAAAAAACAAAGAATATGACAAAAAATGTCTCGAAGATTTCTGTCATGGATATCTAGAAACAATCCATTTAAATCCTATATCACATACAAAATATATTAAAAGATTATATGAAAAAACATGCATAAAGTTAGAAGAAAAATATTTTCAAATTTCTTGAGATGAGGAAAGACTTAAAATGTAACTGATAGAAGAGATTAAAAAATTAATATTTAAATGTTTATATAAAATATTACATTAAAATGCAGAGGCAATAAAAGAAAATATTAAATATCTACATATCAAGAACCATTACAAAGAGAATAAAATATCTTAACATTTGAAAAATTTTGCAAGATATTTGAAAGTATATATCTACATATAAAGCTATATCATGAATCAATAAGAGGAGAGATACCGCACAGAAAAAGAAAAACTTCACATGAGCATACAAGTCATAGTAAAATAAATATAAATAGTTTATAAATATATAAATATCTTTTTCATGAGTAATTAAGTATATGATTTCCTTGGAAAACAAATTTAATTTGCCCGCTAAATTAGCAAAGATTTTTAAAAAGAGTATGTTCATTAAAACTGACATTGATGAGCTCTAAATGTATGTATTGCTAAATCTTTGTAAAGACCAATTTTTATATATTAATTATATATATATTTTACTTACTACATTCATACTTTTTGATTGGTTTAGGATAAAATTAACACACGGATTTGATTATCTCAAGATAATTTGTGACAATAAAACAATGGAAACAGTCTTATTTTCAACAAAAAGGGATTCTTTAAACACACAAAGATGTTATATATGCAAATCGTAGAAAATCATACAAACATTAAAGTTATGTTCTATGAAAAATTTTGTAATGCAGTGATTCTTGTAATATCCTGCAAAAATAATTAACAATAGATTTTTTATAATTGACATACTTTGACTCTGATGGTTAATTATATTCCTTAGAAAGAAAAATCATTAAGAAATTATAAAAATTCTAACAGTTGTTATCTCTAAATGGTACATTGAGATGCTTTCCATTACCATAAAATTTTTGCTTGTTGTAGTTGCTCCAATGAACATGTGCTATTATTAGGTCAAAAATAAATTTGATAACCAATATCTCTATTTAAAAAAATATAGAATTAGGTCAAATGCTTCAGTAAATACTGGATATTTGATTTGACAAAGTAAATTAATTGGTTACATGAAATCTGTAAGAAGCAAGTTGGCAAACATTAAGTATAACAAGAAGCTTCCAAGTGCACAGATTAGGTTTTGTTTCCTTCACTTTTGCTATTTTTTGTCTAGTTTCATGTTTTGAAAAATAAACACTTAAATAGGTTTCTAAGCAAAGTAAAGGACCAAAGGAATAGAAAAAAAAATAAAAAGAAGATAGTTCATGAAAGGTGATCTCCAAGGAAACAAAAGGAGGCAGTGGAGGGCAAATGCACAAGTAAAAGGTTAAAACCCAAATAAACGTATAGAGGAAAACATGTGATAAGAATGAGGGAGAATAGAGAGATGAAATTTCATTTGTATCTTAAGGATTAGTAAACTGTGAAAGATGCCACAGAAAAGCGGGGAGCAGAACAGGCAGATCAGCTGAAGTACACTGCTGAGGGGAGCAGCGGGCACAGCAGGAGAGGTCTGCTGCACCATGTGGGTCCCCTCTCTGGCCAGCAGCAGGGATCGAACTCGTGCTGCAGTGGTTGCGGTTTGCTTCATAGTGCGTTGTTTAACCCACTGCGCCACCATGGAGGCCCCTTTTGATAAAACCACTAACTTTACAATTTAGGTTATCGGCAGAGAAAGGAGGGTGGTGTGAGATAAGTTTCTAAGGCGCTTCTAGTATCTGAACATATCAAAGTGTGATTGGAATGAGAGCTGCCCACTGGCTCATGAAATGGTTACTGAGCTGTTCTGAAGGCCTAATTGACAGAGAATTAATGAACACCTTTGTCTTGGAATCCGTTTTCTTTTCAATACTATTGTATCTGGTTGGAAAGATGGTTACAATGTGTGAAGATAGTATTTTTTAGGGATAGAGGATTTTAGCCATGATTATATTAAAATTTCAAGTGCTGATAAATCTGAGGGAGAGGGAGTTGAAGATTTACTTAAAATGTACATTTGAGATAAAGCTGGGTAGATAGGGAAATAAATTTGGAAGAAATGCAATAGAGTGGATATTAGAAATATTACACACACACACACACACACACACACACACTTTTCCTGAGTGAATAATTTAAACAACCCAACATAGTATATAGTCAAGAATTTCAGAAAAATCTCCCATTACTAGTTCTTTCACTAGATTAGATAAAATTTTTATTTTTAAAATGTTTAATTTGAGTTCAGTAATGGCTTTTCTTATGATTAGCTTGAGAGTTGAAAAATCTGCAATTATTAGAAAATGGAAGGTTTGTGTCTTTTGAAACTGGTTCTATTTATACACATAGTGATATTTGTCTCTGCCCAACTGGGTAGAATTCCTAAATAGAAAACATATCTATTGCATTTATTGCAAAGTCATTTACCACAGAAGTCTTTACTACTTCAATTTTTTTTGCAGTCTGTGAAATTATCTTGTCCCATCCAGTAATTTATTATGATAAAAATAAACATAACTGTCATATAAGAGAACTGATGAAGAAAACTAGTCTTTGCCATATTAAGATATCAAACTTTATAAATCCACTGTTTTCTGAAAGTCATGTGAATTAATATATAGTTTTAAGGTAAAAGTTTCATTTACAGTCTTTAGTCTGATACAAACTCCATAATATAGTACCATGAATAATTTTCAAGTGACTTGAAAGAGTAATTCATTGTGACTAAGGTCACATTTGAATTTAGATACCAAATCTGTGTGTGTGTGTGTGTGTTATGTATGTATACAAATTTTTTCTATATTTATATGGAAGAATTTGTCAAAGTACTAATTAAGATACTATTTTCAGTCTATTTAAACAATTAAGGATTTATTAATGTAATATTTATGTGGAAAGTAGTGAGAAAATATTGCTTGAGGCTGGGCCTTGCTTAAGGAATTAAAGATTTTATAATTGTTACACTAGTAAACTTCCTGAATGTTATTTCTATCTAGTATTAGTACTAATGAATAATTTTACTAAACCCAAATCACCACTGTTCATACTGAAGTGTCAATAAAATTTTAATTAGCCAATATAAGTTAAGTATATTTGTGAGAAATATAAATCAAGACAGGCTCATATTTGTGTAAGTGTGCATTTTTTCTATATAGATTTTGCTAATATTTACTCAAAATATTATTCAAAGTGACATTCAAGACAAAATTTCCTGAGTATATGATATTAAAATGCCATGGTACTTCAATAAATAAATAAATAGAAAAAAGATTCTTATACATCATGAATAAGATATGATCTGTTTAAAATACATATTAAATAAATAGTATATAAAGTTATATAATTTCCCTATAAAAAGAAAGAAAATAATGACCATCATTTGTATATGATGTTTACAACATAGATATAATTTTTATAGTTAATAATTACATGACGATCCTTCAAATGATTTACACTAACTTGTGTAGAGTCATGTATAACGGATCATAATATCATACCAAAAGTAATTTTAAAAACTGCTTTTAAAGGTTTTGCTTTTAAAAGCTTTAGAGAAAATTTAATTCACAGTCTATTATATTGTTTAATAAAAACGCTGTTCCTGTCGTCCCTTTTTCCCAGTTCTGGAGTCGTTGCCTAAGTTTCCAGTTCTTACTATGATGGTCTCTTCCCTGTATATACTTTACCTCCTGTTCACCACTGTCTATCCTGTTTTTTGATCCAGAACCATATGATATGAGCTTGTGACTGATGGAATTTACTTTAGATTGGGATAAAATGGGTGGAAAGAGGGGATATGAAGTGGCAAATACAAAGTTTTTTATGAGGTATAGGTAGAGGCAGAGAATCATAATCATACATCATAATAAACATTAGTTCTCATTTTTCAGATTTGGAATATGAATTTTAGAAAAACTGAATTACTAGCGAATGTGAATAAGTGTTTGATACCATTATTGTTATAAATATTATATAGATATAATATATATAGTGCTTCCCCCCATCACATAGTCATTGGTTATTTCTATTTCTGAAGATAGTTTAAATAAACAAAATAATTTTATTTTATTATATATTTTTTAAGATTTTATTTATTTATGCATATAAGAGCCAGGGTACAGAAGAGAGTCACAGGGGGTGAGAGTATTCACCAAAGACAGAGTGGGAAGCAGAACAGACAGATGAACTGAAAAACACTGCTGAGGGGAGCAGTGGGTGGGAGAGGAGAGGTCTGCTGCAACATGGGGGTCTCCACCCTGGCCAGGCATCAAACTTGTGCCGCAATGGCTATGGAAGCCCACACAGTGGTGCTCAACCCCTTGCGCCACCAGGGAAGCCCCAAAGCAAAACAATTTTAAATAGCCATATTCTGAAACTCCCTTGCCATCTTCAAAATTTATTATCCACAATGTGTCTATGTGCATATATGTGTATACACACAGCTTCCATCTCAATTGGCAAGTAAATCCTTTGCTGTCGATCATCGTAATAACTGAAAATGGAGAGTCATCCTTAAAACTGCCTGCATAAACTCCATCATGGAATTTAATCCTCAGTCCCTGAATATGTCCTAGAAAAACAGAGTAACAAATAGCATAATAGCCAGAGTCACATGGTATAAGATTTGTGGCAAAGACTGACCACACGTATATCTGATTTCTTTTCCCTCCTGGATATATAACTAGGCCACAGGTTCTGGCATTCCTTGCAATCATGTTGGGACTTGTGCTGAAATCTGACTAATGTACTGTGACTGGAAGCTATACATTACCTCTACCAGGGTTAGTTTTATAAAGCCCTTGCCCAATGTCAGATCTTCTAACTACCTCCTAACCGAGTGGATAGATCACAAGGATCTGGAAGAGAATAAAGCTACAAGGTAGAAGAAACTTGTACTCCTAAAAAAGTCCATGTAAGGGTAGTAGTGAAAAATAATCCTGCATTTTGCTAAGCCACAGATATTGAGAATTCTTAAAAATTACATTGAGTAGCCAGAGAATAATACTAACATGAAAATACAAAATAATATTTGGGAAGAATATTTAAAAAGAGGAGCTGGGAAAGAAAATACTTTTTACTCTTTCTTGTCACTATTTCATTTCTCTCACTTTTCTGATAGTGTTTTTTTCAGTGGCACTAATTCATGCTTATTTATTTCTAAGTATCTTTATGAGAATGGCAACAAAGACTATGCAGTTCATTCTCTCTGTTGTTTATGGTATCCACTAATATTTCTGAGTCCTCGGATAAACTGGCTTTAACAAAATAAAGCAAACAAAGGAGGCTACCCTTTACTGCCAGTTCAGTGTGTATAGTGTTCTTAGACAGAAGATTGCAATGGAAATTAGTTGACCAAAAGCTATCAAGGGGATAGATAAGAAAAACTTGATTAGAAGCAAGCACCCAAGACAGTGCATAGAAGCCTACAGGAAACCCTTAAAAATGTGAAGCTACAGAAAGGGTCTGAAAGTCAATGCATGGGCCTCCCTGGCGGCCTGGAGGGTAAGTCTCAGCACTGTCACCTCTATGGCCTGAGTCTGATCACAGGCCAGGGAACTAACCCACACATGGCACACCAGACCTATCCTGTTTTGCCCACAGCTCCCTTTTATTTCAGTAAATCTGCCTGTTCTGCTTCCCACTCTTTTTGCGGTGATCCTTTCACCCCCTTATCTCTGGCCTACACCTTTCTTCTACATAAAAATAGTGCGGTGTCACAGGGGTTAAATCTCAGGACTTATAGCCAGCCAGTTCAGCATGAGTTCAATCCCCGTCAGAGATCTGAACCACATGGCGCAGCAGACCTCTCTTGTCTCCCCCACTGCTCCCCTCAGCAGTGTATTTCAGTAGATCTCCCTGTCTCGGGTGAATCTTCTCACCACCAAACCCACACGTCTGGCCTACACTCCAGTTTCTGTATGCATAAATAAATGAAAATAACTAAAAAAATGAAAATTAAAAGAATAAAAGAGAAAGTCAGTGTATGTATTAAGATCCAGACATCTACCTATAGTAGGGAGGCTATAGAATTTGCAGAGCTTACATGAAGTCAACTGTTGTTGTTGTTGTTTTATGTTTACCTAAAATAAAATTATAAATAAGACAATGCATAGTCTTTTATACAAATACTATTGTGAACAGAGACTCAGAGAACAGATCTAAAGCTACAAGCCAAATTGCAAGACAAGACACATTCATGCTAAAGAGCTTTTTATTCTAAGGATCAGCCCAAGATTTTCTCTGAGAATACACACACACACACACACACATACTTGGATAGAGAGAAAGAACTGAGACAATCAAACATATGTGAACAATTCTGGGAAAATACAATTTGTGGTTACTATCAGCGTACCTTGAATATGACCTACACTTTCCTTCCACCCATGTGCTTTTGTAATAGTGATAATATCAGCTAATAGTTGAGTGTCTAAAATGCGCTAAATGCAGTAAGCCTTTTATAACAAAACAAATTTAAAATATGCTTCCTGTGTCCAACCAAATGAGAAGAGATATTGGTATATAAATTAAACAAAAAGGGGTATAACTGGTAGATAAAATTAACAGAAATTATATAATTATTTTTGGAAACCTTAAGCTTCTGGAAACATCTGACTTAGCCAATGGACTGATGAATTGAATAACAAGAGTGTATTCTGATGGAGCAAGATGAAGCCTCATTTGTATTGTTGCACCTGCTTAGAGACACAGCCTTCCTGATGATCTGAATTAAAAAAATCCCCAAATAGATAAGTTAAGTACCCCACAGACTGTTCCTCTCAATGTCTGGTGCATGCTCTTGGAGGAAGGGGAGTGGGTTCATGCAGAAAGTGTTGGCATCACAAAATGTTACTAGGCCAACATGAGGATTGGGCCTACAGCCCAGTAACACTAAGTACCAGGAGGCAGGAAGGGGAACAGCTGGCAAGTGTTATGTCCACATGTGTCAACCTCCCCTCCTTTGCTCTTAAAGGATGAAAATAGTCTTCTTACATTTGGGCCAAGAGCTTCCATCACAGTTCATAGAGTCCTATCAGGGGGCTACATTCTGGAAAGGACATAAATGCCAGCAGGGGTTTTCTTCCAGGGACCTCTCAGAGCTGCCAGGTAAAATTTAAGGGAACCACACAGTGCTGAAGGACACAAGTGGGTCTGTTCCTGCATTATATCTATCTTCCTATCAGACATGGTGAAGCTTGAGAAACTCCCACTCCACTGTAAGAATTGCTCTTAGACATTAAATACTAAACTGATGCAATTTTTTTCATTCTTTCACTTTCTCTGATAATAATATGTCTCTAACTGAAGAAATGGCTTGTTAAAATAGATTTATTTGAACATACATACATATGGTAGTATCTATATACTTACCTGTTTTGCACAAATTAGGAAATGTGAAAGCCAGACATATGTCCATCTGAAAAGTGGAGCTACACCTAATTCTTTTTGAGTTTCAGTAGCATATGATCTTATCTATTTTCTATATTTTCCCACTATGTGCCTCAATTCCTATAGAAGAATATGGATTCAGATATTCTGAATTTCTGAAAATATGGTTTTACAAAATTTAAATAGCAGAAAAACAAAGCATCTGACTCCAACTAATAGCGTTAGACTTCAGTGACAAGTTGAAAACTATATTTAGTTCAGAGTGAAGTTGATGTGATAGGGAAATATTAATCTACTAGTAACACCCAGCCTCCCAGCCTCTCTACTACAGATGGATTGACCATATAAAGATCTAGTTTATTTTATTGAAAATGAAAAAAAAAAAACATATGAGCATTTTCTTGTGTTACCAAATATCAGAAACTATGGCATTTTTCATGACTATAGTCTCAATATTAATCTCTGAAGGTGTTTTATGTATAGTTAACCGTGCTTATTCCTATCATTAAATTCATTTTCTTATAATGTAAATGCTATGCTCCAGAGTTGACCTCCTCTAACATAATTTTTTTCATTGATTTTAATTTTTGCTTGGGAATACATCCCCATAACATGACTGCTGAACCTGAATCTGAGCTTTACTGAAGAAATGCACTCAATTGCAATTTGGAAATGGAGGTGCTCCACAAAATGAAAGGGTTTTATTTATTTATTTATTTTTAAATATTTATTTATTTATGCATACAAGCACTGGGGTACAGGCCAGAGGTGTGGGGGGGTGAGAGGACCCACCACAGAGAGCGGGGAGCAGAACAGGCAGATTGGGAAAGTTAAGTTCTAAAGTCATAAAGTTGTTGAGACATTTTTTATTTTGCCAGAGATAGAGAATTAAAGGAAAGAAAAGATTGCAGAATATAGAGGCTAATGATAACCAAACACTTCTTTCTCATCAGGTATTATTTAGTAGCATATAGTAGGGACATATACATTTCACATCCCTTATGGCCAAGAAATAGTCTGTAATCAATATGGTAAAGTGTAGTTTAAAAACTTCGGGGTACTTCTAAATCCAGATGCCATACCCAATAAATCTGCAAATCTGACCTCTTGTACCTCTCCTCTAACTTTTAAGAAACTCCTTTTCATAGTTTAAAATTCATTTCCAAAGACCTAATTTCAGATACTACTGCTTTAATCTTCAGTGGCTTTGGGTATTATGTGAGAATAATAAATGGAAATGTAACATTTAAACTATCAGTAATTCATTCTGTTAGAGAAGTTCAAAGAGAACACCACATTGAAGCTATTGATTGAGATGTGAAATTGAGGAGGCATTACAGACTTGAACTTCTTTCTACTTTAAGAGGAATTTCTATGTGTATAATCATTAGCAGTGTGACCATAAAGGACCAGATTAAATATTTGCCCCTTAATGTTTTATTATGCATCTGCCAGATGGAAAAAAATCTGAAATTTTTTTTTTGTTCATTCCATCAGGGTTAATGGTAAGGACTGCTATGCTAGTCAATGAAAATAAGCAAGTATACAGGTATCTGAACAGTGGTCTATAATTTAATCTGCTTATCTATTAAGAGAGAAGAATCTCATTCATTCACTTTGCTATCAAAATAACTGAGTTTCCTTTAATATATGTGACAAAAGAGGTAATAATATATGGTTTTAATTATAACATTGTAAAATTAAGTTTCCTTCGAACATTAACAGCTGTTCATAAAAAAAAATAAAACAATGGGGAGCAAGTGTGTTTCATCCATTACTGACAAGGAAAAGGATGTTTATAGAAACATTTTAATCATTTAAATTGTTGATGTAGCTTGATAGCAAACTGTCTCTCCAAAACATATGTTTTTCATTGTCTGAATCATATTTTTCCATCTCAGCAGGGAATTGACTTGAGCTGATATTACCATAATAACAGAAAGATTTACTGATATTCATTTCTTAATAAACAGATGTTGACTCCAATAGGGGTCAAATAAAAAAAATACCTTAAAGGTAAATTACAAGTTAGCTCTGCTAATAGCCTTAAGGTTTTAAACAATGTAATTCAGAGCAATTTTTTCATTAAATAAATTTGTACTTTCCTTTTTGATATGTAAAAAAAAGCCAAATTCCTTCTTGGGACTGTAGTTGTCATATGTGTTTAGTCTTTATTTTATTGCCTTGCTTGAAAAATTGTAATAAACATACACTGTTATCAAAGAGGTTTATTCCCAAGAACCTATACATAGCCATTTTAAAACTGTAAAGTGAGAAAATGCCTTTACTTGAACTTTGTTTCCTATACTGAATGCAAAACTTATTGTGAAAGTAGAACACACACTTGGCATTGCCTGAAACAAAGTTTAGATCCTTTCATCATCAAAAGCATTTATGAAAAGTCTTTGTGTGTGTAACTCTTGGCAAACTACTGTAGAAAATGATTCATCAGAAAAGCTGCTCTCAGCTAGAAGTAGGCTATCTGTGAATTAGTGTCACCTCTGAGCTATGCTGACCATCAAATAGAAACCAATTATGAAGACCTGGAGAGTAGCCATTAAAAGAGTGTTCATGTGGAGTCATCCAATTTCTACCCAACTGACAGGCTGAAACACACACACAGCTAAGATCACCATGATAGTTGAAGAAGTACCAATCCTAAATTATCCAATGCAGTCACTGATCACTGGAAAATATGAGTAGGATTGTCTGAAATCATATTTTTTTAAATGAAGGAATATTTATATACTCTATCAAATACCTACATATGCATCTGGAAGAAGACTATCCCAAGTATTGCAAATAGATATGACAGAAGTAAAAATACTAAGGAAAAGATGTGCTTGGCATGTAAAAGGAAGAATAAAAAGATTGATCTGAGACTATAGGAGAAGACTAAAGTTTATGTAGTTGAGTCAGGTAAGATAATGATTATGAAAAGCTAGTCGAAGGAATTAGGACTTTATTTACATATTTGGGAGAGATTTGCAAATATATCAAACTTAATTTGCCTAAAACTGAACTTTTCAGTCGTTTCCCCTTTTAGTAACAGAATCCTGTGATCCAGTTAAAACATGGGAGTTGTTCTTGAAACATACTTTAACCTTCCACCCAGAAAATATTTATCCTAATCATTTTAAACTTCCAGAAAAAATTTTTCTACTTCTCTCCTTTAATATCCCTGTCAAGATTCCAGGCCAAGCCAAATTAATTTATTAGATGGACACTACCATAGCCCTCCAGTTAGTTTCTCCATTTTTCTTTACATTTTTTTATAGAGCAGAAAAAAATTAATAAATGTTTTAATGTATATATAATCAAATACATATATATGTACTTGTAATTTGTAATCAAATATGTATATATGAATATGGCAGTGCTAACAGAAAAACCCTTCAAGGGCCTCTCATCCTCTTAGAATAAAATTCTGACTCCTTACCATACCTTATAAGGTCCTGTGACTTTATCCCAACAACCTCTCCAATATTACCTGCCCAACTCTTCCTCTCACTCACAGCGATTAAGACATTGTTCTTTCTGTTACTGTGAAAACCCATTCATTTCTGTCTTAGGACCTGTACACTTGTAGTTTTCTCTGCTTGATATCACTTTTGTCTTCTTTAACTGAATTATTTTCATTCTTATTCTCAACTTAAAATCCATTTCTTCAAAAAAGCAACCACTCTTCACCCAACAAATGTTTTCTTCTATATGTTTTGTTATTCTGCTGTATACCTCTTACTTTAAATTTGAATTAAAATTTAAAACACACACTTTTTATGTTTACCTATCTGATTAATATCATTCTTTTATCAATATATTTTCATTCTAGAGAGGATAACCTATTTGTATTCAATGTTTGATGCCTTCACCTTTATCCAGTATCTGAAGAAATCAGGATAAAAGATAAGGTTAGTCAATAAAATGTGATACAGTAAATAAAAGTCTTTATGAAAATAAAAGCCTAGGACCAGTTGACTTCACTTTCAAAGGATCAATAAACTATCCTTTCTAAACTCTTCCAAACATTTGAGGAGGGAAAATATTCAAATACATTTTATGACATGATTATTCTTACTCTAAACCCAGACAAGCACATCACAAAAAGAAGAGAAAAAGAAAACTATAAACCAAGAATTCTGAAGAACAAAAATGACATGATTCTCAGCTAAATACTAACAAATGACTTAAATGATTTATTTATTGCACCTGTACATTCCATACAAAGCTAAGACTAAAAGTGGTATATCATTCTACACTGTGTATTTGTGTTGTGTTGATTTATTGTTGTTAATAACATCCATTCATTTAAACTGGAACTGAAGTTCATCCACTAAATCTTTAGCCCTATCTAGTGCTGTTCAATCTGACCTCTTATCTTAGTTGTGAACTCTTCATTATATGCTTGAGACTTAGCAAAACATTGTTGATACTATTTCTGCTCCTTAATTTTGTTTGATTGTAGTAATATTTTTCAATCACCTTATTATGGTCCTTTTGTTCATTTTTACCAGTCTTAATAAGTTTAAATATAGTTTTCTTTTGATTATCTTAACTAGAATTATTTCTTGTTAATAGTTTCTAAGTTTCCATAAATCATATCAATATATTTTAATTTGAATTTATGAATATCTCTCTTGAATACCAATATATGTGTCTAATATTCTCTCTTAGGCAATATGTTACTGGTAGATAGAAATGTAATTTGTTTTGTCTGAAATTGCACCTCTCAAAGTTCTTAAGACTGAATAACATTCATTGAATCATCACATTGGTATCTTACAATCCGTTAACCTTAAAACAGAATTATAGAAAATATATTAAGTTATTCAAATTTCTCCTGGTTGTATTATGAAGATTTAGCAAGGATCCTAATACTTGACATAAGCAATTTCCAAATGATAATTTATAATTGGACATAACATACTAGAAAAAAATTTATCAGAGAAAAGAGAAGTAAAGACTGTGTTTGGAAACTAAGCATGATTGAGTTGAAAAATAGTAATTTGTGACAGTGTTCAAAACTTCAAAGAATAAATCTTTCAATGATTAGCCCAAGTTTAGACACTTTTCATAGAAGTAGTACCTAAATACAGCAACTATATGAATTTAGAATCACAGGAGAACCTTCTTCAAAACAGTCCCTTTGAAGCATTTCAAGAATTTCTGAAGAAAAACAGATTCAAAGATGTTATCATCTTACAGAAATCATTAGAACAAAATGGCATCTCTAGCTCTTGACTTCCTAGCAATTCAAATTCATTTACTACACAAAGTAATTGGTTATTGAGAGTTCCAATTGAAACTATAAAATATTATCCATAACCATATATTTTAATATATATATAATGTATTTTCTCAGTCTACTTGTACTTAAACCTAATTGATTTAATCAGTTAGGGGCTATTTTATACATGAATTAGAAAACTAACTGCTAATTTAAATGGACTGTATGAGCTATAGATGCACTTTCAGTAAGTGTGGTGACTTCAATATAACTGACATAATTCATTCAAGTTCAATATTGTTAGTGACTTAAACATAAATATCTCAGTTCCACCTGAGAGCAAAATTGTCATAGAAATTGATAAATTTCTTTTTTCTATATTTGCATATCCAAAATTCAGTTTACATCCCACTGCCAATATGCAACATGGAGATTCACAAAACTACATTACTTATAGTCATGACTTTTATAACCTTGTCTTATGTTTTTTAGAGACGAGTATTCTTTTTTTTTAAGTCTTTTCAAGATAGAAATGAGGATGTTTCAGCTGAATTTAAATAATTAAACATAATGTTTGGATGAGTGCTTTAATCATTCCAAATCAGTTATTTTGTAAATAGGAAAACTTAATTAATGGTTAAAATGAATGGTAAATACAGAAATTAAAGTTGTAGATTAGAAAGTTATTAAATGTGATTACAGATTTAATCCTTCCCTCCATCCTCACATTATTCTATATGGAATCTGATACATAATTAGTTTCAGTTAATAGTAGAGTACAAATGAAAACATAATTCAACTGATTCATACTATATCTGAGAGCTGAAAATTTTGCTCTATCTTTCTTTTCATTAGAAGTTGTGATAGGTACCAGAAACACAAAAGCAACCAAAGTAAATGGAATCATCTTTGGGAATTCCTCCTTTCTTTTCTCTGGAATTACTGATTATAAAGTTCAAGCAAGAAATAAAGTTTTACTCTTTGCAGGACAACTGGGGAGGAGCCACACAGGGACTTTAACCACCAAGGTCCTTATCTTGCACCATCCTTTCCCTACATTGTACAGTCCAGACATGGCCTCTTTGTTTTCACTTAGTTCAATTTTTGTTTTAAGATTGGACTTCAAAAACATATTTACTTTTAGAACCTATCATCTTCTCTCACACCTCCCTTAAATTCATGTTCCTTTTTTATTTCACAAATAAGAGAATACAAATATTTTAAAATTTTCCATGTTTCATCTGTTCTGTTTGCTTTTTCTTATTTCCTATAATTTCACTTAAAGAAAGTTAGAATAAGCTTTATACCTAAAACATAACACTGTATAATTTTCTAATAATTAGTAAGGATATTTAAAATTTAGATGTACTTGAGAAAATATATGTTACCTACCTGAAACTTTTTTTTAAACAACTTTTACATGACAAAATTATATAAACCATATTTCCAACTTGTCTTTTTTGAATGAAAATTTTTCTTTAGAGGGAGTCACCAAGGACATTTTAACAGTCAATGCATTTAAAGCAAATAACCAGCTTGTTTTTCAATAAAATTATTAGGGAAGGTCTCCAGAGTCTGTGAATGTCTTCGAAATTATCCAATTTGATGTAATTCATAGTTTCTAAAACAAGCTCACACTCCCTGAAACTTCAAATTAATGAAAGCATTTCTATCCACCGCTATAGTGAGAAAATATGCTCTAATATTATAGTTTTGTTAAATTTCTCAAAAAAATTTAATCACAAAATTTATAATCTTTTTGAAGTATTTATGAAAAGAGTTGGATTTATTAAGATCAAAAATTCTTAAAGTTTCACAAAGAATAATTTCTATTTTTTGCTCCTGAACATTCTGACTGAGAATTCAAAATAAACATGTAAAACAATTTGACAAAGATCATTTTTATTCTACATACATCACATATCATAAATTTATTAAATTGTGATTTGGTAGCGGTGATGTTGAACCACTCAAACAAAATTAATTGATTAGGGAGCAGTAATTTGAACCCTTAATGTATAGATTCCTTGGAGTTTGGGAAGCTGAATATGAACTCAAACCTTCAATTTTGTTAGACTTGTTAAGTTCATTTTTAGATCTAACTTCAAGTGAAGACACATAGTAAATTAGTGGAAATAATTTTTTAACATTTTTTAAAATTTATTCATACAAGAGCAGGGGTACAGGCCAGAGTCGCGGGAGGTGAGAAGATTCACCAGAGACAGAGTGAGGAGCAGATCAGGCAGGTTGACTGACTGAAATACACTGCTGAGGGCAGCAGTGGGCAAAGCAGGAGAGGCCTGCTGTGCCATGTGGGTCCCCTCCCTGACTGGGTATTGAACACACGCCACTGTGCTGCAGAAGCTTCACAGTGGGAGGCACTCAACCTGCCACACCACCAGGGAGACCCTAGTGGAAATAAATTTTAAATAGAAAATTTAGTAATCTACTCTACAAACTTAATGAATTCAATATTTTAAATGTGATAATTAGTTCTATAAATTGGATTTGCACTTCTTTGAATAAACCTAACCTAACTTTCCAGTTCTTTTTCCTTCATTGCCTTGCTCTACCAATATCACTCAGTCTCTTTTTTGTGTGTCTTCTTTAGATACTAACAACTAATCTCATTACTTGCACTTTTTTTCCATGTCTATTTTCAACTTTATCTGTGAATTCCTTGATGACTAAAATATATGTCCTTTTTCAGTGAGTTTTTGTGAGCTGGAATTTAACAACATCCTTACAATTAAATTCACAGAAGAGTATTCTGCCAATTATATGGGGAAAAAAAAACAACAACAACAGAAAATATCTTTCTTATCCATCAGTACAAAAGGGCAGGGAAATGTGATCTAGCACTTAGTCTATACGTATGGATAGTTGTTAACTTATATAATTCAGAAGGTTGATTTAGCATATTTTATACAGTAGGAAACTACATGCATACCTTGATAAATTATAAATCTGTCCACCCATTTGTTCAGCACATGTCGGCTTTCACCTTCTCTTTCATAGTTCTCTTGTTACTTGTGCTTCCTGTCAAATAAGTAGTTAAAGGTGGAAATGTTAATTTATTAGAGCGAACAACACTCTATCAATATTAAAACAAAAAGAAAACTGTACCCATGTGTAACACCCTCCATCTCCACATATTTGGTAAAGTAAAAGAAGAATTATCTCATAAAATAGAAGTAAGACACAAAATCTTTTCATCAGAATAGTCACAATATGTGATTGCAAGCATGCATTAGATAACATCATCTCTTCCTTCTCCTTCCCGTACCCCCCACTCCTCCTCTCTTTCTTCCCCCTCTCCTCTCTTTAGTTTTCTATGATGTTTATTTTATTGAGGTTACATTAGTTTACAACACTGCATGATTTAGGGAGAATAGATTCAAACCTCTCTAGATATATACCTTCACAGTCCACCACCATCAAAACAACATATGATAGTGCTGTGCGGCATTCTACCCTTTCTTCTCCACCCTCCCTCTCTCATCCTCTAGGAGCCTCAATTCTGCAGTCATATTTCTAGTGTTTGTTTTGATTTAATTTTGTTTGCTCCTTTGTTTTGTTTTTTTACATTCTATGAGTGAAATTACTGGTATTTGTCTTTTTCTTTCTGATTTATTTCGCTAAGCGTAATTCCCTGAAGGGTATGATTCTATACCTCTAAATCATATACAGTGTTGTAAGTCAATGTTACCTCAGTTAATAAAAAAATGCATGATTTGTATTTTTTTATAGATTTATTCATTTATACAAGAACTGGGGTACAGGCAAGAGACGTGGGGGCGGGGTGAGAGGACTCACCTGAGAGTAGGGAACAGAACTGGCAGATCAACCGAAATGCTTTGCTGAGGGGAGCAGCGGGGGAGACAGGAGAGGTCTGCTACACCATGTGGATCATCTACCTGGCTGGAGGCAGGGATCTAACTCATGCTGCAGTGGCTGTGTTTTTTGCTTCATAGTGCGTTACCTAACTGTTTGTGCCACCAGGAAGGCCTCCATGATTTGTATTTTGACAAAAAAAAAAATAAACAAACAATACTACAAAGCTATAGTAATTGGAAATGCACATGAGGTCTATTTTTAAAGATCTATCACAAATTCAATGAACCTTTTGAATATTTGAGGACACAAAATTTTCTTAAGAATCATGGTTTATATGTTATGAAAAGGCTTAATACTATGCAACTATATGCAAAACTTAAAGGAAAAATTACACATGCCCTTTTACCTAACATGAGTAGCAATAATATGTTTCATATATTGCAGGTAATTTTTCATTTATACATTAAAAATAAAAATATATATTTAAGTTCTACAAGATGATGTGGCAGTTCAGGAGCTAGCCTGGTGGTTGGGTCAATGGTGACTGCCTAGCCTGGGTCAAAGATGAAGTTGGTTGCTGGTTTCACTTTCCCTCCCATAGAAGTTGTCTCTTTTGTCACTGGCTTTTGGGCTTGGGCAAGTCTTCATTTCCTACCTACCATCTTCAATGCTTTTTCCCTCTTGCCATACCACAGTGACGAACTCTTAGATCTTGTGAAGATATTTTCATATCTTCTTTAGATGCAAAAGATATAGCTATTCAAATTTCTTTGGTGAGGGATCCAGCACTGGAAACTCCTATTCTGCCATCTTGCTAGCATTACTCTCATATTTCCCTGTATCTTAAAATTAATCTTGTGATCAACATATATAACATCTTGGTGGCATATAATAAACATTTATTTTATTCATGTATATACAGTTTATCTAAAATGACTCTGCTTCCACTTGCCATTGCTAGGGATTACTATTGTGAAGAGTTTACTCCCTGGACCCAGTTTAGGTAGCAGCATCTCTCCAGTAAGTCTTGCGGTAATGTCAGTCACACCAGCAGGCAAATCCCAACATTCAAGATTTTGCCTTGTTATTGCTTGCAAGCATTTTAATCCAGTAATCAAGTCATATACTGAGTGCAAAATCCAAAGGACAAGGAACCATATTCTTCCTATAAAGTTGGGAGAATGGGAGCAAAATTATTTTAATATTAATTGCCTCTAACATACTCATCGCAAATTCTCTTGCCCATTGAATGTTAGAAAGCTATCACCCCCATAGCAAGGTCTCCCCAAATCTCACAGTAATGGCATATGTCTTGAAATTCAGAATCCTGTAATTTCTTTTTTCATGCTAATTCTATCAATTCTATACATGGTTATTTTTGATCTGGAGACCTAAGAGCCTTAAATCAACTTATTTGACCCCATTCCATATATATTTTTTTATTTTAAAGATTTATTTATTTATACATACAAGAGCTGGGGTACAGGCCAGAGTCCAGGGCGGTGAAAGGACTCACCAGAGACAGAGCAGAGAGCAGACAGGCAGACTGAGTGAAACACACTGCTGAGGGCAGCAGCGGGCGAGGCAGGAGAGGTCTGCTGCTGCCATGTGGGTCCTCTCCCTGGTCTGCGGCAGGGATCGGACTCTGCTGTAGCTGCGGTTTGCTTCATAGTGCGTTGCTTAACCCGCTGCGCCACCAGGGAAGCCCTCTTCCATATACTTAACATAAAATGGGAAAACATGAATAGAGCAAAAGAAAAATGAAATAATTAGAAGAGTGGGTGGTGAGAAAAGAATGGTCTATGTCTATTAAATCGTGCCGTAATAAACTGCCAGGTCTTTCTATATTGGGTCTGCTCTGCACATGATTTTCCATGGTTCTTGAATTTGATCTCTGAAAGATCTTTCCTTTTACATCATCTTTCTTGATTACTTCTGAAGAAGGCATTAAAAATTGTTCTTTATGTGATACTAAGCAATTTTCTAAGTTTACATGTTTCCCATAAAAATTTCTAGACCCAGAAGTCCTTTCCTACTCCTAATATATGTCATTCTAATTTAGACTAGGCTGACAACTTTTTCTAATACAGCTTTTTTAAAAGCTTAGTATGTTTTCAATATATTTAATATCATTAAGCTCTTGTGCCATAAATTATGATATCAGTTATTTCTGATACATGTCTTCTGTCTCTCTTTTATGGCTACTTCTTTATATGAGTCATTTTGCAAAGCTGAAAGAGTTAACCAGATACCAATTTTTACTTTTAGAAATCCATAAAGTGGGTTATGGCTACAACTTTTTGTTTCTTCTTAATGTGAAGGCCACATTCAATTGGTAGTGACCTGGATATACTCTGGTTCTAAGCTTTGCCCCTTTCCCTTTGATTTGAGTATCTTTTACTGTCTTGAAAAATTAGAGATAGGATATTTCCATCTTCCAATTCAAAATATTGTCAGATAGTTTCACTTATATATGATATATAGAGAAACAAATCAAAAAGTTAGATATGACCAAAGCAAAGACAAACCCTATAATTCTGACTGTGGAACTGAGGCTCCTCCTAGTGGGAGGGAAGGACGCAGAGCAAGGCTGGAGGCCACAATGGACTGTGGTGGATTATAGTGAGTTCCTTGGTGGTGGGTATGGGAGAAATAGGCACTTGATAAGGTGTAATCCTATATTAATCACATACAGTGTTGTAGACCAATGTTACCTTAATAAGAAATTATAGATAGTCCCCCAAATTTAAATATCTGAACTTATTATATATTTACACTTAATTCTGCCTATGCTTTGGTTAGTACCTTATCGAAATGCAGATAATAGGAGTCAGCATACACTTTCCATATTTTGTCTTTAAGTTACTATATCTAATTTTACAAAGTTCAAAAGAACTGTCTCTCAAGGTGTAGCAGGATATATATAGCAGGTGTGGCAGGGGATGTTTTACCGCTATATAAAACCGTTTTTCTTAATAGTTCCCTTGCAATATATTTTTTCTGCTTCTTACAGCAGTGCCATTAGCACTCACTGGTCAGTCTCAAATCTAACATCACAAATTTCAGTTTTTGTTACAGCAGCACCTACATCTTTGTCTCCAATTTAATGATACATGCCTATAATAACTTAGTAGCATAACATGAAAGCATCTTTTTTATACCAAAAACTATATGCTGACTAGTGTCATTTTACTTCAAATTGTCAAGTTACATTGGCAATACTTCGTATTGCAGAATGTGTCCTACACATTGTTAACATGGAGTACAGACTAAGGTATCAGCAGTTACCTAGGGGAACAAATTTTCATGACTCTGACAGAAATATAAGAACACAAGTCCATTGTATTTACACATTTAAGTATTTTCTAGGTTTATATTTTTTAATATCCACTTAGCCCAGATAGTTGAAGTCAAAGTTAAAGAATGGGGAAGTATACATTCCCTAGAAATGAGCGAGTGAGGAGGAAATACTTCAATGATTGTTAAATCTACTACTTTTATTAGAAAAGTATTCTTTTATTAGAAAAGTATTCTTTTATTAGAAGTTATTTTTAATAACTTTGTTAATTTTAGAAATTAGTCACAATATAATTTATATTAGGAATTTATTGTTTATTAATGATTATCAATATCATTATAATAATGATATTATTATATCACTATTATAGTTATTTATTTTTCAGTTGATTCAGACCATTTAAATATAGTTGTAAAAATATATTCTTTTAGGACCCGCCCCAGTGGCACAGTGGTTAAGCAATGCACTATGAAGCAAACCGAAGCCGCTGCAGCATGATTCCCATCCCTGCAGCATGAGTTCGATCCCTGCCGTCGGCCAGGGAGGGGGACCCACGTGGCATAGCAGACCTCTCCTGCCTTGCCCGCTGCTCTTCTCAGCAGTGTGTTTCTGTTGATCTACCTGTTCTGCATCCTGCTCTGTCTGGTGGATTCTCTCACCACCCCCACACCTCCGGCCTGTACACCAGTGCTTGTATGCATAAATAAATAAATTAAAAAATATATATTCTTTTAGCTAAGATGGTCTGAGAGGGCAGAAATTTCACTATTCTTTTTATTAAGTCATAATTGTTCATTCTCAAGGAATATATTACAGTGAAAATACATTTTAGAAAAAAATAAACTACCTACTAAACTATTCAAGAACAGAGAAATCTACGTTAGCCAATTTGTAAAGTTATTAATGTTGCAACTGGTACTATCAATCTGAAAATGAATTCTGAATTTGTATTCTAATTGAGATCACAGTGTAAGATTGCCTCCATCCTTTTCTTTTGAAAACTAGTTCAAATTATTTTGGCTTAGCTTTTATCTCTCCACTGAAAAAATCCCTTAATATAATCATATACTGAAATTAAAACTTGTTCTTAAAATCATAGAGCAGAAAACCTACAAAATTTGCAATTAGTCTTTTGACTAATTGGAATGTCTTTTGAAAAAAATCATCACTTGTGGAAAAATTATATGTCACCAAGGTGAAAACTGAAAATGCATACTTGTTTTCAAGTATGAAACAAAAATGTTCACTAGATATATATGTACAAATACTGAACTGTATATACATTTCTAACTCAAATAATACTTTAATTAATAAAAAGAAACACCTTACACATGTCTTTATATGATTAACATCAATAATTTCAGGAAAACTATGAAGGTGAAAGTATCGAAAATATATGTGATCATTCTTAGCTGGTGAGAGAAAGCTCATACTCAAGTCTGAAGTAAGGAGACTAGAAAAAAGCAAATGAATTTAAAATGTAGAACCTTCCAAAAGACTCATGACTTGGAAAAAAAAATCTCTGTAAGAGCTGGCTTAGAGTATAGTCAAAAATATGAAAATTGGTTCAAAGTTTATTGAAGAATATTTGAACTGCTTAATGTCTAGAGTATAAGCACCATAATGACATGGGTCTTGTCTGTTATTTTTATTGATATATCTCAAGTACCTAAAACGTGTTTGACATATAAGCTAAATCAAATAAATGTGTCTTATATGACTACACCTTCCAAATCTCACACAGGAGACAGCTGACCCCGCCCTCGTAAAAGTTAGAGGTTATTTTCTGAAGAACTTTGCACAATGCTTGTGAAATGTCTTTGTAAACAAGATTCATAATACTAATACACTAATGAGACTATTTTTTCACCTTGATAGACTCCATAAGGGGTAGGCATTCACCTGCATCCTTCCCATCAGGAAGGTTCTAGGGAGTTAGTCATTCCAAAGTGAACAGTCAGCTTCATTGTTGGATCAATTTTTTTGAAGCCTAACCATCAACAAACTTAATCAAACAACTATGTTTTTAATTAGTTTATTTTCTCCTTAAATAAATGAAAAAAATAAGAATAACAATGTAAGTAAAGCTATTATGAAATATAACATCTACAGCAATGAAATAAAATCATTTCAGAAAAAATAAAAACTATGCAGAGATAAAGATAAAAATTTTAAAATAACAACAGCTATAATCAATATCTCCTAAAAGAAAGGTGAAAGCAATGAGTTATGAATTTATACCAATATAAAAATAACACTGAAATATAAAATTACTTCAGGAGATCTAAAATATGACAGTAGAAATAAAAGAATGTTAGCAGGTTAAATGATAAATTTGAGAAAAAATTTAAAAATACAAGATTAAAAGAGAGTAATAGTAGAAAACAAACAAAGGAATTAAAAGATGGCTTCCAGAGATAATAGTAATTTACAAAAGAAATTTAAAAAATTCAGAAACTATCAAAATTGCTTTAAAAATGAAAGCTACTATGAATATAAAAGACCCATCACAAAAAAGTACTTCATCATGAAATTTCAGACAATAAAGATAAAGATGTTAAAATCTTCCAGGAAGAAAAATGAATCAGAAAATATGTGGGATTAAAGATCTGAATGGTAATTTCTCAACTGTGAGAACAGAGTTTGAAAATAAGAAAAAAAACCTTTTAAGTTCTGAAGTATATTATTTTTGGTCTACCATTCTATATTCAGTTAAGGTATAACTCAATATAAGGTTAGTTTTGGAAAATCATGATTACTTACTATATTTAAACATTTAATGGAAATAGGTAATTATTACTTATTATCCGGGATGAATTAATGCTTACCGCACAGGAAAACAAGCAAGTAAAAATAAGGGAATATATAAATGATGAAGCAAAGTCACATTGAATTTTTTCACCCTATAAAGTTAATGTGTATATTTTTATAGTTGATAAAATATAAACAGTATGCACTAAAATAACCAAAATAGTGAATAGGGGAGGTATAATTTAAAAATATCAAAATTAATATCACAGATTGAGTACTTGGAAGCAGATAAGATAGTGTTGAGGGTATAAAATGTGAAAGGAAGGAGGAAGAATTAGCATGGGACCAGGAGAAATACAGCCTTAATGCAGTCTCAAAAACAGTTATTGAACTAAATGGGATGTCTGACGTGTAACCCGTATGTGTATTAGTATTGTCCCACATATGTACAAATGGTGATTCATTTACTCTCCTACTTCTCTGAGCCACCGGTTGTGCCCTCTTTGTGAAGGATTTGTTCTCGAGTGAGGCAGGTGGAACTGATGACAGCATGACATGTGGATTAGGTACTCCAGGAAATGAGGAATAATATTTGTTGTTAATTTTTTTAAATGTATTTATTTATGCATACAGGAACTAGAGTACAGACCAGAGGTGTGGGAGGTGAAAGGATTCTCGAGTCAGAATGGGGAACAGAACAGGCAGACTGACTGAAATGCACTGATGAGGGGAGCAGTGGGTGAGAATGGAGAGGTCTGCTGTGCCATGTAGGTCACCTTTCTGGCCTGGGATGGAACTCATGCTGCAGTGACTGTGGATACTTCATAGCATTCTTTCCTTGTGCTATGGGGGAGGCCCCAAAACTAATGTTTTGAATAAATAAATCTCTTCATCTGTTTGGTTTCTTTCCTAGGATGATGAATAATACAAGGGTGAATAGAGAGGAAAGACCTTTGATGTAGGACTTTAATTCAAATGTTGTCAGAAGATATTTTCCCCATCACCTCCCACCACGCACATACACACATTCCCTGAAGTTCCATGTTTTGGGTTATCATTCAATTAAATTATTTGAATCAATTAAATCATTTTGGTCATGTCCAATTAATTTTTATTGAAAATGTTTTGGCTGTGTCTTTTAGGAGCTCTGCCTTACTTACTCATTTTGACCCTTGGATTTATTATGGAAAGGGAATCCTAGAAGTTCTTTCTGGTTCAATCAGTTTTGTTCTTTCTGGGATTTAGTCTATGAAGTTCTAAAAAATCAATAGGTGTTCACATTGATATTAATCATGAAACGTTGAGTCATACACACAACCTAAATTAAAAAATTCTTCTTTGAATAGTTGCTTTGTTGTTTTGTTTTGGGGAAATCTTTAATTATAGCTCATAAAACAAGTAGGTCCTGTAGGGAAGATTTAAATCTACAGTTGTCTGAATATCTGGCTCATGAGAGGAATAAATCTTTAGAGGCAACTGTAATTTGGAAAAATGAGTTTGGAAAGAAGATGAGGAAGGAGTCAGCAGTGGTTTAGAAGAGAGATCAGAAAGACAAAGGGGAAAGAGTCAGAGTCAGCTTTTGGGAAACCACTGGGAAAACGAAGAATGTACTAAGAAAATAACACTAGGTTTTGTTGTTGAAGATTATCAAATATTCACTAGCTTTGACTAAAGAATAATCTGGGGGAACAAATTTTGCTTTAGGATTTCATTTGGGGGCCTCATATATCAATCAAAATATACTGCACATTGGGACTGAGAAATCTTACTGTGTGTTTTTTTTTTTTAAGGAGTCTGAAATCAACAATATAATGCAGATCAAATGAAAATCTATAATATCTATGGTGAATTTATAAAGAGAGTTACAAGAATTAGGATTCTGATGGAGTACATACCAAAAGCAGGAATTTTTGGTGGAAGGGGAAATAATTTAGTCTTAGATGATTCCAAGGGAGCAGGCAGTACTTAGTAAGCATATAATGCTATACACCTTGAATCCTGGATCCTCAGCCTGACAGCAGCCATCACCCAAAGTAGACACAAAACTTTGTGCCGTTTGGTAGGGGAAATCCAGAGAGAACACTCTTCATGACTAAAAGGTGAATTCTTAGGATACAAGTTTAGATGAAAGAGAACTTTTCAGATGTTGTTGGTGACCCACAGAATAGCTTGTTCAAATAGATGCCAACTGCAAAACCATTTGTCTATAAAGCAAGCTTGAACAATAGGTATATAGTTATGTCTTATTTACTATATGATTCTTCACTATGACTTAATGAAAAATAACACTTAGACTGTAGAACACAAAACAGACATAAAGCATTACAAAAAAAGATGAAAAGGAATGCCCTGATTCCACCAAGGTTACGAAATAACAAAACCCAGATACGAAAGTGAGAATAAATAGCGAAATGACTCAATGCAAACAGAGCAGAGTTCAGACCAGGTGCTACCTTAGAACATCAGCATAGACTTAACAAGGCTCTAACAGTAAGACATAAGGAGCCTTGGTGCTTACAGCACTGTTGCTACATTGTCTTGATGGCACCTCCAGAAAAACTCTGGAAATAAACAAGATTGTTCAAATGAAAACAAGTAAAGCCTATTTATTCAGAGCTTGCTATACAACAATGGAGTCAGTCATTTGCATTTGGCAGAAATGCAAGCACAGAAAGGAAACTTGGATATTTGTAGAGTGAAAAAAAAAAGAAGTCTATAGGTATGACCTTAATTGGAAGTTTCTGGTATTGAGGAGGTAGGTAAACTAAAATTTTGCTTCTTATCTTATAATGGAGTATATTTGGGTTTTTGTAGTTGATTTTTATACTAGAAAGTAGAGGCAAGAAGTGGGAGAGTTTGTCCCAATTGTCCTGACTTTTCTGGATCAATTGATGCAGAGGTTGGGGTTTGGCTTGGTGGATTGTTTGCTGCAGATCAAACTTCTATTTTTATATTTCTCTTTTTTTATATAGGATTTGCCTATTGTCTATTAGCATGTTCTATCTTTTGAATGCTTTCCAAGAGTTAGAGGTATGGGAATATGACTATCTACAAAGGAGAAGTAGGGAACTTTTCATTGTATTCATGGTTGCCAGGGAGTTGGGGGGCATAGAGAAATACTTGGGTGAGGGACACATCGGGCAGCCATTACCTTGGCAATGACAATGTCAGCCATTTACTGTGATTAATACTGATTTTTCCTTTTTGCCCCAAACTTTCCTGGCCCCTTTTACCCCTTTCCAATGGTTCTCTGCCAGAAGGCTCCTTAGACTTATGGCATCGTTTTAGGTTTCATCAGCCTTACTTTGGGTCAACTCTGGCTGGGCATTTATTCACAAGGGGAAGGGTAACTTTGATGGGTTTTTTTGGGGGGTAGGGTTGAACTATCATTCTTTCTTCTCTTCTATGCATACAACTCTATTAAAAGTTCTTTTATATTAAGAGTATGTTTTATCTTTATGTAGCAGATGGCAGAACCCATTTAGAGTGTGAAGGTTTGGGGGTGCTGGGGTACCCTTCAGTCTGCCTGCTAAAAGATTCACTAATCATAAAAATTATTATTAACAATAGTATGTTCAGAAAGAAATCATGTGAATCTCTCTTTTACTAGGCAAGAGGATTGTTACCAAGTGGGTTCTGAAACGTTACTTTTACACTAAAAGACATTAGCCACACATAAAAGAACATGAGCTTTGATTCTCCCTAAAGTCAGTGGTTCTCTCTTATTTGAAAATATTCACTTCTTTATTTTTATGCGGTAACATAGGTTTATAGCACTGTATGTGATTAGAAGTATGTGTTCATGCAGCTCTTCAGATGTCTATTACCTCACCACATGCATTACAAAGGCAGCCACAGTACAGTGAAGTCAACTTCTTCTGGGAATATCTTAGAAATGCAAATGCTCACACTCTGACCTAGGCAAGCTGATTCAAAACCTCTTGGGTGTGTCCAGGCAGTGTGTGTATTTTAACAAGTCCTTCTAGAGATTCTGAAATATATTTAAATTTGAAAACTATGACCTAAATAAAGCAATTACTTTTATCTCACTGAAAAAAATCTCTCAGGAAATCACCTAATTTCTTTCTGTGTATCTCTGAATGTATACAATAATGTTTAATTTCTTTTCCTTTTGTGTTTCAGATGAGAAATTGTGTGCCCTTCTGAGGCTAAGCCTCCTCTGGTCTCTTCATCCTAGCTTCTCCAGTGTATTCCTCCATCATTCCTTACTCTCAAGACCCTTCCTGCCTTCCCTTATACTTACAGACCAGCTTTTACAAGGGCTTCTTTTTTAAAATTTAAGCATATATTTTAATAAATGAAATAATTGATCCATCTTATTATAACATTACACTTATACTATGATTGTGATATTCTGATAGCATTTCATTTTTCTCTGTCCACATCTAAAATTGATACAAAAATTGATCATAATAAAAATGAATTAAATTACTATAATCCCAACCGCAAGTAATCAATTGCAGATAAAATTAGACAAGTAAATTTAGTGGGAATAAAAAATGCTGACTAGAAACATTAAAATTAAATACTTGATTTATCTCTCAGAATTCCTTTTGATATAGAAAACCTGAAGTTGATAAGATCTTAAAGTTCCCTCCATCTGCTATTCTCTTGAAACCAAATAATTACCTACCAGCTGTTTGTGCACCTCCCAACACAGGAAACTCAGTTCCTGGCACCCAAGCCACAATGTCTTGTTGTTGGGGACATCAGCTATTAAAAATTTTTGCATATGAGCTAAGATCTTGATTTCTTTTATCTTTATTCATTGCTAGTCCTCTCTCTAAACTGATGAAACCATACAAAGCAAGATGCCCAAGTCAATGAATGCAACCATTACATTTCTCTAGGACTTTTTCCCTCTCAGATTACCACTTTCCCACTTAGGTCATGCCATAACATTGGTCTTTTCGTGTGTGTGTGTGTGTGTGTGTGTGTGTTTCTGTGAGCTCTCAAACTGACTCCCTGTAAATCATGATGAGATGGTTGTTATACATTTTAAGCACTGCACCAAGTGACTTTGTCCTTAAGTAATTCAGTATCTGGTTGTGGTGGACACAGGCCCCCTAATAGGATGCCTAAAATATGCCCTTCTTTTTCACATTAGTTGTCCATTCCTAAGACACAGACTCTGACCCCTCATTTGAACTCAGAATTCCATGTTAATAAAAGTTTACTTTGTGGAGGTGATTTTTTTTCTTTGAATCTTGAGGGTGTAAAGAATGGAAATACATCATAATATTTTTATCTAGAACTTGTGATGTCTGATGGGGGTCTTTCTTTCTAGAAAGAGATTTTTATTGATTATAAATGCTATCTGTTTAGAATTTTTTTTGAGTGTGAAAGCCACTGTTTTGCACATTAAACCACCAAAATGGCTTTCACAAAGCTATTTTAATCGCATCATGCATTGCCCAATCAAATGCAGCTCTACTCATAAAACATAAATTGGAATTCCTTTGCCCTCTGTAGATTATTCAGTAAGTTTTCTTCGATTTTTCCTTAATACGTGCACTTTTCATCCAGCCCTCTCAAAGTCCCGCTTGCCCCCAATGTAAGCTTTTCACCTTCTTTTTCTTAGTTAAATTCACCACATAACTAGTTGTCTAAATCAGTCAACAGGAAGCCAAGACCCATCTTTGACTTTTTCATTAGCTTCGTTTCTTATTAGTGATTAAGAATTGCTGGTTTTATCTCTTAATTAGCTCTCAGATTCAATATCGCTCTTGTCCCATAATCACTGTCCCATGTGGCCGAGAAGGCAACTGCATGGTCCTGCGTTTACATTAAGCAGTACTGATTTACTCTCTGCCCCACAGAAAGCCCAGATTTAACCTCACTTTCTTTCTCATTAGCAGCCTAGACTAACTAGCATGGTCCTGATTACTTTGGTTCTGGTTCCCTGGCTCTCAGTGGCTGGGCTAAAGACTGGTGTCTGGCTGGTTGCAGGTTGAATAACCTGGGTACATTTTTACAACTACTACAAATTGCAGAATCCCATCATTGACTTAGTCTCTTTTGTGGTAAGAACTGGGCATATTTTTTAAAAATCTCTAGTATATTTGAATGAGCATGCCCGTTTTAGAACTTTGTTTCTAGATGAGACCTATTGATACCTTTGATCTACAAATAGCTTCTCAGTGGTAATCTTATCTCATATCTCCCTTTAAAATTTGTTTTCTTTATTATATCAGGGTAAACTTTACATTTTTTTCTAAACTCAGAGTTACTAGCCCTCCCATTTATATGATTTTTATGATTTTTATATTAAATATAGAAAAATTGAAAGCTTCTAACCATGATGTACAGGTCATTTTTAACATTTATTATCCTGTCTTCCCAGACACATATTTTGAATAGGCTTTTCCCTTTTTATTATCTGCAACACACTGACCATTGAGACTATTTCCTATTCTCTCAATATACCATGGAACCTACACCTGTGTACCTTTGGTTATACTACTTTCTCTTCCTTTCTGAAACAGACAGCTCATGATATATAGATCTGCCAATTCATATATGAATTTCATTCTTTTTCTTACTTTGTTGTCATTGTTCTTTTATTTGTTTCTCTTGAAATGATGGGAGGTTTTTCAGAGTATCAACAAAATTATTTTTAACTTTGTATTCCCAAATCAGTGCCTAAAAATTAATTACCCTTCAATTAATATTTGCTGAAGTGAACATATTTGAACTAATTTGGATTAAAAATATACGGGGATAAGTACAAGGAAACCATAAATCAAGAATTCTTCCTATTTTTATATCTCTGTGCTTGGATATTCCTAAAACCTCAAGAGAGAAGATTAAACATAATTTAATCAGAGAAATAAATGAAGCTACAAATATTAATTATAAGTTAAAGGTAATTAGTATGCAGTCTTATGTTGTCCTAAGTGGCTCCCAAATCTTAATGCTCTTTTTCACCCCTATTTATAAACTTGGATAAAATTCATTAGATTGTGAAAGTTTTGATTGCATTTTTTCCCTCAGTAGCTATAGTGCTGCTGGGCAAATGGGTGGGTGGTAAAATAGAGGGTAGAGGATGAGGAGGATGACCTGGTTTGTGAGTCCTTATATCCAATTGTTTAAGAATTCGGGACAAGATTAAAAGGTATTTTTACATCAGGAGTGAGTAAAGGGAGAGCTAAGAGAGAGAAGGAGAAGAAAATTGGCTGGACGACATATGGCAGCATCAGTTGAGCAGATCCTGGGATGTATGTGGAAGTGAGAAAAAGTGAGTGTCCTGACTGTGTGCAGTTATGTTAAGGTCAGTGTGGTGGCTTTGCTCTGCTTCTATTATAGTTCCCTGTAACCTCCAAATAAGAAGTCAGGGAATTGAGTCTGGGAAGATTCACCTTTCCCACTGATTTGGTTATGAGTGCCACCCACTGGCTTGGAGGTACTCCTCACTGTTTTTCTTACAGTACGATTGAATAAAAAAGACTATAATTTTGGGGGTCTGTTATGTTCTATCAGTTCCCCATTACAAAAACAAATTTGTTTCTTTCTTTTTCAAAGTCTGTATCTCCATTTGAATTCCAAAAAGAAAATATTCCAAATTTCTTTCTGCGATTTCACCTTTTTTATAGTTAGTAGATGATCCCATTTGTCTTGCAAGAATAATAATTCCACATATAGAGAAATAGGAGACAGCTATAAAATTCTGGATTGTAATAGCAGAAAACAGATGTGGCATTTCATAAATGGTTTAGAAAAAGTGTAAACTAAGTTTCATTAATATTTTTGGTACTAATACCTTCAAGTATAGAAGTTGTCATCAAAACAAAGAGTCTAAAATGCATATGGGTAGTAGAAGATTTAATTATTTTCAGGAATAAAATACTTCTTAGATATGTAATTATAAATATGTCATGTATAAAAATATAGTAGCTATAAATATGTTGACTGACAAAAATCCTTTATATTTTTCCATTCCTATTTTTTGGAGTGTTAACAGATTTCCTTAAACCGACCATTGCTTGTATTTTTTGAGTACTTGCCAATAACATATATATGAGACAACTGAACAGATTTAAAACAGAGGCCTGCTAGTAGACTCTGGTGGCACTGAAAATTGCTGACCACAGAGAAACAGCCTGGGGGGTCTTAATAACAATGTTTTGCTCAGTTCCTTACCAGTTCTTGGTATGAATCTTACTTCATGTTAAACTATGTACTTCATGAGGCAGAACGGATTGGGGGAGGGGTGGCCCCTTGACTACTGACCCTTTACTCACTCCTTGGTATGCAACTATACATATACAACTCACCTCTTGGAATATAGCCACATCATATATCATTGTGTACAGCTGCTAATGCAAACCCACCTGGAAACTTGTTGAAACTGAATGTGTGTATAAGCCCCTGACTTCCTACAATCAGCACTCAGCCAGCCTTTGGATGTGATCCACTGAGTCATAACCAGTGTAATAAACCTGCTTTTTGTTAGCTCTGGTGTCTAAATTTATTTTGTGTCATATAACAACATATTACTAGAATGGAGTAGAGTAATAATATTTATTTGTAGAAGTATGAAATGATATAACCTAAAAAGAAATAGGAAACAGTCATGGAAAAGGAGAAACTAATGACAAATGATGAGCACTGAAAATTTAACCTAATATCAATTGTATCATTTCTTGACAATTCAGCCTATAACAGATATTTTCTTACATAATTCAGAGCATTCTTACATGATAATTTCTCTAAAATCTAAGTTAAAAGAAAATAGCTATTTAATATCAGAGTTAGAATTAATAATTTGTTATTTATATTTAGTAAAACTAACAGCAAAAGCAATAATAACTTTTGTACCAGATAAACTATAATATTTTATTTGTGATATTTTCATAATTTCTATAACAATTAAGATAACATTTATGTGCAGCAATAAAAGTTAACACTAATAAGCTCAAATGATTTTATTTTATTATACAATTTAGCTGTCTCAAAAAACTAATTCAAATTATCATATAGAAGCATATTTTCTATACATATTAGTATACTATTTTTCTGTTTTATTTTAATTAAATTGAATTTCTTCAGCCTGAATCTAAATATAGAGGAAGAAAACTTTTGGTCTGTTTGCAAATGCCAGTTGACAAACCACTAAGTATCAATCTTTTAAATATGGTATTAAATGGATCCCGATTACTGAAACTGAATTTTGCTTATTATATCTAAATGTCAGGGAAAAAGCTTTTCACCATCTCATTTGTTCAATGTCCCTTGTCAGTTGTTATTTAACCTTTGAATGCACCTGATTGTAATACCAAGGAAAACGTAATAATACTTAGAATGAAAAATGTATTTGCTATTGTCAGCCCCCAAATTTAAAACTCAATGGTAGATTAAATGTTCAGTTGTAGATATTATGATTGAAAAAGTGAATATATTAATCTTTTAGAAACAAGGTTAAAAATGATACTTCACTATAATTTCCAAAAATTTCTATTAAATCCCTCTGAAAAATGGGAAAGTATGTTATAACACTTGTATGCATTTAAAAGAAATTGAATTATAAATGTTAATTGACATTGATTTTCTGCCTGAGGGATAGCAGGTTTCATCATGGGAGAATAAAGTTACCAGGATACTTTTGGAGTTTCTGATTATGGTTATTTTCAAGAGCGTTTGAGGAGTCATCTTCCTTCAGTGTATATATATATATACACACACACTCATATATATTTTTTCATATCTAAATTTTTCTTATTAAAGCTGTCTCACTTTTTACTTGTAAAATAATTAGTCATGACTTGATAAAATGCAAAATTCAAGAAAATAAATAAAGGGAAGATACCATCAAATGCAAGGATAGAGGAATAGAAGATATTACAGAGAAGGAAGCAGTTAGATTTACCTGTAGAAGAATTAGGGAAAAGGGAAGACACTGACAAAATATCTTCAGTCACATTTGTAAAGGTGTTGCCACTGATGGTGTTAATCAAGCTTATGGGTGAAACCACATTCTTTAGCAATATAGTACTGTATATCTTCCTTTTGAGTAATGTCTCTCTAAGTGACTATTGTGGGGACAGAAATAATGGATTAATTATAACTGTAATCCTCTCTAATGCATTGATCAAAAAGAGATATACAATAAATGTTTGTTATAAAATAAGTGTAAATAGTGTCTATTTTTTTACAAAGGGAAATGCTATATAAATTGTATAAATTATTGTATTAGTCTCATTAAAATGGATGTCTGCCATATGCAAGACTTTGATCACAGTAATTTCATAAAGGACGAATATTAAAAATGGTTGTTGTTAGTAATAATTGACAGAGAAACTTAGATAAAATAAAAAAATAGGATTCATATTACTGTCAGATAGCTGAAATGCCACCCTGTAACAATACACAATGCAATGTTACCTTGCAACTTCTTCTAAGAGGTGGAGTCCATTTACTTACTCCTGAAAGTTTGTCTAGGCTTGTGAATGGTTGTTCTCTTGAGACCCCACTCGTCTGCCATGTAAAAAAGACCAGTTTAGCTTATTGTTGGTTGAGAGAATAGGTGGAAAGCAGAGTCTGCACATTTGTCCCAGTCAAGGCCCCAGAGGTGTGAGAGCACAGGCAAGACCAGCAAACACTTTTTTTCTGATTCACAGTTGACAACATATTTAAAGCAAATAAAATTTAGTAGAGCTGAGCCTGTATGGGAACAGCAGAACTGTCTTGTTTACCCATAATCATGAGTTAATGAAATGGTTGGTCTTTTAAGCCACTGAATTTTTGTAGTGATTTAATGTAGCAAATGCTAACTAATAAAATGGTAGTATGGTTAGATCCTCCATCTTCTTCTGAGATTTACTTAGTCATAATATTAAACTAAAGTTTTATACCTAGATTCTGAATTTATAGAATGAATATGAAATATGATTTTTCCATTCTCAACATAGAAATCTAGAAGAAATAAATATTCTACACACTGAATTTTGCTTCATTGTTTCAAATCTCAAAATAAAAATGATAGGATATTACTCCCTATTCTACATATTATATAGGAGGAAAGCAATATGAAATTAGTCAAGGAATAAGCCAGCTTTCATAAAACAATCCCTCTTCTTACTATACCTCTCCTAAAATATTTCAACCAATAATTTAAAATATTAAGTAGAACCAACATAAGACAAAATCAATGTATTAATACTGTGCTCTGATACACATGGCTCTCTTCCATAAATCCTTGACATAGTATCTCACTAACAGAATTATACATATTAAAATATAGTTCTCCAAATCATACCAGAAGGCTCAAGAATATCAGGTAGCCCACTTTACCAGATTCAGAAGCCAAAGAATCATTTTTGTTTTATTAATTTTCTGGCTCTGGAGATGCTCACAATTTTCTGAAATAGGTGGTGCCACTTACATTACAATATGGAAGTAGAACCTCTCCTTACTTCTATTCTGTAGCATTCTATTCTGCATGACAACAGTCCTGCAACATTAATTTTATCCCTTGCTAGTTCATATTAAAGACTTCAAAGACAACTCAAGGTCAGAAAGTTGTAATGTTGACTCCTCACACACTTCTATAGTGAATGATTGTTTGCATATTTTGTTTCTTTTCTAATACATATATTTTATTGTTTAAAAATAAATTGTAGTAAAATAAATAATATTTATATTTATAATAGATGATCATGTAGTCATTAAAAAACCTCTTTTGATAATAATCAAAAGGAAAGGAAATGAGATTTAAAGTTGTTTATGTTAAGGAGTATATAAAATTCTATATACTATATTTAATATTAGATAAAAAATATACACACACATAGATATCCATGTGTACTCTTATAATATGGACATATACCTCATAAAACACTGAAACTATATCGAAATGTTAATGGCAAATATTTTTCTATGTTGTAACTATGGGTAATTAAAAAACACATTTACTTCTATTCTTTATTTTTTATAAATCCCTTAAACTCGATTGGTAGGGAAACTGTCTCTATTAGAGACCTTAGAAGTGGGTAAAACACAACTCATACTCTCCTGAATGTTAATACTCTTTCCTTTAGCCTTATATTATTCAACTGTTTGTTGCTTTCCATAAAAATGCACTGTCTAACTGCCTTTGTTTCTGCTTTTCTTTCAATTACATTTTCCTCATTTTGTCCTTCTACTTTTTTTTTCAATATTCATCTTAGTGATATTTCCTCCCAATATTTTCTCATAATCCACTTGTTCTCTTTCTATGTGTAGCTAAGTGTGATGAGAACCCCAATATTGTTTTGTTTATACTTACTAAATTATACTGAAAATATTTCCTTATGTTTCTGTTGCTCCCAAACTTTCCAAAAGAAAGGCTCAGATGAGTCACATTTATATCCAGAAACAGTTTAAAAGCATAATCATAATATCTATTTAAATAATTTTATTCACTCATTCATTCACCTACTGCACAAACCTTAATTGAATTATGTAGCACTATATGCCAGTATCAGAGCCATGGTATTAAATGGATGATGAATGAAAGCTTATGAAAATGCTACTTTTCTTCAACTGATCATGAGCTTTGTGCAGATAATTTCTGCCTTCATCTTTTAGCCCAAGCAAATGGTACAGACATTCAAGAAATGTTTATCAAAGCTATCAAAAGTAAATGCAGATACTTATTATATATAAAGAATGAAAGTTTTCTTGCTGTTTTATACAAGGACATCCTATGTTTTAACTCCTATCAGTAAGACGACTTTGAAGTAAGGCATCACACAGGGACTTCTAGAAAACAGCAACTGTAAGAACCACTTTTCTAAAGAAAGAAGGAAATTCTGATTAAGTGAAATTATAACAACCTATAATTTGTCAGCCAGATTCAGTAGCATTAATAACCAAGTGTGGCTACATATGAAGGTTACATTCAACATGACACCAGCATCCCTATAAGAAGGAATATATTGAATAGTTTAATGCAGTGCTTAGGATTTCTGTTTTAGTTACATGTAATGAAAGCATTTGTCAGAATTAGTCTTAATTTTTGTTGTTTGTTTAATATGAGCATAACTGGTTGTACAACTAAATTAAGGACAAGTTATTGAATTAAATATACATATTTATTCCAGTTTTTATCTTTCATTCAAATGGTACATTTTCACACTCAACTAAGAGACAGTTATACTTTCAATATAATGGAATTTGAAAAATAAATCAATAGCTTCTGGTAGTAAAATGTTTCTAATGTAATGGATGCATTGGACATCCATTTCTAATTCCATGTATCAGTTTCTACCCTTTGGTCCACTTCCTTGTGATGATAAGTGAAATCTTATCTATGAAACATCCATAATGCATCTTTATAATAGCCATCCAGGGGCTTCAACAATGCTATGACTGCTTTACAAATGGGCAATTCTGAATAATCAAGCATTCAGACTATTTATGCTTAGGGGCACGTTTAGGGCACCATCATAGCAGCTGATAGTCTTATCTTAGAAAGAGGACATTGGATTTATGAGAATATTTTTTGATTTTAGACTTAATTTTACACTTATTTTAAGGTATTTTATTTTATTTTAAATTGAAGCAGGGGTTAAATTTCATATAATCAGTGCCTAGAATTTAAAATTTCATATAGTTCTACAAATATAGAAGTAGCTTTTGTCTCCTTTGTATTAATTCTCTATTGTTTATTCTTTGTATAGTATCTTCTCATTAGTATCCTCTTCCTAAATTTCTTACTAGCTTTCCAAATGCAGGTAAAACTTATTCCAGAAACTGTTGTGTAAAATTCACAGTAAGGGGTTTTGTATGCCAAAATTTGTTATTTAAAACTTTTAGGAATTAAAACTTTAATTAAATTTATTAAATTAAAATTTTAATATAAAATTTCTATTTTGCTTAAATATGTATGTAGCACATATGTATTACTCATCTTAATAAGCTTGAAAAAATAAACTTTTTAAACTCAAAGGTGGCTTAGGGTCACACCTTCTAAGCTCAGATAGTTTTTCTCCAAAGGCAAAGACTGTTGGTGTCAAATAAAAATGATACACTTCACCAAACTGTCTTACACTAATTTCAGCATAATGCATATTGAATAAATGTTTGTTGGGTTCAACTAATTTTAAATTTTAAATAACTCAAGACAATTATAAATCTTGATAAATCTAAATATTTTAGAACACAGTTTTACTTTCTATTAACACATTCATTCCCCTTTTCACATTTATCCTAAAACTTAGTCAATTTGAGTCATGCTAGATATGTTTATTAGTTGTTGTATTATCATAATTATTCCTTCTAAAATAATTGAAGTTAGATTACAACAAAAATCACAAATGTATTGCATAGCATTAAAACAGGAAAAAGAATAAGAGCCAGGTAATGAATCAGAAATCAGGCTTATAATAGCTACTGATCTCAATATAAATAAAAGCTTTGAGTCATTTTGAAATTGTTGCACATAGGGACATGATGTGCTATGACAATCTCATTATTAATTTATGGAAGTGAGTACGAAAAAATACAATGCAATATTTAGTATAAATGATAAAGAGTTTTCTTTGGTGAATCTTGGTATATGGGACATCTACAATATGTACTTTTAGAAGAGGCCAGGGACATAATTTATTTTGCTATTTTTAAAGTTATCCTTTTACTAAAACACAATAGTATAAGAATATGTATTTTGTTTTATGAATGGTGCTTTAAATATAATGTGCTGGGATAATGAATAATCCAGGTAGTTTTCTAATTTTTTTAAGATAAAGGGGTTAAAATTGGGCATTGGAAAACCTACTGATTAATTAGGGTGTTTTAATTTAAGTTAATTTTGTCAACTTTTTATTGAGCTAATATTGGTTTACAACATTGCTTCCATTAGAAAAGTGTAGGATATCCCTTTCAGGTATTGTTACTATAACACATTCACCATCAAAGAACACATAGTCACCATCATAGGCCCTGTGCTCCATCCTTTCTTGCTCTCTTCTTTATTTGGATAGGAATGAGAAAGTTAATAATTCAAAATGAAGCTATTATGATTTGGTTCTGAAATTCAAATAAATTTTGTACTGTGGCAATATCTAAATGCTAAGAATATGAGTAGCAAGTTTGACACTTAGTTTTAATTCAAAAGATTTGGCATAAATATGTGGCTGATATATTATCTGTTGAGGTAGATGCAGGAATTTGTGAGGTAGGACCAAGTCTTTTCTCAAGAAACATGGCTTAATCTGCTTACATGATTAAATAAGTACTTTATTACATTCCCCAATTTCTATAACAGAAAACTTAAGTGGGATTTCAGAAATAAGAATTGTATTAATCTAAGACTTGAGAGATAAATTCATTGTTCTTAATAACCTATAATTCACTTGATAACCTGTTTTATTGCCATCACACTTCTACATGTGGTTTTTGAAAATGACTTTAAGACTGATGACAGACCAAAAAATGCTAAAAATATTACAAAATATCACAAGTTAGTCTTACTTTCTTAATATATGAAAATGTAACAGTGATGATTAGCCCTACAAAAATTTAGAGGAGGTCCAGAATGGCAGTTTCAAAAAAGGAAAAAAATAATAAAAATAATGATATTATTACCAATTTATGAGAAAAACTGTAAGAAGAAAGTCCCAGCTCAAAGGAAAGGATTTCAGTAATATAACAAGCTTCATCAGAGCAGCTTTCTACCACTTACAGTCATTAGTTAAATGAATGTAGTCAATGGGGTCGTGATCTTCTAAGGACAAAATCTGTTAGTCTTTAACCACAGGGTAGTTACAGACTATTAGAGTGAATAGTCTGTAAGGTGAAATTTTTCAGTCATTGGTAAATTTTTGTATCTTTGTAATTTTCTTCCTTAATTCATGTCACAGACATTTGTCTTCAAATATCATTAGTTTTTGTAACTAATGCCAAGTGTCCTACTAAGACATTTTTGAAGATATGGTGCTTGTAAATGACATATACCTTAGCATATTTTGTTAGCTTTTCAGGTGTTTTATCTTTGTTGTCATTCTTACTGTTTAATTTTGTTTTTGTTTTCTTTTTCATGTTTCCTTCTCACCCTCCTCCTTCCGGTACTTAGGGTTTCATGGCCTAGTGATGTCAATGAGAGGACAGTCATGCATTTCAAGTTCTCTCTTACTCCATTACTCTTATTATCCTGCTCTTGTGGATTCTCTAACTATAACTCAGTTTCTGAACTTCCCTGAGTGATGACAAAGCCAAAATCAAATGAAAAACAAACAAAAGTGGCCTATGACAAAAATAACCTGGAATACATTCTGAAAGTATTATACTGCCTCATAGTCTTTTTCTATGGAATCTCTGAAAAGCATCTGGCTCTAACATCCCATAACCTGATAAAGGATAAGAGTGTCTGAAATGACTTAACGATTCTGAAAACTCTGTATTCTACTGAATTGTTTGTCTACTTGATTTCATTTCTTTGCTCTATCTGCACATATCTGATCACACACAACCTTGTAGCCACTGTGCTGCGTAGACATGCTAGAATAAAACATCTTATCAGCAAGAGCTCCCTCTGTTCTCTCTTATGACTAGCATACTTGAAATTATTAGCACATTAGAAACTATTCAAGTCCCATTATATATAGTACTTCAATCTCACTAGTTAGTGCAATTTAGGATTCACTATAAATGTCAATTTTACTTCCATTAAGAAGCATCGTGGTGGTATCATGATAATTCTGCGATTGTGTCAGGATACAGAGTTATGGTCATGGCTTTAAAGAAAATATCTGTATTGATGAAATTTCAACTTCAGTAACAATCATTTAACACATACACTTACCCTTTGAGGAGATGTTTTCCTTTGAATATTGAGTTGGCACAAGGTAAACCTCTCAATAACTCACAATGAACATCGAACCATATTTGAGTTTCATAGATAATAAAGGAACATAGTTCTCGTTAGGAAATTATACTATGTTTTTCAAATAGGAAAGTTCTCTAGACTGTTCATCCCAAGGAGGTAAAAGATAGCATCCTCAATCAATTCTCCATCACCAGTATGAAACACAATTTTTGGTTGTTTCATGAGAACAGATGATATTGTATGGCTTAGTGATATTTCCCAGGAATTGTGATTTCTTATTTATTGTTGCTTATAGGGAAAAACCCTAGAATCATGTTTGTGTGTATAACCAGAAATTCTCCAAATAAATATTTATAAGAAATACAAGTATCATCTCAAAACTATTTTCACCTATTTTTCTCTACATATACACATAATCACTAGTTAAATTTACTTTGGGAACCACAAAATATCTGACATTTCTTCTTCAATTGAACCAAAATACATTCTTGTAACCAAAAAAGTTGAATGTCTTTCAGATATCATGTTATGCAAATTCTTTCAGAATAAATTCTTGAAAATATATATAAAAAAAAAACATGTAATCATTTCCGGACTACTTTTTGTATGGCTTAAAAATAAAGACTTTACTATAAGTTTTGCTGATGTTGTTATATGCAACAAACTGTTACCAGCATTTGAGAGGTTAAATATTTAATGTAAAAGGGCATTTTTACACAAAAATACATACAGGCTTTGAAATTCCCTAGTAAAATTAGATCATCTGACTACAATAGGTATATAGTTTTATAGTATAATAATTACTTACATGTAGCAGGGGGTTACTTTTTAATTTGTTTCTGCTATTCTTGATTATGTTGATTTTGAAGTCAAGAATCAGTTATGTTCCAACTTATATCTGGATGGATTCAGTAATTTAAGCCTTTTCTTTTCATTTTTATTTAAGCCTTTTCTTTTAGGCATGTATAGTGTGGTTGTTTCCTTGGAAATTCATAGGTTGTCACTCAAGATTTGAAATAACAAATCATCCTCACTCTGAATTTTCCCATTTTCTGTTCTTCATTTTTAATATAAATTGTTTATTCTGTTTTCTTGAAAATTTCTATATATATATTCTTTCTTTATTTGAACTTATATTTTTATTATGAAGACAAGATTCAAACTGATTTATAAATGACTCTTTCCACTGCCTTATGATTTCACATGTAGCTTTTAACAATATCAGAAACTTATGCTCTTAAGTTTCTTCTTTTGCTGCCAAGAGTTCCATATTTCAAATGTACTACACTGATTTCATTTTTATTTTCTTTACATATGATGGATAGAAAATGTCTTTGTGAAGGTATTGAAATTTAGTTGCTGTTTTGCCAAGGGGTTTTTATGATGAAAAAGATTATTTAAGTTGCATATTAATGTAAAAGTCAGTGCAAGACTAAAATCTGCTAAATAAAGGTTTTCTCTCTGTTTTGCCTTCAGGATTTTTTGCACAGCATATAACATGTTGATACATTATCTGATAAAATTGCTGTTTGCAATGATACAAATTAATAGAATAGATTTATCATTTTATCAAGTCATAGAAACAAGTACCCTCCTGGGAAATAGGACTTATCTCTGAATTAAGGCAATTAAAATTATGCCACTGAACCACACAACCTTAGTCTTGTGAGGTTATTTAAAATTGCTTCTGGTCATATGAAATACATTTTTAATGAGAAGCATAGAGGGATGGAAGTACTTAAGGATATAAAGACTCCATGGTAAACATCATTTTGAATCCCTGTAAAGTACATATCACATCAAAAGTAATCCTATTACTCACTTCTGATAGGAAAGTTATGCTTACGCTATTGTCTAGGGCTTTCTTGAGTAAGAGCTTATAGTATTCCAAGTATAATGTAGAGGAAATAATTGTGTTTCATGGTTTACTACTGGTATGCCTTTCCATATTTTAATAGTTGTGTATGGATGCATTTTAATTAATGGGTTATATATTCAAGTTGTTTATAAATTCTTAGCGATATTCGCATAATTTTAGAAGTGTCTATTAATACATTTTAGAAAAACAATTTACAACTAAGGATATTAGTAGTTTTTCCAATTATCCTGTAGCATTCTGAACAGTTAAAAAAAAATACAAAACCAAAAACATTTGAATTAGTAATGTTTGTGGTTTAAAATATCCTGAAAATGGGAATGGTGGATTGTATTTTTTATGATACTAAAATCATATTCACTGATTATAAAGATAAAAAGGTATATGTATTTTTATAAATGTTTTCATAAGAAGTTATACCCAAGGCACATACAATATTTTGTATAAAAATACAGAATATAATGCTATCTGTACTCTACATTTGTATTTTTATGATATTAATCATTTTGCAGAAGGATATTAGATTACCTAATCTCAGAAAATTGTCTTCTGGAGGTTAGGCCAGCATATTGAATAATTCATTAACAAATAATTATTTGGTATATCTATCTTAATCTTTGTATTCCTGCCAAGAGACCTTAGGGAAAGTTCTCATGATGTTGAATTTTATATGTCAGTTGACTGGATCACAGGTTGTCAGGTATTTGGCTAAACATTATTTCTGGATATATGTGTATGTGTGTGAGAGAGAAAGAGAGAGAGAGAAGCTATTTCTAGATGAAATTAGCATTTTAAATGGAGGAATCAGTAAAACAACTTTCCATTCCTAATATAAATGGGTATTATCCCTTCTGTAGGGGACCTAAATAAAACAAGGAGGCAAAGATTAGAATTCAGCCCTTTTTTTGCATGATTATCTTAGCTAGAACATAGGTTTTCACGTGCCTTTCATCTTTATTCCCAGTGCTTGAGACCCAGACTGAACTCATAATCATCACTGGTTCTTGGGTTTTCTGAATAAGACTCACTTTCCTGGGCCTTCCACTTGCAGATGGCAAGGACATCTCAGTTTTCATAATTGTATGAACCAATTCCTTATAATAATACCCTTCCTATATGTGTATCCCGTGGGCTTTGTTTCTTGAACAAATGCTGACCAACACATGAGGTAAATATTACCAAGATGTAAACACTTTCTCTGTCCCTGAGTTGATAGTAAATGCTGAGTTTAGCTGGGGATAATAAAAACATATGAAAAAAATCTTTCAAAATGACTATCCCAAAGGCTCTCATCATTATAATATTGTATATGGGCCATTTTGTCTCTATATTTAAACAACTTTAGAATAAGCCTGCTACATGTCATTTATAAAAAGTCAATAATATGACTTTCACTAGAATATGAAAGTGTTGAAGTCTAATCTAACAATGATACTTTCAATGTTCAGCTTTAGGCTTTGCCCCTTAAATCTTTATTTAAATAAATTTTAAAATATATGACACAAGATCCCACATAGGTGCTTCTCTAAGAAGAAATTACATTTTTATTGTTTAAAAAACATATTATATATTATTTATTTAAGTCTTGTTAATCTAAACATGGTTTTTCCCATTCTCCTGTATCATACTCCTTCCTTTTACTCCTTCACATAAGTCCATAATTTAAAATTTTGATAGAACTTTCCAAGACAGAAAACACTTTTTTGTTCCCTTTGGATTTTGATAAACCTGATTGTGCTCCATTCTAATTATCCAGACTTATAAAGAATAATACCATCAGTGTAAAAGCCAAAATTATATTTAATGATAAAAGTTCAAAGTATCATTGCATTTTAACCTTTTTGTAAAAAAAAAAGAAAGAAAGTAGTTCACTATTTTGGTGAACTTGAACTTGTTGCGAATTAAATACTTAAGACCTTTTCAAGGCCCAAATTATAAAAGATTTTTGCATGCAGAAAAAATTTGGTATATTCAAAGAACGTCTCAATTGGTATACTCCCCTTTAAATTCTCTTTGCATGAAATGAAAAGTATCCCTCAAATAGATGGGACAAATATGCAAAGAGGAAACAGGGAGAAGAGAGTTTAATGTGATTTATTATGACTTAGTCATTTGTGATGTGACTTTGTCATTCTTCTAATAGTAGATGTAATCTAGCTTTCATCTTTGAAAATTGAGTTTGATCATGTGACTTACTTTGGCTACTGAACTATTTGTGAATGGGTCATAAGTAGAGACTTGAAAAATTCTTGATCATTGACACATGCGTTGCTTTTGGAACACAACTGCTATATGAAAAAAATCTACACTAGCTTATTTGAAGTTGGATATATGTGGCCCACTTATCCCAATGACATACTCAAGTACTAGCTTATCTACCAGTATATTGAGCTGCACAGTGTGTCAAAGTACTAATAGCAAAAGAAAGCCCAGGTGAACCTAGTCAAATTTCCAAAGCACAGTATTATGACCTAATAAATATTTATTGTTTAAAGTTACCAGTTTCTAAGTTATTTGCTATGCAGCAAAGACTAAATGATGTAAGTGGAGTCATTTTTTTTTCCTCTTCCTCTCTTTCATCCACATTGAATTAAATAATAAGAATCATACAACTAGTAAAGCCACTGTGAAAATCTTCCAGTATTTTTAGTTGCCTTCAGGAACTTTTTCACTCATAACCTTGCCTGGCCAAGTTTGAATCATATTTCTCAGCAATATTACTAAATAACCATAGAAATTGTAGTGGCATGATTTGAAAAAAATATATTTTCCAGTTGATTTTAAAAAGTAATGTGTATAGGATTTTTTAAAAAATGCATTCACTTTAAGAGCAGAGCCTATGTAGAATAATCAGAGTAAAAAATCTGTAATACTACTAAACTAGGAATAGGCAGACAGCAATAAAAAGTGCAGTTAAAATTATTAGACTTCAAGTAGAAATAAAATAATCTCTTGGGAAATACAGGTAGTACATGAAAATACTTGATAAGAGAAATAACAAAAGAGACTTAAGCAGACAAGTGGACAATATATAGATGGCTTCAGGCAATGAGAAAACTAATACAATAAACAGAAAAATAAATTGTTGGAATTGTGCTATAAGAAATTTTTTCTACTTGGTCTTAATTTGATTTCAAATACATATTCAGGCAGGCAAGTTTGAGAGAATTATGTAAAGATTCTCAAATATGATTAAAAAACTAAGGTACTAATTTATGAAGAAGGTTTCAATAATATAAATGCAGAGATATTGGTTAAAAGTAAAGTAGATGAAAATAGGACAATAGTCTCCAAACCCATGAATTGCACAGGAATTTATTTTTTAAAGTTTTTTATTCACTTCAGTGTTCAGAACTCTTGAAAACTTTAATCCACATTATCATATCAACGATATAACAATTTTCTTCATATATAGGAAAGAACATTAGGAAAAATTGGAGTACAGTTATAGTTTTTAAAAATGTACAAAAAGTTATATATTTAAAATTTTAAACTTGGGGTAGTTGGTGATGACAATAACAATCATGCTATTTTTGTTACAGCATAAAATAATTTATATAAATGCTGCTACCACATGTATTTATTGCCACAGTTTGTTCCCAAAAGGTGTATAATTACGTTCTATAGCATACATACATAGAAATTAAGTCAACTAGAAATACATTATCAAAACATGGTACACCAAAACTCTTGGTTAATATAATTGTTGTAATGAAGAATTAATTTTACCTTTGAATGTTCTGTGATCTAAAGCCAGAAAAGCCATATCAAATAATTTTGTAGTAAAATGAGGCAAGTTATGCTCAGAAGAGATAAAATAATAATGAAGTCAGAAAATCCAGAAAGAAAGTTCCTCAAGTCTCACTACCTTTCTCATTCTGATTTTATTAGTGTTTTATTCTGACACCTTATGAACACTGTTTAACATTCTCAGCCTCATTTTACTGGCTTGTGCAATGACAGTTATTGGAGTTATTTTATCTCAGGCAGATGTTTTTAGGTAGTTCTTTGATGCTGTAACTTGAAATCCAATGAGAATTCTTCTTGCCTAAGTTAATAAAATATCCTTACTTGCAGTGTGTCCTGTGGTATTTTTTATTATTTATTTCCCACAATAACAGCAGAGGGAACTTTTAAGCTGAAATACCACTGTGATAAATATTGAACCATATAAGTCTCCTGGGGAAAGGTAGAAATAACAAAATTTAGGAGGTGAAAGGCAAAAATTTTACTATAATTTAGAGTAGTTGACCATAAATTAGATATCATCTGAATAGGAAAAGCAACCATATTTAGACAAAACACTCTGAAAAGATGACTTGTGTAGAGATCAAAGAGTCAATTTAGAAAAAAAAAATGTTAACAATAAGAGACATTAATATTACTTTATGTGCCATTTCTGACCACTTGCTATTATGATGATTTATGTTTGTTTTATGTTGTGACTTGACATTGGAAAATGTCACTTATAACAGTGACAATTGCTTCCACTGGGTCTGTGCTACCTAATCAAAGGAATGACATCATTTTTATACCACATGTCATCTTTTCATTGCCATGATTATCATTATGAGTTATAAACCTTTTACCAATAATTTGACTGACCTCAATTCTTCTCCACATTTTTCTTTAGTGTGTGATATGTTCATTTTACTTTTTAACATCTTTCACATTTTAGCAAAGCAGTTATTTAAAATGCATGCAGTGCTGGAAAGTAAATTACTAGGGTAAAGGGCATTTCAAGATGATTGAAAATAAACCTAAAAAACTGTTGCCTTCCTTTTCTATTTCACAGCTAGATTTACTGGAAAGATGTCAGAAGTTAAATTTATGTATACGTTGTGCATAGTTTCTATTTCAGTGTACCTTTCCTTAATGTTTTTATATCATATTCCATATAGTAAAACCTGAAGTTTTAATGTCATCTATAGCATAGTATTGCAGGATTTAATATTTTGAGATATTTTAAATACATAGACACTTGTTTGAAGCTTTATATTTAAGATTTTACTGAAAATTGGTAGGTCTTTTTCATGGTTTGCTGATATCTTTTAATTTGTTGTTTACAGATGGTAACTAATTTCACATCCATATTTCTATGTTACCTGAACATGTCCTTCTTCCACAGATACTTGTAATAACCGATACTCTTGTTAGGATAAGACAAGTAAAATTTTACATTTTGCAAAACAAACTTTACCTAACCATGGAGAGTGATCATAATAATTGACTGCATTTACATTAGTGTGCAATATATCAATGACTATATTGATGACTATTAATGACTTTGTTTTATGTTTTATTATTTTATTTTATTTAGTATCAATGAAATTTGTCAATGACTATATAGCTTTAATATTTTTATGTTGTTACCTACCCCTTGCTTTGAAAAGTTTCTTCTTAAAAGTTAGTGCAGTAAGTCAAATATGTTTCATTTCCTGTGTTTTTGTGACTTGAGATTTTTGCAAAATAGTATTTCTCTTACTTCTGCAGATTTAGATATTGTCAATGGATGAGTTAAAACAATAATAATTTGAACCTGAAGAAAAGTTCCAAAATTAATGCATTTTATTAATTGTTTTTGTAGACATCCCATTCTCATATGCTTAGCCTCCTCTCTCTCTCTCTCTCTTTTTAAAGATTTATTTATTTATGCACACAAGAGCTAGGGTACAGGCCAGAGTCCATGGCGGTGAGAGGACTCACCAGAGACAGAGCAGGGAGCAGAACAGTCAGACTGAGTGAAGCACACTGCTGAAGGGAGCAGCGGGCCAGGTCTGCTGCGCCATGTGGGTCCCCTCCCAGGCCGGCGGCAGGGATTGAACTCGTGCTGCAGTGGCTGCGGCTTGCTTCTTGTGTGTTGCTTAACCCGCTGCACCACCAGGGAGGCCCCTGCCTCCTCTCTTAAGCAGGCCTTTGGAAAAAGTGGGCCAAATGGGGTATAGTCTGAGGGACTCTGAGCAGTGCCCTCCCAACAACACATCTGAACTAAAGTTCAGTTATTTCTTTTTGAAACTTCATCCCTTTGCTCTTAATATGCTCCTATTCCAAAGTAAACAACCTTACGGAATTCTAATTCACACTTTTTACTAGCCGACATTTTCTTTCAACTGAGCATAATTCTACTGATGTGCAAGTTACTCTCAATATTGTCTCATTAAGTTTTCATAACAATTTGGCATGACACTATGCAATTTGCAGCAAAGAAGATGAATCCTAAGAGTTCAAGTAACGTACACATTCATGCAGGGAGAAATGGTAACGTTGGGGTCATTGAGGACCTTTTCTATCAAAGTAAAGGGAGTAGTATGAAAAATGAACAAGGCATGAAGGTGAGGAACACAAAGAATAGAATGATGCAGGTGAAGTGAGAAAAGGTTCTAAGGACAAATTTTGTAAAAAGATTTATTTATGCATACAAGAACTGGGTTATAGACCAAAATTGTGGGGGTGAGAGGATTCACCAGAGTCATAGTGGGGAAAAGTACAGACAGATCCACTGAAACACACTGTTGAGAGAAACAGCGGGTGTGACAGGAGAGGTCTGCCTCTGCCATGCCTTGTGGGTCACCTCCCTGGTCATCAGGGATTGAATTTATGCAGTGGTTGTGATTTACTTCATAGTGCTATGCTTACTTCGTTGCACTACCCAGGAGGCCCTGCTTAAGGAAGACTTGTAAAATTATACCATTTGTCTCTGGTTCAATATTAATCTCTGTAAATTTGTCAAAACTGTATTTTTAACACAGGGAATTTAAACAAAGGGTGATACAGCACTGGAATCCAGAGTCCAAATGAGAAAATCTCCATAAGACTTAAACTGAGTAGTTTGCATTCAATATTTGATCATAATTGACTTTATAACTTTACTTTTATATTATAAAACACAATAATGTTTTTCAAGTGACTTCAGATGACTCAATAAATGTTGCTTTCTATAGCATATTTCTTTATATTGTCACATTATACTTTAACATAAGGAAAAAAATAAACTGATTGTCTATGCAAAGTTATCTAATTTCTGGGCAACAGATCTTACATTAACAAATCATTGCCCTCAAAATATGCCAGATAGTTTTATGCACAAGAACTAAACTTTTTAATTATACGTGTCAGTTTAAAAGTTACTAGTACATTAAAAAAATGTTATTTGAATGTTTTGTCTGATTTGGCTATACTAAATTGAATTATAGCAACTACTAGCAACTGCAGTTTTATGATGAGTCTAAATATTTTCTTCCTACATAAGGTCTTGGGAGTCTGACATATTAACTGCTCTATTATATATCAATTGAGATATCACAAAGTGCAGATTACAATGAATTTAGCTTAATAGTCACAGCATTCTGTTTTCAGAGAATTTAGCTTATTTATCTTTCCTGCTAAAGGCACAAACAATATTTACCTCACTTCAAGAAACAAGTATATTCAACATGGAATCCATAAATGGACTGTTAATTCCTTGATCGCTTCTGCAAATATGTGGATGCATAAGTCCAAGTGAAATGTTTTTTGGGGACCTATCTAAAGTATTTTATTGCTTTAAAAAGGATTAGCTTTCTCTTTCTATAAAAATTATGTGGAAATAAAAAAATATGATTTTAGTTGTATTCAAATTGCTTTATCTAATTCGTAGTTATGCTGTTTATTTTTTGCTTTCCAACAATGAAATGCCATTTGCCAAATCAAGATTCATTTCTGAAAAAGATGGCTATCAATTTCTTAAATGTGTCCTGATATTCCAAGAGAAAGGAAAAGGGAGAGCCGCCAATGAAATTTCAACTGAGTACATTTTGATCTTTTTTTTAATTTTTGCAAAAACTATTCTTTCTTTAAGATATTTCTGTAGTCGCTAGTAATGTCACTATTAGCCTTTTAACCTCTGATTTTAGTTTTCTTTGGTGGCAATTGCTCTTCTATTTTAGACTAAATCTGAATTACAACTAAGTACAAAATTAATCTTTCTGTTGAGGAGTAAGTTTACTTACACAATCACAGTGCAAGAAAGAATATTTGAAATCACATTGTTCTAAGAGATCTCATTTTAATTGTCATGTCTTCCAAATTTAATTTTACTAGTCTTTTTATGCCCCTAATTCAACTGACATTCTTACAAATACTTAAACCGCTCAAAGACTGACAAGTTGAGACTACAAAGAGAAGATCAGAATAAAAAATATTTCCTTCTTTATATGTTAAGGGATATTTTAGTCTAATCTTTCCAGTTGAGAGTGAAACTCATAATTAAATAATGATTTGCTACAACTTTTAGTTTCCTAATTGCCATTTCAAATAGCTACGTGAACATCAAAATGTCATATTCTAAAAGCCACCTAACTCAGAATACTTAAAATGTCAACAAAAGAAGTAAGGGAAATTTTCCCTCATTCCTATTCATCTCTTATTTGATAACCCCCAATAGCTATGGATATATTTTAAAAGATAAAGCACCAGAGCTTTGATATATACCATCTCATTAGATACAAAGCCAAGTTATGCTTTAGTTTAACACAGGAAGTGGTTGGACTGACAATGTCATTTTTTTCCTAGAACCAGAGTTCAAACAAGATTTGACCAAATTATTCTTTGAACTTTCAAGGACCTGTTTTGCTAGAATTTTCTGTATTAGTAAGGCAGAAATAATGCACTGTTCATGCAACATTTTTAATATTCTTCATATGGGAAAGAAGAAACAGGAGGAAAAAGAGACATGTGAAAAGATACAGTGAAATTTTGCTTTGGATTATTTGAAGGAGAGAAAAATCGAAGAATTTATAAATGATATATGTTATACACTACACATTACAATCTTATTCTTATATAACATTTAAGGAAGTGATAATTTTGTTGTTTTTAAGATTAGTTTTTGAGGACTTTTTTTTTGGTTATTGCTGTTGCTTTTATTAATGAGTCCTCATTGGAGGGCTATTTTGTATTCCTATATAAATCTAACAACTAATACTAGCATAAACTACTTATGAGTGATGTATATACTACATACTCATACATATGAGTAATGTATATATACATGATTATGTAGTAGTGTATATATTTAAATATATCGAATTGTTTAATCCATGCATGATATGTGAGTTAGGTACTATTATTAATATTGATTTTATAGAAAGAAAATTGAGGTCTATTGGCATTTGTTAGAGGTTCTGACAGTCTAATTTGAATACAGCCAATTTTACTTTGATACCAGATTCTTATCATCTAGGCTGTACTGCATCACAATATATTGTTTTTCAAATATGACAAATAAGTTATGCAAGTTCTTCATTTTAAATTTTTACTAGAAATAAATTATAAATTTATAAATTATTTAGCTTCCTTCTGATCAATTTTGTAGCCACTCACACAAAAATTATGTCTTTATTTCAGCACTTTATTTCAGGCAACATAGTGAATTAATAAAATATATAACTAAATTCCATCTATTTCATTTTAATTTTATCAATGAGACATTAAAGTTTTAATTTTAATTTATTATTTTCATTACATTTCCACTTAAGATGGCATTACAGACAACTTTTCAATATCATATTATTTCTTCAGATGTTTTAAACAGAAGGTATTATTCACATTTGTCAAATTAGTAATGCATACATATCTTTACTGTCTTAAACATGCAAAGGCAAAATTCATACTTTACAAGTGTGGCTACTAACAACTACAGGCTCATTATCCTAACCATTTTTCCTGTCCTAAGTCCATGTTCCAAATTTAAATAATTAAAGGTTTTAACAATTTGTCCTGACCTGTTTTACACATGAAGCTTCAGCCATGACAGAGGCAGGAAAGTGAGGACAAATGTTTGGCAAATTGTAGATCACTTGTCCAAATTTTGATCAGCACTATGAAGGAATGAGTTTAAGTGAATGGAATTCTAATTAACTCATATATTTTTTATGAGACTATAGAATTTGTCCTCAATTGTAACTTGAGAAGAAACAAGAAACTGATCTCCTGGTACTATTCATCTATTATCTAATAAGAATTTCTTCACTTCTTGCTAGCTCTAGCACATTGAAAAAAATTGCTTAGCATTTGTTATAAAAAATACATAATCCATATTTCTTCAAGACATAAACATTACATCAAATGTATGAACACATATAGTAAAAAATGTTAAGGGTAATACATGTGGGAAAAGCAAAATAATGATAAGACAATGTGACATTCACATTAAAGAATTCTCTCCTTGGTTGACCCACTGTGAGTGGTTTATATATTTCCCTGTAAATTTTAGATTTTTTTAAATCAAGGTTTATGTTTCTTTTGTTCATAGTATTGCCAGGAAGAACAAAGAGTATAGTTTTATTGTATCCCTTTATAAAAAGAAACCTGTTTTCTAAGGAGAAAGGAATTCTTTTGTTGAATAAGAACATCTATCATAGTTTAAACAGAATCCCAGAAATGACAGGTACCTTATTTAGATAAGGTGACACATTACTGCTTCCTGTCCCCCTCCTTTTTCTTATACAGTGAAATCTATATAGAGACAAAATTACTCTATCAGACCAAGTAAGTATCAAAGTCAGGCCTCATCTTTGGAGTTTTACATTTCATATCCCCTTGAATTCATCTTCTAGCAATTTGAAGGACATTTGAAGTGGATTTCTGGTTTCTGTTGGTTACATTGAGTGATAATGCTGACTGAAATTATTTTTTGGTGAAAGGTTATTGGCAGAAATTGTAGTGCTTCTGAAATGCTGCTACAGGCTGTTAAGAATTCGGATTAAAAAAAGAACGAACTAGCTCAGAATGTCAATGCTCACCATTCAAGATATATTTCACATCTTTCTAAAATTCTAATTCACAGTGAATTTCATATATGGCATAGGGATATCTCATTGCTGGTGCTGCTCTCCCTATATTTATGTGTAGCAAGAAATTCAATATTTAATCACTTTCTTAATAGTGAGCATCTATTTCCTTACTCCAAAGTCAATTGTTTAAGTTTATAAGAATTGAAATAATTGTTAGTTACATAAGCATTTTTAAGGTATAAATAAAAATGAAGTTGATTCCTGGGAAAATAAAAAAGGAACTAATATATATATATATAAAATGAGATTATACATATATAATATGAGATTGTTTATTCAGATTGAAAAAAAAATAGCTACATACAACATTTAGGTAACATAAAGCTCATCTTTATGTTTAGACATTCACCTATGAGTTTGGATTTAAGGGTTAATAAGAAACATGCCAGCGCTTAGATGATGACCTTACTGGACTGGCTCATTGCCCCCTAAATAAGGTCATTTTCTAATTCCTCTTAAAAATGTATGGATTTTACATGGAAAACCCATAATGAATTTTAATATAAATGCTTCAGATTTGCAAAGAGCAGATTTTAAAGGGAAAACCCACATATCTTCAAGTTTTCTTTCAAATATTTTGTAATTATTTATACAGATACATATTCAGGAAAAAAACAAGCCAACCATTAACCATCTTAGCAGACATAGTTTAACCATTATAAATATATTTTTAATAACTTTTTCTTCAGGGTTTACTTAAAACAATTCTATGTTTTTTTTAAAAAGTTCATACATTCAGATAATGATTTTTTCAAAAAAGATGCGTAAAGCTTATAAAAAATAAAAACCCTACCATTCACATGTAAGCATAATTAATATTGGGAATATCAGGAAAATCTTTATCTCTCTTTATAAGATGTTTCCATTGTATAATACATAGAGGGGAAATAAACTATGAATTGAAAATATACAGATGATATTAAACTATAATAAATATTTTGAAAGTGCTTAAAATAGCTATTATGAAATCTGAAGGTCCTTAAAAACATCTTTTTTTTTTTACTATGAACTTATCCTCTATTTATTATGTTATTTATATACTGCCTAGGTTTTTTAACATTTGATGCTATCCTCTACAATTCTTATGGGTATTTTATATTTGTATTATATTTAAAATGAATTTGTAGTTATATTTGGCCAATTACAATGGCTTTACCATTTCCCAGTTCTTTATTTTTATATATCAGATAATGCATAGATATTGAAATATATAATTTTAAATATCACATACAGGCATTTTTTACTCTTCCACTTCTTTCATGTTTAAGAATAGTCTGCCAGTTACCTTTATATTTTCCAGAAACCTTGACTTGTAAAATTTGTATATTTAAATCTTCTAGGTACTGTTATTTAAAATGTACAGTCATTAAATATTCATATACTACATTACCTTTTATTTGCATGTTTGTACCTTTCTAGTAGCTCTAGCATCTTTATTTTAATGAATATATTAATTATAATTTAGTAATTTTATCTGTATGTTTCAAAATTGATTTTTAGTGCTACCAAATTTATTTTTATTATTTCATTAATATTGTCTAGTCTATTTCATTTGGTCTTTGCCTTTTGCTTCCTATACTTATTAGCTTGAATTCAATATTTTTTATTTTATTCTATAACATAAGTAAATTTTGAAAAATATGGTCTACAGAGTTAGCACAACCAAAATTGTAGTAGGCTGTTGTGTAGATGTCAGTGAACTATTTACAAAGTGTATGTGGAATGGAAAAATACTTAGAAAGCCTATACAATACTAAAGAAGAATAAGTTGGTGGATCCCCTACCAAATTTCAAAACTTAACTATGCAGCTACATAATCACACACACACACACACACACACACGCACGCACGGTATTGGCAGAAGTATAAGCAAGCATATCGGTGGAATGGAATAAGGAGCTAAGAAAGAGACTGACACAAAGATAACCAGCTGATTTTTGACAATAAACAAAGGTAATAGCAAAAGGATGATCCTTTTTAAAAAAAATAGCAGTGAAACAATTAAAAAAACACATAAAAAATAATCTAGAAACAGATATTCCACCTTTCACAAAAATTAAATCAAAATGATAGGCTTAAAAATAAAATGGAAAATTATAATGTTTTTCAGATGAAAATACAGGAGAAATTCCTATGAGTTTAGTGACAGTTTTTAGATACACAACTAGAAGTATGACTCATTAAAGAACACAGAGTATATTGGACCTCATTAAAATTAAATTTTCTGATATTTTAAAGATACCAATATTAGAAGGAAAAATCATAGACAGATAAAAATTATTTTAAAGCACATTTCTGATAAAGGACATATTCAAAATATAATAGAACTCTTAAAACTCAAGAACATGAACAATTCAAGTTTTAAAAATTGACTAAAAGACAAGGATAGATAATTCATTTCAAAAGACATAAATAAGTAAATGGCACATAAGCATATGAAAGAAAGATGAATATCATATAGCATGAATAGAATTTAAACCAACAGTAAGATAGTCTGACATACTAACTATAATTGCTAAAATAAAAAAAAAGTGACAATGCAAAATGTTGATAAATATGTAGCATAATAGGTATTTTGCATGCAAAATTGGGCATGCAAATTTTACAATCATTTTGGAAGGTAGGTTAGTAATTTCATATAGGCAGTTTTACCATATAATCCAGAGTCATGCTCTTAGATATTTGCCCAACTTATTTAAAAATTTAATGTCTACACAAAAATCTAACAACAGTGTTTCTGGCTGCCTTATCAATACTAAAATCTGAAAGTAACCAAGATATCTTGTAATAGGTGAATAAAGGAACATATTGTGATCTATCTACACTATGAAATATTCAGTGATGAAAAGATATGACCAGGCTATTAAAAGACATGATCTAGGGCCTCCCCTGGTGGCGCAGTGGGTTAAGCAACGCACTACGAAGCAAACCGCAGCCACTGCAGCACGAGTTCGATCCCTGCTGCCGGCCAGGAGGGGGACCCACATGGTGCAGCAGACCTCTCCTGCCTTGCCCACTGCTCCCCTCAGCAGTGTACTTCTGTTGATCTGCCTGTTCTGCTCCCCGCTCTCTGTGGTGAATCCTCTCACCCCCCACACCTCTGGCCTGTACCCCAGCGCTTGTATGCATAAATAAATAAAATCTTTAAAAAAAAAAAAAGACATGATCTAAATGAAAAGTGCTAAGGGGAAAAGTTAGTTTGACAAAATTATAAATTAATTATTCCAATGATATGACTTCTCAAGACAAAACTCAATATAGAGTAAAAATATCAGTTGTTGCCAGATGTTGAGTGGTAAAGAGTGAAGGACTGAAATAGATGAGACACCAGAAAATGTTTACAATAGTCAAATAATATTGCATAGACTACGATAGTGAATATATGTCACCATATATTTGTCAGGCCATTGAAATTTATAGCACAAAGTTTAAATTAATGTGTGTGTATCTATAGATATATTACTTAGGAGAATTGAAAAATAGAATGCATAGTACATAATATAGAACACATTTGACTGAATAACAAACGTGAAACAACCTCAATGAACTCAAGGAAGAATAGGGTAAAAGTTGCTGTTGAGTAGCTCTGGAAATAAGTAATTTGTAAACTAAGATGAACTATATATATTTCGTTTATATTTATTTTAACTATATATATTTAAATTACCATTTAATTGATAAAGGTGTATATGAAAGAAGTATGAGTTAATAATTCTGATACTTCTATACACATATATTGAAAATAAACAAGTAAGAGAATGGCCCACTGTTGGAATCAAGTTTCTCACTCTTTAATAAGAATTTATAGATAATTAAGTGGAGGAGGCTGGCAGGATCCATGTGGTAGTGTCTTATAGCTTGAGATATCACCATGAGTTTAATTTACTATAGATACAGAAGTTGATATAAAGAGATATTTATAGGTGTACATACACAGGAGTTACTGTACACACAGCTGAGAGGGCCTGAACACAACACCACCTCAGTAACAAAAATTGTGATAGCTAACTCCTGATAGTGATTTCTAATGCTATTTACTAATAAAAAGTAGAAGGACTTTTTAGAGACATGAATGATTACAGGACTGAGGTAGAAAATATAGAAGATGAGTCCAAAGTATCTTTTAGTACCAGAAGTTAATACTCAAAAGCAAAACAGGGAGCCACAGTCATGAGAATACAACAAAGGGATACAGGAGCCAATTGAAAGAGCTCAGAATGCTTAGAGCTGCAAAGAATTTAAGCAACAAAATAAAGTAGTATTTGACTGTAAAATCAGGAACTAAATAAGTATCTTTAAAGTTCTAACAAGGTCACTACATGACTGCATGAATGAAGATTTTTGAGAGAACAACAAAAGCTCATCTGGTGAAGTATTCTTAGTATTTTATATTGATTTTCTGCTCTCAGATAGGGAGGGGAGAACAACTGCTTTCTCACTAAATATGTTTCCTGTCCTTTCCAAAAAATACAGTATGGAAAGGAAGAAAAAGGGCTGTTTCACTGTGTAGAAACCTGACAAGCACTAACTTAGGTAACAGAGGTCAACATCAGTGATAAATTATGTTTATAGTGTATAGACATAGTTTATGATGGATGGACATTGTACTTCACTTCTCTGTTCTTCCCTAAGCCCAGTAACTCCACTCTAATCATGAGAAAAATTAATCTAAATCCCTATAGAATCGTCTGCAAAATTTCTGAATAATACTCCTTTCAAATTGCCAAAGGACATTAGAACCAAGGGAAGCATGAGAAACTGCACAGACAAGAGCTAAAGAGAGATGATGACTTAATGTAATGTAATGGCCTAGATGAAATTTTGTAATAGGAAACAGAAATTAGGTTAAAAACTAAGACCATTTAAATAAAATCTGGGAGCCTCCCTGGTGGCGCAGCAGGTTGAGCGCAGCACTGTGAAACATCCACCGCACAGCAGGACGAGTTCAATCCCTGGCCAGGGAGGGGATCCACATGGCGAGGCAGACCTCTCCTGCCTTGCCCGCTGCTCCCCTCAGCAGTGTATTTCAGTCCATCTGCCTGTTCTGGTCCCCACTCTGTCTCTGGTGAATCCTCTCACCTCCTACACCTTTGGCCTGTACCCCTGCTCTTTTTTGCATAAATAAAAAAGCTTTAAAAAAATAAAGTCTAGACTTTAGTAATGATAATATATGAGTACCAGTTCATATAATACCTGTCATACTAGTATAGCATGGTAATAGGTAACCGGAGAATGGCATGCATGGAAACTATTATCTTCGCAGTTTTTCTGTTACCCCCTAAAACTGATGTAAAAAAACAAAATTATAAAACACCAATTTTCCAGAACATTTTAATTTTAATCATTAATTTCACCTTTGCCATATATTTCTTTAGTTTGTTTAACTGCACAAAAGCTATTTAAGTTTTTACACTTATTTAGATATTATCACACATTTACCCTTCACATACATCTCTTTTCATTTCACTTTCCTTCCATAGATAACACATAATTAAGATTTCCCTGCAGTGATATTCAACCTACTTCAAAACTCTATCATATATTGCCTCTCTGTAAATATCTTAATTGTACTTTCATTCAGGCAAGGTATTTTTTTTTTGCATATGTATTTCTGAATTGCCATTTTCTTTCATAAATAAAACACTCATTCCACTTTTTTCTATGTTCCTGCCTACATGCTTCTGTGTTACTGTGGACATGTCAACTTTAAGCCTCATTGTTAATTATTTGAAAAGGATGTCTCCCTGCCTGGAGGGACATGTCTCCCTCCCTCCTGGAGGGAGACTTTTAAAAACTTATATTTATATATAAAATATTATATTTATATTTAAAATGGGAAATATGTATATGTGATTTTCCTCTCTAAATATGTCCTGCTTAGGAAGAGGTATTTTTTATTTTAGAAGTGAGTGGATTCTTGCTATAAGATTAACACTTTTATTCAAGTTAGTTATTTTGTTCCAGTGTGGCTTTTGCTTCTTTCATTAAGTGTACCATTTAGGTGAAACAGGAGCTTCAGTTATCTAGGATCCTGTATTCAGAAGGACCCCAATAATTGGTTTAATGCCCTATTGCTGCCATCTTGAAGTTCTCTGAGCAAGAGAACCACATTTTTAATCTGCAGTGAAACCTTCAAAATTACATAGCTAGTGCTGGTAAAAATAAAACTCACCAGTACCATAATGAACTATGTTGATAAATAAATATATAAATAAATAAATATATAAATATATAGAATTATAAATATATAAATAGATAGATATAAATAGAATTATTTTGTATTGGTGAATCTGGAATTATTTTCATTCCATTAGTTCTGAAATTTTTTCCACCATAATCTCTTCAAATATAGCCTCTGGCCCATGCTATCTATTTTCTAGTTAGATATGCTAGAAATTCTTATTGTGTTCTCCCTATCACTGAACTTCTCTTTGTATTTATAATGTAATGACTTTAAATTTAAGACTTTGAATAGTAAGGACTGATAATGTAAAAAATGTTGTTATAAATTTGATATTATCAATAAAAGTAAACAGTATTACCGAGAATTAAGTGACAGTACCTCACTGAGCAATATTTAGAAAAATAAATTTCCATCTGTTATCTAGGATTTAGTTCAATTACTGTGCTTAGCTGAAAACTTCTGAGGTAATTTGTTGTCCTGCAATAATAATCCAAACAAGTGGCTTGTTTTAGAAACTTGATACAAAATAAAATAGTTTTTCACCTGTTCCAGTTACTTTCTCTCTATCTGATCTGTACCTGATAAGATGGTACACACGCACTCAGAGAAAATCCCACTAGATAAGAAAATTAAAAGATGCAATGCTTTTTTAGTTAATAAAAAATTAAAGATATTCTCTTGTTAAAATTGAGTCCACTTTTGATGAAAACTCCCAGCTATCATTATACAGAATGAATTATTAAATTGACTGCATCAAAGGGACTTTTTTAGTTAGCAGCTTTCACATGACTTCAAAGGTGTGCTTCATCTAATTAATATTTTTTATTATTTATATATAGTTCTTCCACAATAAATTTTATTTTTTCTTGCATTATTATATTTTTATCACTCACACTATTCCAAGACATGTATTATAATATTCTTCTTACTTTATTTTTTTAAGGATTTATTTATTTATGCATACAAGAGCTAGGGTACAGATTAGAGTCACAGGAGGTGAGAGGATTCACCAGACTGAGTGGGGAGCCGAACAGGCAGACTGAAACACACTGCCAAGGGCAGCAGCAGGAGAGGCAGGAGAGGTCTGCTATGCCATGTGGGTCCCCTCCCTGGCCAGCGACAGGGAAGGAACTCGTGCTTTAGTGGTTGCAGTTTGCTTCATAGTGTGTTGCTTAACCCACTGCGCCAGCAGGGAGGCCCTTTATCTTCCTTTCTAATTTGATATAGACGCTAACAGGATGTTTCTATGTGAATGTTCAATACATTACATTGTACAATCACAGATTTCCACACAAATTATAGTAAGTGAGGTTGATTAGAAAAGGGAACTACAGAATTTTTTGGTGTCATATAAAAGTCTATATCTTAAATTATTTGGTTGTTAAACAGCCTTATATAATTCCAAAAATAAATCACTGAAATTTAATGTATCTTATTAGATGTAAAATATGCCTCAATTATAATAATAAACTCCAGAATAAGTTGCAATAATTTTGAATACAAATAATAATATATTCTTACTTTGATATCTTGCTCAAGTTGATTTCTATTAAAGTTCCTTGGTGTGCTGTAATGTTTACAGTAAATACATATGGTACTCTGGAAAAGCTTGATTGATAAGAATATTCACATGAGCTATGCACAAAGGTGTGATATTAAATAAAAGCAACAAGAATAGTGATCCCCCAATCCCACCCCAAATCCAGGATTAACAGTAGTGAATTTAGTGTCACTTTTGAGGGCTCAAAAAGAAGGAGAGATTAAAACGTTTAACAAACACTTATAGCTGAAGTAGAAGAGTTGTAGACAAACTATTTGGTAAAAGAAGGTAAAAGAAGGATGTTACTGGCAACCTATTATCAAAAGGTAATGAATAGTGAATAAACACAATTTATATTCCTCTCTTCTCATGTCCATAGTGTCAACTTCCCATTAATGATTGTCAGTCTGAAGGTAGAGGTTGTCGTAGCCTGTCTTCAAGATCAATGTCAATAATCTGTCTGTTCATTTTTAAGCCCATTATCAAGAGGGTCTATTTCTGTCATCCGTTTTAATATGAATTAATTTCAGTAACTTGCTTTATCAATGCAATGCCTCAGAGATAAAATGCCTCCAAGAGATAACTTGGAAAGTTAAATCATAAATGACCATACAATTACCTTTTTGTGGAATTTCTCTTTTTTGAGATAAAATGAGAATTTATTTTCTAGTATCTTCAATAGGGGCATGTGATTATATATTTTCAAATTTATTGAATATATAGTGTTAAGAGTTTGGAAGAGTTGAGTTAAAATTTTAGGGTTTCAGTTAGTAGATGGTTAGTAGGAAATTTTAAATTTTGGAGTTTCATACTTGTTATGAAAATAAGATGGCAAATTACATTAGAATGTTGCTCTGTAGGCGAAATGAATTCCCTATGTCAGTCTTAGCCCAGGGCTCAACAACTTTTTACCTTCTCTTTAAGTGAAATACACATCACCCATAAGTAATACTTTACATATTTTACCACATATAATGTCTTTCTTGAAAGATGCTGTTCTTATTTTTTTTCCTTAATTTTCATTTGCTGGTAGAATACTTGGCATTTGGATAAATTTAAGTGTAAACTCAGCTTTCTTTACATATACAAATCATGTAAACAACAACCACATGTATAGTTACAAATCTTTGTGAAATATTTTATAGCTTAATCCTATAATAATTTCATTTTTGCATTGTTATAAATATATTCAAAACTATTAATTCTATTGGCTTCTGTAATAAATACATACATACTGACAAAATGGGACAAAAATCAAATATATATAATCAGAAAATTATTGAATAAAATATTTATATTTTGGAATACTATGCAGCAATTCAAAATGTGATATATTTATGATTGCTATTCCATTACATTCATGGTAAGTCATATCATTTCCTTAATGGTAGCATCTGTTTTAATTATTTTGGTTTTACCACACTGATAATTGATTATGTTAGATATAACATTTGTTACCACATCTCTATGCACATGTTTAACGGTTCATTCATGTTAGCTATAAAAAAGAAGCAAGTTATTAAATATTTTTATTTTTAACAGGAAAGTAAACCCTATATACTTCATATATAAATTTATATATGATTAAATGAATTTATATACAATTGTGTGATGCACATCAAAGTATGTCTTGATTAGATTATTGTAATTTTCAAGATTTTAAAATATAATAATGGGTATTATATATTAAAATCCTGAAAATTCTCAGTAATGTTACTTCCGCTCAGAAGGATTTTTTTTTAATTGAAGTCACACAATTTATACACTTATAATCTAGTCGAGGTTGCACTACTTTTGATTTGCACTTCTTCTAGAAGATAACATTTTGACATCACCTTAATTATTTCTAAGGTCCAATGCTCTGTAGACTAATTTAAATTTTTTATAACACCCTGAGAGCACTGCATTCTCTGCTTATGTTTTTATTTTAGTTTTCTATTAAAATTATTACAAATTTAGTAGCTTAGTAAATAGATATTTACCTAACAATTAGAAAAAAAATGACTCCTTTGAATTTAGTCAAATGATCAAAAGCCACCAAAGCAAAGAACATACTAAAGTAGATATGCTGGTGGCATATAAGCATATCAAAAATGCATGCCATCTTTCATTAAAATATTACAAAATATTGGCAAAGATCTAAAATACTCACAATAAATGTTGGTAGGCATGTGGAAGAAAAGGAGCTTTTATTCACTGCTGTTGGTAGGAATGATAAACGGTATAACCATTTTGCAAGATAGTTTGCTAGTTTCTCATGAAGCTAACTTACTCTTACATTATGACCCAGCAATTGTATTTCTTTGTTTTTAAGCAGCTGATTTAAAACTTAAAGACTAGAGCTGCCTGTTCTGCTCCCCAATGTCTCTGTTGAATCCTCTCACCCCCCACACCTCTGGCCTATAACCCAGTTGTTATATGGAAAAAGAAATAAATCTTTTAAAAAAGAATTAAAAAAGTAAAAAATAAATAAAATGTGATTAAATTAAATATGCAAAACTATATACACAAAAAATAGTAATTTTACTTAGTGACATTTTAACATTAAAGTACTTCTTAAAGTCCTGTTATTTTGAAAATAATAATCAATGTATGCAGTAGATTAGAACCAAAAAATTTGAATAATGAGAACATTATTCCGAGAACATTATAACAGTTTCCTGCCAAGATAGATAACAGAGAATTGATTGCAATTGAGTGGAATAAGTTTATGGGTGGACATGGGGTGATGATAGTTACATTTGAAATTATATGCATATGAGAAGATGAAAAGTAGAAAATGAGCAAACTGACAACCAAATAGTAAAATGTGTGTAAAATGCTTAAATATATCAGGAATTTTAAAAGATGTACACAGCAAATGAATATTTCATTTTTCCCCTGCACTTAAAACCTTATTTAGCACAATATATTTGTATTTTCCTGACTCACACTTAAGAACATCCTTATATTTCTTCTCAATTTATTTATTTCCTTCTGCAATTTGTCTTTGTTTTTTAAGATTTATTTATTTATGCATAGAAGACCTGGAGTGTAGACCAGAGGTGTGGAGGGGTGAGAGGATTCACCAGAGACAGAGTGGGGAGCAAACAGGCAAACTGACTAAAACCGTCGAGGGGAGCACCAGTGAGGCAAGAGAGGTCTGCTGTACCTTGTGGGTCACCACCCTGGCCAGGAATCGAACTCGAGCTGCAGTGACTGCAAATTGCTTCATAGTACTGCGACTTAAATTCTTGCTCCACCACGGAGGCTCTCCTTCTGCAATTCTTTATCTGACAAGGACATGTAACAGTACTTTCCTGTAAGTACAAACATATGAAATTATATGCACATGAATGAGATATTTAGCGATTCATATTCTCAATAACACTAGAAAATGATTATTTTGTTATTTTGAAAAATATCCCTCATAACATCATAATTATGTATTCATTACTATCTGTCACAATATGGAAAAGCAGAAAATCCCTTTCTGTATTTTATATTCTATTTCCTTTATTTGTACAATAGCATGTCCATATTATCATGACTGTACTATTCCCAATTCTGTCTGATTGTTCATATTTTAGTATTAACTGTTCTTAAATTGTGACTATAGTCTGATGATTTTTCACAAGGAACACTACATCAGTGTGTCTCCTGTTAACTTCCCACTGTTCTAATGTATTAGTTATAGTTGGAAAAATTCTTCTTGAAGTCTCCCATTTGGTCTCTTAATACAAAGTGCATATAATTAATGGTATGGCTATCATCCTGATTACTTATCTCTAAGTTCACTGTCAAATTTTCATAAATATCTACTAATTTTTTAAATTTTATTAAAATATTTTAAAATTTACATATACTTGCCATTAATTGTAATCCCCATGTATTTCCCATCACCATCTCACCAGTGCACCATCACCTCAGTCCCTCGTGTTCCCAACTTCCCTCAACCCTCCCCCTCCCTTCCCCACCAGGTGTCCCCAGTCTGTCCTTGTCTCCTCATCCTTGGTTTCTGTGTCTTTATTGCTGTTATTGTTATTATTATTATTGTTCCTACTCCTTTCCTTGATCTTTATTTGGTTCTACTCATTTTTTTGAGTTTATGACTAAAGTTCTTTTACTGGTAATTCGAACTGTACAGGTGGTAAAATATTGAGTCTTATTGTATTACCAATGAGGTTTAGTTTATGAACAAGAAATCTCTTTATATGAGCTGTTGTTGCCAGGCAACATCTGGAGAAAACTATCTGTGATGCTAGTGAAAACAACAAGTGCAGCATTGCCTGGTAAGGCCCATTATATTCTACATTTTCTTATTCCGTTTGCAATACAGTAGGCTTTCAAGGTATAATTTCAAAATCTGGGCAATAAGGTTTTATTATATTATAATAAAGTTTTTCTTACTCATATTAAGATTCAGGGAGAATATGTTCTTCAATATTTTTTGTTCCCTTTAATTCTGCATATGTACATTAATATAGTATATATTATATACATTGGTTTTAATAATTAACATATAATATGCATATTGATTTAAAACATCAACATTATGAACATTCTATTTGCATTAATATTTAGAAAGCTTAAAACCTGACACTAGTATATATTGTCTCAATAGAAAATGACACTAGGAAATATCTTTTCAGAAGCATAAATTACTAGGATTAGAAGGTCAGAAGAAACTTCTGAGATAAATTAACTTTTTTTTGCCAAATGGTATGAAGATGTGTGTGTGTGTGTGTGTGTATGTGTGCTTGTAGATGATTCATATACAAGTGAATTTGTATTTTTCTACAGATTCCATAAATGGGCTGTATAATCTTGCTTTGCAATCTATTTTAATAACAATTTTAACACATAATTTTCACCATAGCATCTCATAATAACTAAATGCAAATTTAGGAAAGTAGATGCTGCTGTGCTCGTAACTATGTACTGTTTATTGCATATGCATTCTCCTTGGAGGCCTTCATATAAAAGAGAAGTGCTTCATATAAAAGAGAATCTTTGACATATACCTAGAATGTAGTGTGGCAGACAGTATTTACCAAGACCTGTATCTTCTTCCTGGACATATAGCCCAGTTATACTGACAGCCTCCATTCAAGTCAAATATAACCATGTTACTGACTGGTTGACAATGGAATGGGAGCAAAAATGATGTATTCTGTTCCAGTCTTGATCCACAAAACTCTTACATTCTTTTTCTGCCCCTCAGCTTGGGATCGATCATGTGCATGGTAACCTTTAAAATCCTGAATTGAAAATGGCAGAACCACATGTCTGAAGGAGCTAATTTCCTGAATTACTTCGTATGGGAGAGCTGCCCTTCTAGAAAGGAACATATATTTAGAAACAACAAGAAATAAACCATTGTGTTAAACTGTTGCATGTTGGAGTTTATCATGTACACATTTGCCTCAGTGAGACTTTTTTTTAAATGCCTGTGGGGAGGATTTGGACAGAAGAAACCTAAGTAGGGAGAGGATTCAATACAAAAGGTAGGGTCAGGACAGCTTGCAAATGGTGCAGAAACAGGAAAGCACAAGTCTCAGAAAGTTTCATTGTCCTTCTAGTTTTAAGAATAGTGGAAGATAATAATAGTATAAAGTATATTGGGACCATATTTTTGAAAATTTCAAGAACCAAGTGACGGCCCTGGACATGATTTTGGAGGTAATGGAGAAATAAAGACTCCTCATCAAAAGAAATACATAATTCAAATCATAGCATTAGCCTATTTTCTAGCAGGTATAAATAACATGATTTGGAGACAGAGAGTGATAAAAACCTTTACTCTTCAGAGTAAAATAATGTAATGTGAATAAATTGAGGAAGAAGAATATATTGGGGAGATAGTATACATATATTTGAAACTGATTAGGTGTAAAAATACAGAAAGAGGAACAATATTAATAGTTACGTAAACTGAGGCTTATGTTCCTAATATATACTAACCACTTTATGTGGGTTATCTTCTGTCATCTTAACAATAACCCTATAAAATAAATACTAGTATTGAAAGAAAGGATACAATTTAGAGACTTTTAGCACATAAACAAAGATCATATTATTTGTAAATGGAACAAGCGGGATTTGAAAAAAAAAAAAGAAGAACATTTAATGTTAGACACATGGCTCCTAAATAGCGTATCTGAAATCCAGATAATAAGTATGGAAAATCATTCACACATGTATGAGAGACAGGCATAAAATTTAACTGATAATCATTTTCCTTGGTAATTTTTTTATACTGATATAATTTCAAACTCTTAGACAAACTGCAACAATAATACAAGAAGCATCAATATATACTTCCTCCAAATTCAGCTATATATAGGGGACGTGCATGCATGTGAGTGCATGCACACAAACATACACATACACACACAGCATAGAATCACTTGTCTTTCTTTTAAATTTAAGTGGGAAATGACTCTAGGTATTTACATATTGACACCAGAAGTTAATTGTATTTTTAATTTGTGACTGAGATTTCAGAAAGATTTAATGTCTAGAGATTTGGTGTGGAATGAATTAGGATGGACAGATAGAAGTAATATTGCTAAAATCAATCAGATTCCAGAAATAAAGGATAAAGAAGACAAGGACAATTCTCTAGAAATAGGATAATTCTGGGCAACAGATGCCCAGGGAAGAAAAAATGCGGAGGTATAATCATTAAGTTAAAAATTTCAGAAAGATCAAGACATCTAGGAAAAGGTTATATTTGCTATTCATAAGGGCTTCAGCGACCTTCAATACAACACATTGGGCAGCATATTAAAAAAGGAAGCTAAATTACAAAGTTAGGCAGAATTAGTGAAGAATATGAAAAAAAATGTATGGCAAGAGTTGCTCATCTGTTATTAATGAATGGAATTGATTTTATCTTCAGTTATTTTGCTATTCATTTTCATTCTTCTCAATTAGTGAAACTGTAGGAAAAAAAAAATCTGAAACCACTTTGGTGTGGTTAAGCAGGGAGTTTGAGATGGGAATGCATGGTGCTAGTGGTTTTCACTGTGATCATTCCTCAGTCTACAAGGAGCTAGTTTGAAGCAAAGAAAGGACTCTTTTTTTCTAGGAACACACAGAAATCTCTGGATGCTCCATAAGCCCAGATGAAGTTAGAATGGAGGTTGCATTTGGACAATTTTTACCAGGAGCAAATTCATCCCATCTAACCGAGTATGATGTGGTTCAGTGCACATATATTTTGTTACTTAGATACTGTGGAATGGTACTTTGAATGTGAAGTTCATTGGAGATATTTGGAATAAATGTTATGCTGTATTTCAAAAATATTGTGCACCTTGTATTGTGACTCCAATCTAAAGAAAACTTTTATTGTATATTTTCTATATCTCAACTGAATTCAGTTGAGTTTTATGACTTAAGTGAATAAACTTAATTTCATTTAAGAAATATTTATAACTTCATTAAAGAAGTTCCTTTCCCTTATGTTATATTTTGCCTGCATTGTATTTACCATAATAATTATTTATGTGAAATAAAAAAGACAAGTTTGAGGCTACAGCTGTAAAAATCTAGAGTTTATTGCTACATTTCAAAAAATTCAGAGTAAAAGCTGTAAATAATGATGATGATGATGATGATAAGATAAATTTTACCTCATCTAATTTTATTATTTTTGGATGTTCTTTATGGAGAGTGCTCCGAACATCATTAGAATAATGATACTCTTAGTTTTCTGCTTTATTTTACTTTCAACTGGAGACATATTTGTAGCTAATTTTTAGGGTTGATGGGAGGTTAATGAATATCACATTTTGAAATAATATCTTCAGCCATCTCCAAGTCATGATAACCTTTGCTTTTATAAAATGTCTAATTCAAAAGATATCTGTATCTTTAAATCACATACAATGTTGTAAACAATGTTATCTCAACTGAAAAAAAAAATAACCTGAGCAGTGAGTGGCAAAAGCTTAAGAATGAGTTGTCTGCTACCCATATTAGTAATGTCAGCGATGCCTGCCTTAAGAGCACATCCTATGAAGGATAATAATCTTTGCAGAGAGGAAGCATTTAAAACTTTTAGTTACATTTATTTGAGCTGATATACACGTCATGTATACATATACACACATGAATTGACATACATTTGTTCACTGTATATATTTATGTATATGACCTGTGATAATGTGGAAATAACACAAAAGATGCAAATTAGTTTTGTTATTTTATAAATTTAAATGTTATAACAGTGAAATTGAAAAGATCTCAAAGTTTCATTTAAATTATGACCATGGGTCTGGTTGGGACTATACCTGTAAAGTAATTGCATGTCTTACTGCTATGGACTTTCATAGTGGGAGAAGGCAATAGACACATGCCCAGGAGTTATCTCCTCCATTATAAATCAAGTCAGGAAGTTTTCCTATTTAGAAAAACAAATAACAGTAACATGAAACATGGCATCTTCAGCATAAAGGTCATTATTAGCTTTAATAGATTAGTGTTTGGGTGGTATCTGTTTCTCAACTTAAAACTCTGGCCAGAAAAGGTAAAGTACCCAGTGGACTTGACCAGATTTTTTCTCAGAGTTTGACTTCCCTTGTCTTCCTCCATATTCTCGCTCATTCCCTGGCTCCTTCTTCATTTCCTTCTTCATTTTTTTCTCCCGTTTCCTTAAGAAAGAAGAACCCTCGTTTAAATACTGAAGCACAGAGACTCAGTAATCTCTGTCCGATGCATACAGACAGAGATTTTCAGATTTTTGACTTTCTTGTTAATGCTGTATCTACTGTGTTTTAAAGTATGGGTATGACTATTAAATATGGACTCCATAAGAGGTGAACCATGGTGGGAAAGCATCTATCATTCTCTGTGTTTAAAATCAAGTTAATGGGTATCAAAATTAATTGCAAACGGTAAAGATACAGAAAACTACTGGTCATTAGCTGAAATTTTAATTTCAAACACTTTTTAAGTCATGTTCATTTGAAAATAAGTATTGTTATTAGAAATGACAAATAAAAATGTTTATATAATAAAATTGTTCCTTTGGAATATGAATTGTGGAAACATACTAGGTATTATTTGATATTTTAAACCATGAACATTGGTATCAGATCATCAAAATACAGTTTTTTGAATTCTTCCTTATAGGTTTAAACTGCACATATCAGAATATTTATAGCATATTTACTGCAAAGTGGCAAGTCTGATAACACCATGTTAAAATTCTGCTTACATATCTTTCATGCAGAGACTCTCATTGGGATTAACATATGTCACAACTCAAAAACCTAAACAGAATTCTTTTTAAAGGTATTGGTTCTGAAGGAGAAAGTCTTCAGGTGTTTATTTGTAGCACTTCTGGGAGAAATGCCAAACTCCTAGAATATTAGTATTCCTGCAACTTTATATTGTCTCCCTAGAAATTGTCCTTCTGGAAAATATAAAATACAGTTAAAATACTAGCTAATTAGAATATACATTGTTATATCTGCATTGATTTACTGTTAGATAGGTAAGACTTGGGTAAGCAAACATTTAGAATAAAGGGTAAATGATGTTATTGTGTTATCTTGTTAGCACGTTTATTCAGGATGATTGTGCTGCCCTTATGATTGAAATACCTGGTTTAGTATAAATAATAAGAATAATAAAAATATCAAATGCTGACTTTATGCTAGTTGCCTTTCATCCATTCTCTGTTTTACTTTTTGTGAAAATCAAGCAATGTAAGTATTATCAGTTCCATTTTAAAATTGCAAAAACAATTTTGACAGATTAAGTAATACATTCAAGGTAACTGATAAAGCCACCTGCATTGTTTATAATTGTGGCTGTAGTATCTGTAGTAAGCTGTTCATAGTAAATGTTCAGTAAATATATATATTTTTAATAGCCATGTAAGCCTGGGAGATAAATTAAATCCATTCATAGCATGGCATAAATATTACTATCTTGAACTACAAGGCTCATCCAGAAGGATGAAGGGATTGAAGTTGCTAATAAGATTGTCATTAAAATGAAGACCTCAGATAATCAGAGGTGAAGTACATGACTAGGAAGATGAAGAGAAGTGAGAAAACAATAAGTTTCAATTATATGCTGTGACTGTTTTGGAGGGCAGGGTGTGAAAAATTTGAGGGGCAAGGAAATTTTAGGCTTTGTGTTTGCACTACCCAGTATTACTGTGGGTATAAAAGTAGGAAGATAAAATATAATCACACATTTTATAGTTTCTTTATATGGTACTTCATTGGTTACGTGAATTATAAGCACATATAATTCGGGCACAATGTTAATTTTGGTTTATTTTAGGTAGTGCCTGACACTTAGTAATTGAGGTTTAATACTGTTTTGCTAAGTATGAATAAATGTCCAGGAATCTAAGGACAACTGTCATGGTAATAAAAGACATGGAAAGGACAGAATTGTGTGTTCAGAGAGGGAATCATAGAGGTAGTATCATTTTGTTTGATAATGAGATATGGTCATATTAGTGAGTAGTTGAAGTAGACAGAATTGGTCATTAAGGGGACAAATGACATTTAATGAGGTGTCTCTTTCTAGATAGGTGCCAAGGTTCTGAACTTATTTCATTTTTAGCACATCACCTATAGAAATTAAACACTCATGATTCCAGCTTACAAATGTAGAGAAAAGACTGACAGTTTCCAAGTACAATTTAGCTTGTTTTGTTGCTGAAAATTTGAAACACAGGTTTTTTTTTTGTTTTTTGCCTAACCACTGTCACAAGTGAGTATGTTCTTTCTTATTCTCTCTCAGTATATATCAGATTTTGACTTTGAATATAAATATCCTTGAATACCTCAATTCAAAATCAGACCTTCATCTTTTGGACTAATGAAAATATTCTTCCTTTATTTTATAATAAAATCAGGAGTTTTCTAGACCTACTAATAGATTAAGTAAGTTAATTCCTTAATTATTCAAGGCATAAAAATCCTTTGCATTCATATTATATTAAAATTGACTGGTCACTTCATCTTTCCTTGCACTTGAGTAAAGCCCCAATGAATGCAGTTTGGAAATGGATTTCTCTCTAGAACTCTTCTCATTCATTTGTCACAGAAAAAAAAAAAAAAGGTAGAAAATATTCTATTTAAACATCTGCTTCATGCAGAAGATAAAACTCAAACAGATTTTGCTTTTTTTTTTTCCCATTTGGTCATCTCTCTAAATAGACCCAGAAGAATTATACATGCTTTCTAAGCAAATAAGATATTTTTCTCTTTATACTCGAACAAATTATGATTCTAAACCATTGTGTGTGAGCATGTGTGTATATGTGTATAAATCTTCTTTAATATGTTGTGGAACCTATATAAAGTAGGTGGTTTGATTTGATTATATTTTGATTTAATTAGTAATTAAGAAACCCTTAAACCAACAAATTCACAAAATATTTATTTCCTGAACTACCATTGTTCTTTCAATCCTTTTCATTATGGTGGCTCAATTATTTTTCTTACTTATGTGGTTCCAGCTTTCCAACCTGCTCTCAGAACAGTTTGTAACATTTTCACTTTTTACCAGTTTGTTTTTCTTTATTCTTCAAATACAGTTTTAAAAAGCAATCAAAGGATTTTTGAAGCATCTTTAAAAGCACTCTAGAGAAATGCACATTTACCAGGTTTAATAAACTTTATTCAGTGAAGTATCTAGAGAAACAAATCTTTGGGGCTTCCAGACGGTTGATGAACCATCCTGAAGACATTGGCACCTGTTTTCACACTGTATATAAAGTGTCCCTGCATTTGTGCAGCATTTGCCAAAGGCAAGAATTCTTTCGTTTATATTTACATTCTAGCAAGAAAAAATCCTTAGGAATATTATCAAAAATGAGTTTAGTACTCAGACATAGTTTGAGGAAAATAACCCATGGCTATGTTATAAATAGAATGCCCTTTAAACTATTTTTCAGCATACAGAAAACAGTTTTCAACATATAGCTTTATTACCCAGAGACAAAATGCATTATCAGTACCTAAGAGCCTGAGGGTTGGGCTCCAAATGGCTCTGCAGCTCTAAGGAACCCCTAGTCCCTGCGAACAGCGTCCAGGTTCTCATTGCAGGTGCTCAGGCGCTGCTGGTGGGACTTCCAAGATGCCGCGAGATCTGGTTTCAGGCGCCTAGCGTTTGTTGTTTGCTCTATTCCAGTGGGCTTAGAATTAGGCAGAGGGCCTGTTGCATCCGGGAAACTCCTGCACGCCACTTCCACTCCACTGCCGGCGACCTAGTTCCTGTCTACACCCTGTGGTAACACCAGGACAGGCAAAGGCTTCCTGAAATGATGAGACTCCCAAGGTGCATGCCGGGCACAGGTGCTATTCATACCCTGCACACCGGCTGCCTGGTCATGTCCTTCCGGACTGAAGGCCAGAACTCGGCTCGCTCGCTTGACCTTCCGCCTGGGACTACACTTGCAGTTGGGCTTCTGAAGTCACTGAAAAGACTGTGAGGGCTAGTCTGCCCCACCACCTATGGCCCTGCCTCAAGCAAGGAATTCTCGGCATGTGGTTTGAGGAGGATGCCAGCTGGGGCCTCACGGATTGGAAGAAGCCATGAGATGGAGCCTCATCTTGGATGTGTAATCAGCCAGGACTCAGCCCGTCGCTATTCTCTGCGTCCCATCGGTTCTTACTAACAGGTAGTCATCGTGTTGCTCCTGTGGTCTTTAATTTACTTTGCTCCTGCAGCTGCACCCGAAAGTAGCAGTAGCATCCATTTGGCTAAATTTTGCCTACTTTTCTGCTTCAAACAAGCTTACAAAACACCCAGCTGAAAAAGAACCTTGCCGGTGAGAGACATCCGCAGTTCAAAAGTGAAAAGAGAGGACTCTTAAACCATAAAACCTAACAAAACAAACCAGTCCAGACATAGGCATTACCATGTTCCAAGTTCAAAATCAAAGAGAAAATCTTGAAGGAAACCAGAAGAAAAATCAGTTAATTTAAAAAGGTATAAGGATAAGAATTCCAGTGACTGTCTCATCATAAACCATTTAAGCAAAACAGTATTAAATTGTTCAATATCAAAAGAAAGACTACACATCAATCTGGAATCCTATATTCACATCCATTGAAATTACTTCTAGAAGGAGAGAGCAAATACTATGTCTAACAATTGGCACTCAGTCGTGGCCTGGAACTGTAAACTCTCTCCTGAATCTGCAGGTTGCCAGCTGCAGGGATTGTACTTCTCTGCCTTCATAATTGGGTAAGTCAGTTCCTTATAATAAGTATATTTTGTTTAGAGAACCCTAATAGGGTAGGTGTATACCAATATTAGTTCATTAGTGGTGTCAGATACTAGTGTAAGATATGATAAATTGAGAATCTCTGCATGGAGTTTGTGGGGAGTCTTTGTACTGTCTTTGCAATGATTTCTATAAATATATAACTTGTAAAAAATTTAAAAAGTTGTTATCAGATCTTGAGAATGAGTAAATGAATGTTTGTGATAGTCATAGAATTTGAGTTCACATAAAAATAGTATATAGAATACATATTTCTCTATATTCTGTTTTATTTTTTGTTTTAGTTTTGAAAAATCTTAAAACAATTGATCTTAACTTAGCACAGGTGACATACCACATAAACATTTTCCTTTGCCCTTATATGGATACTTACAATTTTATTTTTATTATTCAGTTTTATCTAGTAAGTAATTTAAAATTTTTCTCATTCTTTTGAAGAAGTTGTTAGGATAACAAACCAATAATATTAATGAAGGAAAGAAAATTAGATTCATGTATCAAGGTTCATATATCTGAATGTCACATAGTATTATTTCTCCCTATTGGTAGCGATTTTACTGCTTTGACAGTTTTAGTGGGTGAACAGAGAAATTATTTACTGGCATCATATACATTGGTTTATGAACTGAGACTTGTAAAGTTAAGAATATTCTTGCTTGTTTGTTTTGTTTTCATGTTACTTTGGATAGCTTATTACAAAAAATTATTTAAAAACTCATCTGTAAATACTTAGACTTGTGTAATCAGCAATTTAAGTGCTAAAAATAAAGTGGATATAACAGAAGAATCTAATTATGTTCATCCTGTTTAATTAAGTGGATGTGATTATATTGTTGTGAGATAGACCTGTGAGGTGATCAAGCCTGAAAACAATTTGTAGTACTTTGATTTTAGCTAGGTGTTTTATTTTCCCCCAAATCACTGGTGAAACTCTTTCCTTGGCCTGAAAGATTTTCTTTTCTATTATTCATCTACCTAAAAATGATATAGATAACACAGAACATTGAAGAATCCTCCCTGCTCACCAAGGAATACAAATAGGTAATGTCAACCTAATTAACTGGTGTTTTTTGAGATACTACATTATGAAATTTGTTTCACAAGTTCATAGAAATTAATTTTCTCAAAGGAAACATCAACTTACAGCATGCACAAACTAAAAAAAGAATCACACCATACTAAGCTGATGGGATAAGCATTTGTGTGTATGTATGAATGTGTGTATTTTTTGAATTGCTTGCTTGCAGTGAGGATCTAATTAACTTTGAAGGACAAATAAAGACTAAATTTGAAGGATAAATAAATATGATTTATTTGAAGGGATAATAAGGATAAATAAATAGGATGAATAAAATTTGAAGGATAAATAAAAGATGGTATAAAGAAAATTATGATTTGATAATATATGTTCATAGGCAATGATAAATTAAAAATATAGCTAACAATACTGATTGCCTATCAAACATAAACATTATTACTAAAATTAATGATAACTATAGTTGGGCATGTTTTTAAATTAGTGACTTGGCCAAATTCTTTATGTGTTTTCTCATTTAATCCTGATAATATTCATATGAGGAGATACTATGAGTAACTCATTTCATAGATAATGTAACTGAAGTTTAGAGAGGTTAACTTGTCTACTGTCTTTAAACCAAATTATATAAATATATTATGAACACTAGCCTTCAAATTCCAGAGACAGTTAGTCTTTACAGGCATATCATTGGCAGAGTGAAAATGGAACTATATATGTAATCCCCCTTTCAAACACTGGTAAATATGATAAGTGAAAAATGTGACGTTCTTGTTTATGTGGAATTCTAATGTTGTTGTTAGCTTGAATATGTGAGTTCCACACAAGTAGGTATCTACAAGTAATGTGGGGTATCTGATTTAAAAAAAATGAATCATGAAAAATTATTTCACCAGTATTACTCAGCACAAAAAAAAATGAAATAGGGTATGGATGACATGGTGTTTCATCTAATTCTTCTTAGCAATAAATCCTCAGTTCCTCAGGATGTGGTGCTCTTCCATCACCAGCTGAACGTTGCTCTAAAATGAGTTCTGCCTGGACTATCCTGATGGCTCTTTGAGACTAAAAGCTAACAGCACCTCTATTTAAATGTGTGTTCACTTTAGAAACAAGATCAAATTTATGCAGGGGCATGCTTTGAATGGAAATCTAATTATTTAAAGAGCATCCATTTGTTAAGAATTGGGCTCTGTGATATTACTGAAATTATTAATCCTAGAGGATGAAGATACAATATCATTGCTAAGAATATTGCAACAGACGGTTAGGATTAATCCCTTACTTTGAGGAATTCCTAAGGAAACTTTCTTTTCAAAATCTACTTATGATTGCAAAATTCTGTTACAAGCATATTCAAGGAAAAAATGAATTCAAATTAAATTACGTGTGCAACTTGCTGAAATATGTTTTAAGAAATCATCAAACAGTAATATATAGGAGTAAATTTAATGTAAGTAACTGTTTTAAAAGTTGTAATTTACAGAATTTGTATTGTTATAGAAATATATATGTGCAGTGATTATTTCAAAGGGCAGTAGAAAGTAGAAACTTGGAGTAAAAGCTCTAAAATTAGGCCATGTAGTCCACCAAAGCAAACTGTTTTTTTTTTGTTGTGTGATCTGACAAATCACTTAATTTCTTTTTTTTTTAAAGATTTATTTATTTATGCATACAAGCACTGGGGTACAGGCCAGAGGTGTGGGGGGTGAGAGGATTCACCACAGAGAGCGG
>JAGFMF010011702.1:2977283-3007230 GCA_019455555.1 Galemys pyrenaicus | reverse complement strand
CTCCCTGGCCGGCAGCAGGGATCGAACTCGTGCTGCAGTGGCTGCGGTTTGCTTCATAGGTTGTTGCTTAACCCACTGCGCCACCAGGGAGGCCCAAATCACTTAATTTCTTATGCTTAAGTTTTCTCATCTAAAAAGTGTGGATGACTTATTACATAATATTTCTGTGAAAATCAGTGAACTAGGATCTGTAAATAGGTATAAAATTGCTTGAAACAGTAAGCTTTAAAGTGGCAGGCATGATGCTAATATATATGCATGTGTGCAAGCATTATCTCACTCCCTTAATGTACTTGAACTATTATGTGAAATAGTCTAATGTTCTCATTGTGTAGCATGATGAAACCAAGGTTTAAAAGAGGTTAGGTTAACTAGTTCATGATTTATTACTATTGTGTGTTATAATCTAAACAACAAAACTACATTTCCTAAATTATTTGGCTTTCATTCTCCATCTTGATATCCTTGTTTTGGTAGATCATAAGAACAATCTTAAATTTATAAATGTACTTAATAAGATACCAGTAATTATTGGTAAATGTGTATGTCCTTGTTGTGTATCATATCTTAGAAGAAAAGTTTCCATTCTTGAATATTTCGTAAGTCATGTTGTAAACAGATGTGTTGTCATCCATGGTTTGATGTTTTAGTTATAAAGCCCAGACAGATTTAACTTAATTTTTAAGGTTCCTAGGATCTTTGGAATGATAAATGAGCATTGGCTTAAAATTAAATTCTTTAGCTATAGTAGTCTATAACAAGAGAGTCAGCTTTTCCTTTGAAATATTGAGGCCAGGAATTGACTTTTCTCTGGCTGTGGAAGTATTTGATAGCATATTATTCCATTATGAAACTGTTTCATCTACATTGAAACTGCCTTTGTTGTTTAGTGTAGCTTTCTTCATGAATTATTTTAGATGATTCTTCTGGATTACTTGCTGTACTTCTATATTAGAATTTGCTATTTCACCTTGAACTTTAATGTTATAGAAATGATTTCTTAAACCTTTTGAACCATCCTCTGCTAGTTTCAGATATCGTCTGCCATTTCCTCACTTTTCTCAGCCTTCAAATATTTGGACAAGAGTTAGTATCTTGCTCTCATTTAGGTTTTGGGTTAATGGAATGTTATGACTGGTTTGATCATCTTTATAGACCACTAAAGCTTTCGCCATATCAGCATAAGACTGCCATGTTTTTTCATCATTCATGAGTTTACTGTAGTAGCTCTTTTAATTTCATTCAGGAACTTTTCATTTACATTACAACTTGGCTGTTTGGTACCCAGAGGCCTAGCTTTCAGTTGACCTTTTATTTTGACATACTTTCCTTGCTAAGCTTAATCATTTCTAGCCTTTAGTGAAAGACATGGAACACTTGAACATTTAGAGGCCACTGTTGGGTTTTATATTAAGGTTGTTTTTGGGTCATAGCTTATTAACTAATTCCAATATTGTTGTGTTTCAGGAAGTAGATAGACCTGAGAACAGGAGAGACATATAGGGTACAGCAGTTTGGTGGAGCAGTGAGAATATACTTTTGTCCATTACATTTGCCATTGTGTCCAGTTTGTGATATCCCAAAAACAATTACAGTATTAACTAACATATAATAATCATGAAAAAAATGAAATATTGCAAGATATGGAGACAGAAAATAGACATATATTATTTGGAAAATGACTTGATTTCTGCAGGAATGCCACACTTATGTACTCCTATAAATTTTTATACTCATATTGTTTTAACTGAAAAGGTCTTATCACTAACAAATTCATTGAAAATGAACTTATATATAAATGCATATATATAATATACACATATGCCTTCATGTATACACATGTATGCATATATCCATGAATATATATGTACTCATTTACAAACATGTTGTTTTTCCATGAATTTGTAAGTAGGAATTGCTGTTCAGTTAAAGACACAGTCTCAAATCTATTAAACAAGGTATCTACATTTACAACTTTTAATATATGGGTATGAAACTGAAAAAGTTCCTTTAATCTTTGTCTCAGTATATAAGACATGTGAGTACATATAAACATCTGAGTTCTAATGTTGATCCTTTTCCAGTTAGGGTTAGGAAATAAAAGCTCCTTGTAGGAAGTGGCATCAAGAGTAAAAAATTAAAGACCATTTCTACTACTGCACTAGGGTTGCACTAAAACATAATGCGTGTTTTGTTACAACCTTTCCTATCGTCCCTTTATACTATGTCCTATATCAACTGAAAGGTCTTCCTAGAATAGGCTCATGCCTTTGTCAAACTTTGTTGGATGCTTTTTCATCAATGAAAGAATCTCTATATAACATTTATTTTTTGAGATACTTTTGTGTTTGTGAATTTTTTTAATGGTTGTTTTTTTTGTTAAATTTCTTCTTCCTGTAATTAATTCATTAAAATGTAAGTAGGAGACATAATACTATGAAAATAACTAAATTCGTTTTCATAAATAATATTCTCTGTTTACCAATGATCTCATTCTTCTCTGACTTAAATTTCTCATTGTGATGATCTTTTGATTCCAAGAAGTCAAGTCCCTTCTAATTTCTTATGTTCTTTTTTAAGCATGGTCATAAGGAGGATTTTTTTTTTCATAAAAAAATCTTATATTTTAAATGCTCTAATTGGTAAATGTATGTTATTTAGGTATGCACTATCTCTAAAGTCATGTGGAATTTGTTCTTGATCATGAGCCTGAAAACTTTATCTTAAAGAGATAGATATTAAATTTTATAATTGTGAGATTTAATGTCACTCTTGAATTTCCCATTTTTGCCTTTTATTATGAAAATCCATAACTAAAGCATCAACACATATAAATGATTGTTTTACAAGAAGACTTTACTGACAGTCTGTGGACAATGCCTTGCCAATTCATTTTTTAGATTACTGAGAAAATTAATATCCTAATTTTTCTTTTTTTGTCATTTCTAACTTTCAATCAAAAATATTTGTATACTATTCATGTAGTGTTCAGTAATCACAGCTAAAATTTTTTATCTATTATTTTTAGTAAAGAAGAAACAAATCTATGAATATGCTTTTATTTATATTAAATATATCAGTTTTTCCATATGCATGCATCCAGGTTAAATAATATTTACATATGTACACTACCATTTCAGTATGCTATATTATATTTATATTTAATTTATAATATATAAAACTTTAAATCAGCAAACACTTGAAATTTTCATTTTCATAATAGTTTTATAGCGACTCACATTTTATTTCATGAAAATATTAACTTCATATCTCCAAATCCTACAAGTTTGTGTGAAGATCAACTTTCTTTGATTTGTGGTATGTATTGTCAATCTGTTTAGGCCTTTATGACAAAATACCATAGACTAATTTACAAACAACAGAAATTTATTTCCCAGAATTCTGCAGGCTGGAAAGGTTTTGATGAAGGGGCCAGCTTATTCACATTTTGCTGAGTGCCCTATTTCCCATTTCCTGGATCACACATGATGACTTTTCCTGTGTCTTCATGTAATGGAGGGGATTAGGTAATCTCTATGGAACCTCTTTTATAAGGTATGGGTCCCATTCATGAGACCTCTGATATCATAACATAAGCATAACTCAGAAGCTTCACCCACTGTTACTACCATCTTAGAACTTCCATATATGAACTTTGGGAGAGGGGAGACATACAAACTCAGATAGTAACATGTATTGTCTCAAAATATAATATGATGACACACAAACCCCTATTAAATATGATCATAACTTGATCACATACAAGGGGAGATACAAAGGATGAAAAATGTACTTTTATTGCTGTGTGGCATTATAGTGACCTTCTTGACTAAAGTTTTTAATAGTGAACTTAAGTAACAATAGTACAAAAGTATAAAATATACCTATAGTCAATAATTATATTAGCCATTATATCAGCATTGTTTCACATGTATTATTTTATTAGTTTTGATAATGTTTCTAAAAATGGAAGTAACTGAAGAATGACAGTGTATAATTTTATTTTTGGTTATATTTTCACTTTTAAAAACAATATTATACTTTAACCTATACTTGTGAATCACATACACTTTTGTAAACCAGTGTTACCTCAATAAAAAAAATAAATAAACCTTAATTCCTTGTACAGCTGCTTCAGACATTATTGTTTGACCTATACCTTTCAAATACGGTATTAGTGTTTCCATATTCACTTGCAAACCTCTTTTTATATCTGCAATTATATTTTCAAGTTCTTTACATGTTGATTCTAAATACTTAAAATCTATAAATATATTTAAAAATTTAATCATTTTATAAATCATATTCACTGAAGAAACAAATATAATTGCATCTGTAGAGAAAAAAAATGGAAAGAAAATATTTTAACCTCAAGGTCATTAATTATAATCTCTTAACTTTTCATTAAGCTTATCAAAATCATGCCACCAAGGACCACATTTTTCTTAAGAACCTATTTTCCCTGACTATTTAATGGACTCATATATATTTTTTTAATATTGTGAAAGTGATGTCAGATGAAAGAGATGCTGCTTGTAATTTAACCACACAATTGTTAAATATTCTATCTTGACTTACTGCTTTCTAGACTTCTTTGTTCCTTCTGTGATTAAAAAAATAGGGAAGAAGAATTTATTGAAAAGATACAAATTGAATCTTTTTTTGTTTTCTTTCTCTGGTTTGTTCACATTTTTTCTTTTTTTAAAAAATTGAGGTAACATTGGCTTACAAAACTGTATGTTACTCAAAGGCATAGGATTATACCTCCTCAGATGTGTGTTCCCCTACCCTACCTTCCACCAAAGCGGCCTCAGCCCTCTAAATTAGTGCCTCTCCCCTCTGTTTTCCTGCTCTTTCTTTTCATATTGTAGCCTCAATTCCATTTATTTTTTTTAGTATTTAATATTGGTTTGGTTTTGTTTAACTCTGTTGTTTCTCTGTATTTCACATGAATGATAACTATCCAATGTTTGTCTTTTTTCTTCTAACTTATTTGTCTTAGCATAATCCTGTTAATAATATCGATGTTTTTGCAAATGTGAGCAACTCATCTTTTTTATAGCTGAGTAGCATTCAATTTGTATATATTCTATGTGTTTCTAATCCACTCCTTTGTCCTTGGGCACTCAGGTTGTTTCCATAATGTGGCTATTATAAATAGTGCTACAGTGAACATAGAAGTGCATTTATCCCTTCAATTTAGTGCTTTTATATTCTTTGGATAGATACTTAGGAGTAGAATTGTTGAATTATGTGAGAGATCTATTTCTAACATTTTGAAGAACTGTATATTGTTTCCTATAAGGACTAAACTAGTCTACATTCCCACCAACAGTGGAACCAAAAAATTATCACAATGGGAAGTTAATATCAGGGGAAATGAGCTACTTGGAAAATGAATTTTTATTTGTGAAAAGAATTTGTTATTTTTGTGGTAGTATGAATGTCTCCTGCTTACATATTTTTTAAAAAGATTTATTTATGCATACAAGAGCTGAGGTACTGGCCATAGGTATGGGGCATGAGATGACTCACTAGAGACAGAGTGGGGAGCCGGACAGCAGATTGACTAAGATACACTGCAGAGGGGAGCAGTGGGTGAGGCTGGAGAGGTCTGCTGAGCCTGGATTAAGTATAGAAAAAAGAAATTCAACAAAGAATACAACCATTAACAAAGAACCCAAAATATACAATGATGAAAGCATATACCGTTTCACTAAATGATATTGGGAAAATAGGATATTGATACAATAGAATGAAATTGGACCCCTATCTTAAACTATACTCACATCAACTCAAAATGAATTAAAATTGAATGTAATACCTGTATTACCTTTATTCTATACAAAGAAATTGGTTTCTATGACATTTAGTGGTGGTATCTTTTGGATTAGACACCAAAAACAAAGGCAACAAAAGCAAAAATAATCAAAAAGAATAGCTTCTGCTCAGAAAAAAAGTCAAACAAATAAAAAGAATTGTGAGAAAATATTTGCAAATCACATATCGGCTAGGGCATTTATATTAAAAATATACACTTATCTAACGCAACTCAGTAGAAAAGGAACAAATACTCCACTTAAAAATGAGCAAAGGACCTGAATAGACATTTTTCCAGTCATAAAAATTGTTAACATGCATAAAAGGGTGCTTAACATCAGTAATCCAAGGAATCCCATTAAATTAGGGAAATGAAAATCAAAAACATAATGAGATATCATGCATGTTTGTTAGAATGTTATTAAATGACAAGTGATAAAAAATATTTACCAAAATATGGGTGAAGGAAACACTTGTATATTGTTGGTGAGACTGTAAATTAATAATAGCCACTATGAGAAACAGTACGGATTTTATTCAAAAATTTAAAAAGACAGCTACCTTATGATCAAGCAGATTTACTTTTCAGTTTATATCCAGAGGATACCACATCATTATCTGAAAGAGGTATCTGTACTCCCATGTTCACAGCAGTATTAGTCATGATAACCAAGATATTGAAACAAGATAAATGGTTATTGACAGATGAATGGATAAGAATTCTATCACAGCTTTAAAAAAATAAAATCTGCCACTCGTGACAGCATGTATGAACCTGGAGGGAAAAATAAGTGAAATAAATCACATAGAATAAGACACACACTGCATGGTATTCCTTATTACCCCTTGCCCCAAATCAGACTCATAGAATCAGAGAGTAGAATGGTGGTTTCTGGAGACTGAGGATGGGGGAAAAGTGACAATTTGGTAAAAAGGTATAACTTTCAGTTATAAGTTGAATATGGCCTACTGTGTTAGGATCTAGCATAGTCTAAGGATCATAATGTATAATATGTTAACTATATCATCTGTATAATTATAACTTGCTAAGTTTTCCAAATTTTTTTAGTACAGGTGCGTCAAAGAAATATGAAACTAAGTATTTTCAGTTCTTATATAATTTATATATAATATAAATATGATATATATGGTATGTACTATATATATAAATACTATAGTTGAAACCCAGTGTGTTCATAGTTAAGTTATATAATGTAGCATACAATAGTTTTCATGACTGCTTATCAATGCACATAAAATAACCACATGTGTGCATATATACATTATATAGACATGTATATATCTACTACTATGTTATTATTTTGTTAATTCAATAGAAAGATAAATGAGAATATCTCAGAAAGAGGTGGGTTTTTTTGTAAAGCGATTCTATTATATTGATGTAACATTGTATTATGACTCGAGTTTTCAGTGTGCATTATTGAAAATCAACATGTATATGCTGCATTAAGTTCACTATGAAAATTCAAGTTCTATACTTTATCAAACATTTGAATAAGATTTGAAACTTGATGTGATTTTTTAATACATTGCAAAGAAGATATTAAAATGCATAACATTTTTATGTATCAGACAAAAGTAGACCTAAATAATATAAATTGAATAAGTATATTTGTTAAACATTTGCTTGATGGTATATGTGTGATTTAAATATATTTCATGTTTAAGTAATTTTAATTATTCCATGGACTTTTTGATGGATATTTGTAAGGCATTTAAAATATTATGTGCACATAATTCAAAGTCAAATTATCTCTTCACATTGTCATATCTACTTTTGACAGAATTACAGTGCTGTTAGGCACATTCTTTAAACAATGGTGCTTCCAATCTGGTTTTACAGAACTGAAAAAAAACGGTAAATTGAGCAGCATAACATTGAACATTTTATAATTTGGAATCACACAGTTTTCATTTTTCAGCTTCAGAATTGTGTTGAAAACATTTGAACAAATTGAAAAGCCCTATGACCATTATATCTCCTCTGTGTAATTTATTTTAAAAATACTTGCTAATGAATTTGGAACCAAGTGCCTATTATCGCTAAGTGTAAATTAAGACTTATTATCATTAATAGGAGTAAACACTCACAAATCAGGAGGAAATGAATCCTTATACTTTACACTTTGAAGTTTATAGGAGAAATAAATTAACCATAAAATTAGAGTGCAGACAGCTTTCTGCAAAAAAAAAAGTCTTAAAGGTATTCTAAAGTACTTAAAAAGCAATATTTTCTTAACAAATTTAATCACAGACATGTAAGTGGAACAAAGCAATTTGAAAATTGGGCAAGATTTAGATTCCCAGTTTGCTTCTGTTTCTTAGAAAGTGAATTGAACACACTGTAAGATGGTTATGTGCTATAGTTAAAAGAACAGATGAAATATTTGATCTACTTGCTAGCCACTGCATACCTACATCTTCACAATATACCCTCAAAAATGACTAGCACCAAGGTTACTTTCCCAATGAATAAGAAAGGGAAATCTTTTGAAGTACTTGGGAAGCAATATAAAAAAAAATGGACTAAAATGCAAAAAACATTTTAACTTTGTAAATTTTTATTCAGAAAGAATTTGTATTGTTTTAAATAACAGTCTGAACTTTTAGAAACATATATACATATATGTCTGTGTGTGTGTGTGTGTATGTGTGTATAGGGGGGGTGAGTTACATTATTTTCCTTCGCCAAAGAACTCCTTTGAGCATTTTAAAGAAAGATTTACTGGCAGTGCATTCCCTTAACTTTTATTTATCTGAAAACATATTTCTCAGGATAATTTCAGAATACTGAAGTCTCAGTGGTGTTTCAATTTTATACCACTTCTTTCTTATTTGCACAGTTTCTTAGGGAAAAATCCTATGTTAATTTATCATCACATCATGGTTTTTTCCTGTGACTTCTTTCAGGAATATTCATGTAACTTTGATTTTCCATAGTTTGAAACTAGTATGCTCAGGCATAGTTAGCTGCATTTGTACTGTCTCATGTTTTCTGAAGTTTCCAGATGTTTTGGTGTTTAATATTAATTGAAAGGAACTCCATATCATTATTTTCCCAAATACTTCTTCTTTTCCTTTCTCTTTGAGTTTTGATATTCCCATTATGTATATGTTGTACTTTTTGCAGTTGTCCCATAGAACATTCTATTCATTGGGTTTTTGGTTTGTTTTTCATTTTTGTTGTCCTGTTTTAATGGTTTTACTGATAATATCTTTTAGAAATTATTTGGCAGCTGTGACCAATTTACTATTAGTTCATTAAAGGCACTCTTCATTTCTGTTATAGATTTATAGCATTTCTCTTTGGTTACTTTTCAGGACTTCCATATCTCGCCCCTCATTCTTCTCTTCTGTATGTCAACTACTTTATCCATTAGTGTCCTTAATATATTACCCATAGATGCTTTATATTCAGTCTGGTAATTCTAACTTCTTTGCCATGTCGGTTCTTATGTTTTCTCTGTCTCTTCCAATTGTATTTTTTGCCTTTTGGTATGTCTTGCACTTTTTTTTTTTTTTGAGAGAGGGATAAAATGTACCAGGTTAAAAATAGCCTCTTTGAATTTGTTAGTGAAGTGTTGGAGAAGGGGAAACCTTCTGTACTCCTACAGTTTTATCTCAGATTTCTGTCAATTTTATGCTTTTGATCTGTGAATTTCACAAGTTTTTTTTTCTCAGCTTTTTCCTCCCCTCTTAGGTGGAAATGGAGAGCTAGTTTGGGATGGAACTGGGCATTTCCCTTCCCTGGGTTAGTTAACCTCTGATAATATCCCAGTGGATTAGGTTGGTCAACTCGTTTGTCCTGAAGTTAAAACTTGTTAAATACTGAGCACTTTTGTGTATTTTAGAATCTTCTGCTGCTCTAAGTGCAAGGGAATTTTCTGTTATCTTTATTGTGAGTACCTAGGGTGGCTTTTAGAGATAGATTTTACTGAATTATGGGGATCTTCCTATGTAAAGTTTCCCTTTGGAATGTGTAACTTTCATACTTGTTCATACTGAGCCTCCAGCAAATTGTCAATTACAGTTAAGGTTTTCTTATCCGGGTTCTGGTTCCCATGGAGATTTCTGCTGATGAGTCTTTGCTCTAGTAAGCCTAAACACTCTATATATTCCTGTTAGTCTCTCCATTATTGGGGCTGTTTGTCTTGCATTTTTACTTCTTTTACTCACTTTTCAGTCTGTATTACTTTTACTTATTTTTAGAGACATGTGGCAACTTTCAAGTTCCTTAAATGCAAGGCTGAAAACCAGAAGTCTGCCACTGAAATTTTAAGTTGAACAATCAGACAGTGTTTTGGAGAATTGAAAATGTTTTTTTTTCTCATTTTAGATAAAGTCAATCACAGAATAATTAATAAGGTAAAAAAATCTAGAAATTGTTACCATGGATAAATTTATTTTAAATAAAAAATGTCTGATTCAAAATTCACTTTAGAATAATTTTAAATTGTATTACTCGATTTCTAAAACTAGAATCATTTGCATACACATTTTTTTCTCATTCATTTATTTTAGACATTAAACCATAAGTTTGACTGATTACTGTAACATATCATACAGAAACAAATGTGAGTTTCTTTCTAGGCCTCCCTGGTGGCCTAGGGATTATGTCTCAACACTTGTCACTTCTAATGCTTGAGTTTGATAGCCAGGGATCTAACCCCCTTAGTGTAGCAGACCACTCATATCTTGCTCACTGCTGCCCTAGCAGTGCATTTCAGTCCATCTGCTGTTGCCTGTTGTGCTTCCTACACTGTCTCTCATGAGTCCTCTCAACCCACACACCTCTGGTCTATAACCCAGTTCTCCTATGCAAGAAATAAATAAAAAGTATTTAAACAAATGAGTTTTCTGAAACTGTTATTATTAAACATTGTAAATATAACCATTTTATTACAGATAGATTCATATTTAGTAGAAAATAGCCTTCCTGTTTATGGGGTAGCAATGAGAAGTAGTAAAATTGTCTTCCCTTTGTTCAGTTGAGAAACAAATATATAAACAACCTTTGTAATTATATATGTTCTTTTAGTGTAGAATGAGATAATAAATATATACACACATTTTTGTGATTTTACAATAAAAATTTGAATCATTAAAAATAACAAATTTAATGGTTGTTCATTGATATGTGGTTCAATAAAAACAAGTGTACTATTGATCTAAACCATTTAGGTTTCTGATGAAAATTTTGATTCATTTTTAACCAGTTTGTTTTGTAATAGCATGTTGTTTCTGTTTTAAATATTAATAGAAAAAGCAGATTTTATTAGCTTTAAATAGAGTCTCATATTCTTTTTTATTTTTTGAAGATTTATTTATCATACAAGTACTGGGTATAGTCCAGATTCGTGATAGGGGAGAGGATTCACCAGAGAAATAATGGGGAGCAGAACAGGCAAATCAACTGAAATACACTGCTGAGGGGATCAGTGGGCAAGACAAGAGAGGTCTGCTTCGCCATGTGGGTCCCTCCCTGGCCAGGGATCAAACTCATGCTGCTGTGCAGTGGATGCTTCACAATGTGACTCTCAACCCACTGCACCACCAGGAAGGCCTCCATTTTCATATTCTTATTACAATGAAATCATATTTAACTTAGAATACTTTCATAAAAATATTTTTAATCATTTTGAGATGTTTTATTTTCTTATTATAGGTAAGCCAAATTCACAAATCTTTTCTGTAAAGATAATGATATAATTTAATGTATTTATTTCACTACAATCTTTTTAAAGTAAATGCTGGTTTTTAATATTACTTTTGGTGTATTTTAAAAGGAGAGAATACTTTTTTTTTTTTGCATTCAAAATCTGGTGTATAAGATAGTTCCTCCCCTATGAGGAATATAGGGGAACCAAGTAAGGATCAAGAGAAGGAATAGAAACAATAATAATAATAATTATAACAACAAGAAAGAAACAAAAACCAAAAATGAAAGGACAAACTGAGGACACTTGGTGGGGAGGGAAGAGGGAAAGGGTGGAGGGCAGATGGGAGCACGGGGGACTGAGGTGATGGTGCACTGGTGTTACGGTGATGGGGAATACATGGGGATTACAATTGATGTCAAATATATGTAAATTAAAAAAATATTAAAAAACAAAACAAAAACAAAAAATAAAATCTGGTGTATAACCAGAGGTGCAGGGTGCAGGTGGTGAGAGGATTCACCAGAGACAGGGTGGGGAGAAGAACAGGTGGATTTACTGAAGTACACTGCTAAGTAGAAGTGCTGTGGTCATAGAAGGAAGTAAAATAACATTTAGAAAAACTTCATTCTACATGACTTTTTTCTTTGGCTGATAATTTCTAAATGTGGGCAAATAAACTGGTGATTTCAAAAGAGCTTTGGTATTACATAAATTGTTAATTACGATGAAAACCCATCTTTATAATTTTTAATCCAACAAATCTGCATTTTTTATTAGTTTCTGCTTACATTTCATATACACTCCTGCTGTTGCTAATTCAGCCCATTCCAGTTCTTTTTTATAAGTACAGCTTGATTGGCAAATAAAAATGCTGAAAATTACTCTTTATGTGAATAAAACCATAAATGAGTCATAACATAAATAGCAGTCTTACATAGAATTCTTACTGGAGCTAAAGAAGGCATGAGAAGAATATGAAATTTATTTTGTTGGTTAAGGTGATTAAGGTTCATGCCCTCTGTATGCATTATAAACTGTCTGTGACCTATGTATGGGTATACAGTAATCTAATGAATCATTTCAATTCTACATTTCGGCTCAGCTGGTGGATAGTAATAAAATTTGTGGAACAGAATTGTTCATTGATCTCTCCCAAATCTAATCTAACTTGTAGTATCAACTGATCACTAGGTTTCTACCCCTGCAGGACTCTTGCCCTGAAGCAATAACAGCTGGAGTTATATTATGCAGAGGATATTATCATTAAGTCATATGATCCATTATTTGAAAACAGTCATTAGTGACATGACAGCAAGGATGTCTCATGAGTTTGAATGATTCTGCAAGAATAACATAAATGAAAAGAAACAGAAACAGATACATATACCCATTTGTTTCCCAGTCTAGACTTATTAATAGGATGCTAATGTATTAACAGAAGTTAGTAATTTAATCAGATAAGAAAATAATCTTTATCTCCTTCTGCCAATCAAATAAAGATAGCAGGAATGAGAACTTGGAAATGCAAGTTTCTTTCTAGTAAAAAAAAAAAAATAGCTGTATTCAAGACATTGATTATCATTTTAGAAGGAACTAGAAACTCATTTCAGTGACAGTATGGCACAGATTCAATAATGTCCAAACTCCTGCTGCCTGTGAAATGGCTTTTATGTTTTGAGGGGATCTTTTCTTTCTTCAGTTAGATTTAAAAAGCCATAGATGTGGTCAGGGGTCTTGTAGTAAAATATATTTAAGGAAGACAAATCTGAGGATGAATACCAACTCCAGTTAGTAATTTTATTGAATTAAAAATGAGCAAATTATTAGCTTATTCAGTGAATATGGAAATATAATTTCTGCATTATTTTAAAATAAAAACCGCTAGTAATCTGAATTAGTGAAAATAAAGTTATCATATATGTAATTTATAATAAATATGGATTAAAATTGATCTCATGGTATATTTTCCTATTGATCAGCTGTCATTTTAATGAGGCTTAGGAAAAATGTTCCATTATTTTGATGGCATGTAATATGACGAACCTTACTTAAAGAGGCTGTTAGTATTCCTGAAATATGAAAATTTAAAAACATTTCTTTACCTCTTTGTGCCTCATTATAAAAAAAGGAACAAATATGTTGAAAGAGGCTAATGGCTTCCAGACATTTAACATCACCATTTTAAGACTTTTATGAACTACAATTAGATAATTATTGCTAATTAGTGTGTTAGGCTGGCAGAATTATTAGAGTGTATAAGAGAGTTCACAATATGTTGAATGTATGGCATTCATCTAGGATCAGCAGGGCTGGCATTTTCTTTGCTCTTTTTTGTTAACATTGAATAAAGAGCTAGTCTTGGTCTTTATTACCTCCAAATGTGATTTTGCTTACAATTTCACTAGCATATATTTTACACTATTCATGTTTGTGTCTTTGAGAGATTGTTCTTTTCTATAGCACAAGGGAGTTTAACATATTATTTATGGAGAACTAAAATCTAAGACCAGAATTGCCAACTAAACTATGAGTAAATTTTCTATTTTAAAGTTCTTTTTTTATTAATATTGGTTTTATTTTTAAAAAAAATTCATAAGAAAATCATTTTTAAAATAATATATTCTTTATAAGATATGCACATTACATTGATGTTGTCATTATCTCAACTATAAAGGCAGTGTTGTTAAAGAGTAAAAGATAAAATGATGAAAAACATATCTGTTCAGATATAGCAATGGGCAAAAAAGTTAAAAGATCAACAGAGCTATATTGTAAGATTTAACTGTTAAAAAGGAAATTAAAATCTTAAGCATTCTTATTTACATATTCTTTTTAAAATATAAAGCTGATTAGATCATTTAAGAGGAGCTAAATATTATAAAGAATAAATTCTTATGGACCTTGGTTAGAATGCTGCTTTAAGAACAGGGAAATAAATATGAACATATTTCTGTTATAAGATACTTGAAGATATTCATTTTCTCACAGACAAACCATATGAAGCAAACTAGTAGTTAAAAGTAGTATTAAGAATTGCTAGTTGTTATCTGCCATGTGATCTACAATATTAAATCATAGACTTTTCCTGGAAAGCTTTGGTTCATTTAATTCTAGTTCTCTCTCTATATTACACACACTTACATACACACAGACACACACACATTTCTCAGAACTAATACGATTTTGAGAATATTTCTGCATGTCATTTGAAACCCAGGGGCAATTCTTTATTTTAACATTGAAAGTCTCATTTTAGGCCAATATTTACATTGCCACTTTCTGCTCTAAAATGTCTGACATGTTCTTATTTAGATTATCTCTTTCTTCTTTGCTATTTTTTTTTTTTTTTGTAGTTTCAAACACTAGTAGCAATATTAGAAATCCGTCTGGAGAAATTGTGATAAAAATGGTGATTCCTACCATTAGAAATGGTGAGAAAATCAAAATATTTCTTGTTCTATCTTCCTTCCTTTCTTCTGCTTTCCCTTTCTCCTCCCCCTTTTCCTTCCTTCCTTTATTTCTTTCACCATGCTTCATTAAGACAGCTATAGTGAAGAATCATTTTATGAGTTCAAATCTGCCACAGAACTATTGCTATTGTGATGTTAAGAACCCATGCCACTAAATGAAGATCTTTTTGGACACAGCCTGGATGTCTCAAAAAATTCACAAAAGTTTGTCTTCTGTTTTATCCAAAAAAGATTGTCACTAAAATTTTAGTTTATTTAAGAAAAAAAGGAGAATTTATAAAGGAAATACCCTGCTAGAATTTCCTTCAGTTTCTCATTCCAGAGATTACAAATCTTAACAATTTCTTGTGTACCTTTGTGGATTCTTTTTGTATATTCTCTAAGTAAAAATTAAGTATCTGAACATACACATGCATAAATATGAACATATAAAATGCCCACACAACTACACATGTATCTGTATGTATGTGTGTGCAAATACATATGCATATATATAGACATGCAAACACATTTAAAAATAAATATAGGGTATATCACTTATACATTTATATTTCTCTCTAATATCTTCACCTTTTTTATACCTTTCCTTAAGGATTTAAAATGTTTAAGTCTCCTGCACCTTGATAGTTATTAAATGACCATCTCCCCATCTCCTTCTAAATACTATCCTGTATCCTTCCCTAAAATTGAACTCCTTGAATGAATAGTGGAAATTCCTAGTCTTCACCTCCCAAGTGCTTTTTACTTCTTCTCCTTGTAATATGTCTTGATAACATAAACACTGCACAGAAACTGTTTTTGGAAAAGATACTGATGATCTGTTGTTTACGAACAAAACTAATGACACTTTTTATTTTGTGTGTGTGTATTTGTATAAATCTAAGCTATATTGGCTAATGAATGGTTTGTTGTAGCTTAGTTTTTTTGTTTTGTTTTGCTTCCTTAACTTTCTTTCCTCACTGGCATTTATGCTTAGTCTCCTTCTTGTGTTACTTGTTGCTCCAATGACCTTGAGTATCTTCCAAAATCTTTCTTTTTTAAGATTTATTTTTATTTATGCATTCAATAACGGTGGTGTAGGCCAGAGGTGCAGGGGTGAGAGGATTCACCAGAGACATGGTGGAGAGCAGAAAAGGTGAATCCACTGAAATACACTTCTGAGGCGAACAGCGGGCACAGGAGAGGTCTGCTGCACCATGTGGGTTAGCTTCCTGGCTGGGGATCAGATTCATGCTGCAGTGGCTGCTGATTCCTTGATAGTGCTGACTTCAATGCCTGAGCCACCAGGGAAACCACCAGCTTCCAAAAATCTTTCTTTCCTCTGTCTATTGATATTCCTTTCTGGTTATCTTACCCCTTTTCAGGATTAAACCATTGTTATGCTAAATAATCCAAACCTAACTTTCAGATTGTGGCTGTTATTAAGCTACAGGTAATGTGTCTTATTGCCTGTTACTCATATGTCCTATGGGTTATTTGAATTTGCTGTACTTTATACTGAGCTCATATTGAGCTCATCATCTTTCCCCATGCCCTTTCCACAGTGTTCAACCTTGTGGTTTTCTCTGTATGACATATTGGTGTCAATACCAAATCACATGAGTTATCAACCTAGAGCTTTCCGAGACTCTGTCCTTGCCTAATCAATAGCTACTTTCTGACAATTTTATTTAAGTATTTTTTCAAATATTTTTACTTCCATTAATTGTATTTTTTCTCTTGTCTTGTTGATTGCAGTAGTCTCACAAGACTTTAGCCATGCCCTTCTTTAATGTGATTTTCATTTTGCAATCAATATTTTAAAAATCCAAGTAGAGCTACCCTAATTCCTTGTTTTAAAATTCGAGTATACCATTAGTTCCTTATTGCTTACAGAATCCTCTCAACCTTTAGTAGCAGCTTGAAAGTGTATTATTGCTTGAGTCCCAGTTTTTTCTACAGTTCCTGTTTCCACACCCTGGTTTTCACATTATTAATTGTAGTTACCCACATCCAACATATTGTGCTTTTTTTTAATGTGCTTTCTTTCATTTTTTTTAGGTTGTCTTTCAGAATATGCTTTACTTTATTAGTACCTTCCCATTCTTTGATTCACAGTTAATTTTTATGCCATCACAAAATTTCCCTATACTGCAAGACTAGTTGATATACTCTTGGTTTTCCATAGCTGTTTTCCTATTTTTTAACTTGGCCTTTACATGATTTTGAATATTTCTGTTTGTATACCTATTTCTGCTAGTAGACAACAACTGTTCTTCAAACACTGTGTTTTATTTATATTTTCACAGCCTGAAACATTGCCTCTCATATTGTAAGTAAAATGACTATGAAAATTAAAATGAAATCAAAATTAAACATAGTGTAGTGCGTATGACTGACAACACGGAATTTTCTAAATTGTAACAAAACATTTACAATTACAAATAACAAATTCCAACATGACATGATTAACAAAATCCATGAGATGCAATACTTATTCTCCTTTGGTATATGTTTTGCTTTGTGTCGTTGTCTTCTTTTTCTTTCAGTCATACATAGAAAGGTTATTTAATACCTGTTTAATTATGAATTGTGCTTGCTACTGTAAACATAGTAGTTTAATTAATGATAGAGCTTTGGTGACCAATTGCTTGAGTTTGAACCTGGACTTTGCTACCAGTCATCTGAGTATTCATCAACAAGTTGCTTAATTTTGTTCTGGTTCAGTTCCTTACGTACAAAATGATGATGATAATACTGCTCACTGCAGAAGTTTATTATGGGGAATAAATGAAATAAGAAAGAGAGGGTGATAAAGATTGTAGAGAAAAACTGATTAAGATGGTATCTGATCTCAAGGATATTTTAATGAAATTTGTGTGCTCTGTGTGTCTGTGTATATATGTGGGAGTATATGCAATGTTATTAAATAGAAAGACAATAACTTAAGTTCCTGAGGGATACACTTGAAATAAATGACATTTTCATGAAAAAGTAAGAGATTGCTGCTAAGTATGTTCTAATTATCTGTAATATTTGAATCTGACTCTAATTAATATATTGTAGGAGAAATAAATACAAAGATAATCTTGAAAGGTTGAGGGATCAAGTCTGATGGGAATGAACAGGTACAGGGAAGGAAGAAGTACAAATTATCATTCATTAATAGGGCAGTCTGAGATCAGAGGCTTATGGATGTCAAAGTAGATTACAAGTTTTACTTTAGGGTATGTCAGTTATTGAAGCATTATATGAATAGGTATGTCAGTTATTGAAGCACTATATGCATAGAACAGTGACAGGATCAGAGCTATGTTTTAGGGCTACTAAATCTGATCACATGCATGGTTTGGATTTGTGGACAGAGAAATAAGTGGAGATAGGAAAACCAGGTAAACTTTTCAATAAAAATGTAGGTGAAAAAAGAATGAATTTAATGCCAAAGGACATGAAACAAAATCATATGTTGAAGAACTTTGTTATACTCCTGATTTAAGCTAGAATTTTTATCAATCCTTTGTTGAACTATTTATAGAGATTTTTTTCTGATTATGTAGAATTGTTTTAAAATAAGGAACAAATACATAAACAGTAAAATCTGAATTTTCTGAAATCACTGATTTAGTCATTCTTGCTGATCCTTTATTTAGTAAAGGTATGTGAAAATATAAAAATTTCACATGTATTAGGGAAACAAATGGAAATGTCAGTTGTCTGCATGCACCATTACATGCTCACATGGAGTGGACAATGAACAAACTGACATGGACCACCTTTATTTACCTGTAAGATAAAAAGTGTCCTAGCACATCTTTCATTATTATAAATGTTATTTATAAGATTTCAGTTGCTACACTGTTATGTTCTGATAGCAAAGAATGCAATTTTCTCAGTAAAACCAGTGATGTTGCAAACTTGGGCAGATATTTTAGGATGTGAATATAAACCTCATCACAAGTAAATTCAGGAATGACCTTTAACAATGATTTGTTCTTTTAATTTTTTTAATTATTGATCTGTTTTATAATTAAGGGGTAGCATGCAATAGTTTGAACTGGGAGATGCCATCTAAAATATGACACTTTGATTAGACATTTTGTAGACTGATTAACAACCAACCTTCCTAGTACCTCAGCTTTACAAAATGTCTAATTCTAAAAACCTCAAGAAAGAATCCTTGGACTGATATATTTTAAAACAGATTATCTCCATAAAACTGTCTCCACATAAGATTTTGGACTATCCAGAGCAATTCCTAAGCCTAGCGCTTTGCATTTCTGTGACTGTTGATATATTGTTCCATCATCTTTTCCAGAGAAAAGGCAAGAATTTATTGTTTTTATGAGATAGGAACAAAAAAGTCTTTAAAATGTGATAGAGTTTCCTATAATATCTTTAATCATAATTCTATGGCCACTCTGGACATCCATAATTAATCATTTCACATAAGACCAGAAATGGAAAAATAAAAGCAAGTTAATGCCTTTAAGTATTACATGAAATAATTGGTGAGAGGAGCATGGGTTCTAAATTAGATAATCAGAAGAATTTAATCCAAGTTCTGCCATTTACCAGCTATGTTATCTCAGGTGACCTACCATGTGAATGTTTTTTTCCTCATATATTAAAAACAAAAAACAAAACAAAACATAGAGTGTTGTGGGAATTAAATAGTGTGCAGCACATAAGCTGGATAACTTCTAAAACATTTGATTCAGTAGTTCAGTGTTTAACAAATAACTGATCACATTCACTTAATATTTTGGGTCACTAGTAATTGTGAGAAATTTATCAAAAATAATATGTATTTAAAAACATGCATGGTTTATGCAGTATCATGTATTTGTTTAGGCATTAGGATATATTGACCAATAAAATTAATTCCTGATTCTTGTAGAACTACTAGTCTGGTAAAGATAAACCAACAGTAAGGTAATAATCTAACAGTATTTCCAGTGATAATACACTTTATTATATACATTTTAAGTATGTAAGGAGATGACATAAACTGGAAACAGGTGTTAGTTTGGATAGAATTGCTAAGGAAATAATCTGGGCTTTTTAAACAAAGATCTGAATGAAGCAAGCATTGGGAATATGAGAGCTCATTCACCAAGGAAATAACAAGCATAGAAGTGACTCTGGTGGGGAAAACTTCTGATGTTCTTTTTCCATAGAACACTACTGAGTATTGGATTATTTATCCAATAGGTCTTAAAAGAGTTGATTTAAAAACAAGTATATATATGACAAGGTGAGAAAAATGTTAAGAATCTGATCATGTAGAAATGTTCTACAAAAAGGACTGCATCATAGAATGAGTAGTCTATATACATCACATATACAGTATATTTAAATTCAGTCAATGAGAAAAGTTCGTTAGAGTACTCTTAAGGATATTAAAGATGTAGCACTGGAAAAATCTTAGAAGTTATTTTGAAGGAGTTATTAACCTCACAACAGTAATCCATTTAAAATCCATCTCTTTAACTTTTTCATATACCATCTCTCTCTCATGAATATATTAATTTTATATAATTTTTTCTTTTGGTTATTGTTGGTTGTTTTTCTTTTACTTAGTGAGTGTATAATAACCTATAAGAAATCTGAAAAGAAAAATACAGATATATGCAGATAATTTGTTAGAACTAAAGTCACACCTTCCTACATTTCCAAAACTTGAAACTTCAGTCTTTATTCAGGTGTGTGAAAAAAAATTACGTTTTTTTTCTGATGCCATTTTAACTTAATTTATGGATTTTTGTGTGATTTACCTAATACTGTGGAATTAGTCATACTCATTTATACACAGGTATATGCCTGTACTTATATTTTGTGTTTTCAAAGCCTATATAATATTCTCTGTATCTGCCAAATTCTAGGTTTTATAGTAGAGATTGTAATCTACTACAGTGGGATCCAGTAATGTTTTATGTTAGGAAGGCTGGTCTTAAACTCAGGAACTTTTATTTCTATTCCCATGTTCACTCTTGACTAATTTGGTCATTTTGGGTAAATACTTGGAATCAGAGTTTCAATTTCGTCACCTGAAATATAAAGGGATCGATCGGTTTGTTGGGTTTTCTGCATCCTAATTATCTCGATTATGTAATATTTAAGTATTCTTACAGTTACCAAGTCTTAGACATTCCATTATTTTAACCATTGATTTGTTCAGATGCTTACAGAAACCCCAAAATAATATTGAACATCACTTATAATTTGATATTCTCAAGTATATTGATATTCTTAACACTTTGATAGTTTATATCCAGAGTGGACTATTGCAAATGTATTATTTTAAACTTCTCCAGCTCAATCTAAACCCAAATGAATATATTTCCTGCTTCCTTTATTTTTGTTAGTTTGAACTATATATAACTCTTTTATCTCTAGTTGGTATATTTTCTTCTGTACATTTATTTTGTCTTCCTATTAGATTGTAAACTTTATGGATACATGAAATGTATCTTTGTGTTATATCCTGTGACTTTTAATACAGTGTACAAAGTAGTCATCTATGAATAAATACATTGACGGATGTTTCCTTAATCAAGGAAGATAGGTAACAGGAATGATTCTTAAACTAGTTTCACTAAGACATTGATTTATTATTACCATCAAGTAAACAGACCTTATATAGAAATCCAACTACAAGAAGTGACAGATTTCCTTAGACAACAGTTTACCTCCCATTAAATTAAGGGGAAATAAGTTAGGTAATGTCATGTCACATACATATCTTATTTTACTGTTATTTCCATAGCAACTTGATTATATGAAAATATCATGAAATAAATTGGATTAGATCAAATAAAAATGGGATTGAAGAGGAAAAGATGACTTTATTTAGAACTGCTATTCTCCCTTTCTCTTTTTACATTTCTTTGAGGAGATATTTTACTCTTTCAAAGGAGATATTGGCATAAAAATACCTATATTTTTTGTGAAAAATTAAATGTACTCATAATTTTTTTCCACATTCCATTTAAATTGTAGTGTAAGTATAAATAAAGTTCTTTGTTTTACTAATACACATTTTTATTTTTGAATTTCTGTACCAAAAGCAGAAGCTAGATTTATATTAATCTTAACATGTTTACAATTCTAAACTTTTAATGAACAAATTTGCAATACTTATTAAAGCTAAGAACATAGTAATTCTATCCTTCAAAAGCTTGGCAGTAGAAACTCATTTTTAATTGTTTTCTGGCTTGTAATTGTAGTTAAATATTTAGGAGAGTTAAACTTTTGAACACTTTCTCTTTATAAGAATAATTATAGACCAACTTAAAAATCAGTTTGTTTTAATATACTGACTTTTTTTGGCATGTACTGATCACTGTTTTGTAGTCCAATGATTGTGAGTTGGAAATCAATTATATGATAATGCCTTTGTATGCTTCTTTTTCTGTGTATTTTATATTACCAATAATCTATACTCCTTTACTTTTTCAGTGACCTAAACTTTAATAAAACTTTTCTTTGGTGTAAAGCACTTAAGTTCAAAGTACTCTGTGATTTGATAAATTATTATTATCATCAGTATAATTAATATTACTGTGATAGTTTATTATATCGTAAATAAGGACATTAATGGGAATTATGATTTCAAGCGTTTTGGAACAATGATTCAGGTAAACTTCTGGTTGGAAAGAAAAAAGGTGACTACTGAGTGATGTTATTTCCTTTGGTTTGTAACAGACATACTGGTAGTAGGCCAGCCTTTCCTCTTTCATTGCCAGATTCCTTAGTGTTTTGTGATTTCTGAGAACCTTTATTATTCATTTTCTTCATGTTCAACTTAAGCTTTTATATATATATATATATATATATTATATATGGTGAGGTAATACATGCTGTGCTTTCACTTTTGCCATACCTCCAAGTGTGATCTCAAGTTCCCCACACCTCGAGTGGAACAATTCCTTTAAGTTGGAGATTCTCTTCAGTTACAATGACAACTTGATCATGATTTTCTATTTTGATACTATAAGCCTACTTCTTTTCTATGATCTATTACCACTGTCATTGTCAAAAACGTAGCAGCCCCATCAGTTCTTAATGTGTGTACTGTACTGCTTTCCTAGGTGAATTCTCTTCAGTCCTTACTGAAAAAATTGTTACTGAAATCTACTCTTTTTATTCATATGTATTTCATTAATTTAATAATAGTACTGCTGTTTCTGCTGATGATAATGATAATTGGAATGTTTACTTCTTATTTGATGCATTTTAGTTCTGAGTACTTACTACATATTGGCTCATTTATACACACAATAAATCGATGAACTATATGCTGTTATCCTCAATTTGTAGCTAGGGAAACTGTATCACAGTCTCTTGCCTATTGTGAGGAAGGGCCAAAGTGAAAAAAAAAATGGTCTGAATTTACTCACTCAAACTTTATGATTACATTGAAGATGGCACCTATTAGTGTATTCATGCCATGGATTTATTGGTACTCTGATAAGAAAATTTATTTTAAAGATTTATTTATGCTTACAAGAACTAGGGTGCAGGCCACAAGTATGGGGGTGAGATGATTCACCAGAGACAGAATAGGGAGCAGAACAGGCAGATTGACTGGAATATGCTTCTGAGGGAGCAGCCTTCGAGGCAGGGAGGCAGGAATGGTCTGCTGCACCATTTGGGTCACCTCCCCTGATGGGGATCAACTCCTGCAGCAGTGACTATGGGTGCTCTACAGTGCAGTGCTAACCCCTTCTGCACCTGGGTGGCCCAGCAAATATTTTTTTACTGACTCTTTTACTTCTTCAAATATTATTTATGCATTGTGAAAAATATCAATATATTTTCAATAAAATTTATATATTACACTAATTTATACTAAAGGAAATGCAATAAAAATCCTCCATTTTAAATGTTAAAGGCATGGCCCCAATTGCACTAAGATGTTAACATAAGTAAAATTGTTCCTTTATCTATGTGTAGAACCAGCATGAATTCATCAGGTATATTGCATTGCATGCAGACCAATGTAAATACATAGTTTTATTCTGTTAGTGACATGATTTCCCAAAGTGTTCTATAGCTCTTGGCAGAATTCAGAAGTTTATAAAAACAATTCTTTTAGCTATTTACAAAATGATTGTTTTGATGAAAAATTCAGCATATATTTAATTCTGAGGAAAAAAATAAAGCCCTTTTGTTTATATTACATATTTAATTAGGTTCTATGGTTGGATAATAATATACTTTTTTTACTTCATGAATTCCTGATTGATTATGTAAAAATTATGGCAGATGTGTGATAACTTCTTTGAGTGATAGTGTACCATGGTGGTTAGAGATTTTAACATCATCGTCCCATCACATATGATATCAACTGCTGTCCACACAATTATACTCATAAATTTTCAATATACCTGTTACAGATTTCTGAATTAGGTATCTTATGACAATATAACAATTTGATACTATTTCTATTTTTATAAAACCTCATGTTTTTCCTTTACTTCTAAATTTAGAAAAATATTAATAAAGTATACACACCCTTTGGTCAGAAGTAAAAACTCTTTTATATACCCAGGGTTATTAGAATATGAATTTTTTATATATCTTTAAAAACAGAACAATTACTGAAAGGAGGAGTATTCAAGAATTTATTGTACAATTATTTTCAGTCAGACTTTTCCAATGCTAAAACTGATTTGAAATGCTTTTTGATGATTTTTAGTTTAAAAGTTTGACTGAGAGAAACTGTCAGCCCTAGACATAGAATAGATATATATATATGTAGGTGTGTATATATATGTTGTGTGTATATATGTGTATATATACACATACAAATACATATTTTATATACTCTAACGCATACTTTAGAATATACATACCTATGACATATAGCTTTATATATTCTCAAATACATCTGTGATTTGCTTTTATAATGAAGAAATATCTTTCTGGATGAAATGTATAAGTTTGCATTTGCTTTATAACATAATAATGATTGGTCTTGAAGCCAGAGAGAAATAAAATCCATAGATATGTTTTACCTCATATTATTATGCCCTTAGACTTTATGAGATATAATGAGATTCATCTGTTTTCTACATGCATGCGCATATATGTATGTTTACACATTTTTGTATATATATATTGCTGATATCGAAATCATGATTTCATAAATTTTGGTTTAGATATAAAACATTATTATTAAATAATAATAATTTGATTTATGTGTCTCTCAATTCATATTTCATAATGATAATAGCACAGAGCTTCAACACAGTGGTGTGAAGAATGTCACTTTAATAGCCGATGACAATGCATCACAGTTTGAGCATATGGTTCCTGTTGTGTTTAGATCAGTAAACGTGGAAAGCATCCTGTTGTGGCTGCTAAATTAACTGAATAAACACTGCAGCTCTTCAATATCAGTCTATGATCCAGAAAAACAATTTATACTTTGCTTGTGGTAAATACTAAAATTGTGACACTATGTCACTCTAGTGACATTTCCTTAGTGGTGTGATTTAAGCACATATTCACAACTTAGGACTCTAAGTTGTTTTGTAATGTTATTTTTAAAAGAAAAATAGTAATATGTACATTTTTAACAAAAATATAAAGTAAGTACACTAATTATATAATTATGTTTAAGTCTTATTTTTCTCTACATTTATTTTTTTAAAATAATTTATTCTTTTAACTGTGGTAACACTAGGATTCTTGCTACGTTAGATACAATATATTTTTTCATTTTGAAAATCTGTTTTAACAAAGTTGTACAACTTTGTTATAACTTGAGAATTAAGTGCTAATTAGTTGTTTAAAAAGTTGTAATTTGAGAATTAGTAGTAGTTAAAATGTCTTTACATTTTAGACATTCATGGAGAATATTAAAAAACAAAACCTTTCTTTTTACTATATGTCTCCTCTTGTCTGTCAAAAAGCAAGCAAATTCCATTTCTTAATCTCTATACCCAGTTGTATTCATGTTGGACTCTATTTAAGTATTTTTTCTTCCTAGAAAATTCGAAGGGCATATTATATCCTACTCTGTAACTGTGGGTTAAAGTGATGGTAATATTGAATTTTGGAAGTAGGGGTAAGGAATTGATTCTCTGGTTTGTAACAAGTGAGAGTACGTGATTCATGGTTTAGAAACTATTATCTCTTGCTTTCTGATACTGGAATAGGAGATCATTTATTTTAAATAATTAATTGTATTATTATACAAACGAGTCAAAGTATGTCTGTCTTGTTAATGTTTTAAAAAGTTTTAACATATTGTGAAGGAAAGGGTAAACATCGGGACTACATCAAACTAAAGAACTTCTGTATAGCAAAAGAAACACTACACAAAACAAAGAGACACCCCACTGGTTTGGAAAAAAAATTTTTACTCCATACACTGACAAGGGACTGATCACAATGATATACAAAGAACTCACATGACTCAACAAACACAAGGCAAACAACCCAGTCAAAAAATGAGCAGAAGAAGTGAAAAGACTCTTCTCAAAGAGGAAATACAAATGGCCAACAGGCATATGAAAATATATTCAACATCCCTCATAATCAGGGAAATGCAAATTAAAACCATAGTGAGACACCCACCATCTCACACCAGTAAAAATGGCACATTAAAAAAAACATGCAACAACAAATGTTGGCAAGGATGTGGTGGAAAAGGAAGTCTCTTACACTGCTGGTGGTAATGTAGACTGGTCCAACCTCTATGGAAAGCTGTATGTAGGCTCCTAAGTCTGCTGAAAATGGAGCTACCATATGACCCACCAATCCCACATCGAGGGATTTACCCAAAGGACACAAAAACATTAATTCAAAAAAATATATGCTCCCTGTGTTTATCACAGCACTCTTCATAATAGGTAAGACTTGGAATCAACCCAAATGCCCTCAAATACATGATTGGATCAAGAAATTGATATATATATATATATTTATATATACGCACAATGGAATATTACTTAGCAATCAATAAAGATAAATTAGAGCAATTCACGGAAACATAGATGGGGCTTGAAGGGATTATGCTCAGTGACATAAGTCAGAAGGAAAAAGTAAAATAATAGATGGTCTCACTCATAGGAGGAACATAGGAGACCAAGGGAAAATAATAACAACAATGACAATAGCACCACCACCACCATCAGTAAAAAAAAACAAAACAAAACAAAAGTAAACAGATATTCTACAAATCAAAGACAATCTGGGAGAAAAGGGAGGGGTTGTGATCAAAGCAGGGAAGAGAAGAGCACAAAGAACTATAGTGATGGTGCACAGGTGAATTGATGGTGGAAATTCTATGGGGAGTACACCTGGAAAAGAAAGCAAACATTGTAATAAATAAATAATAATAACAGAAAAAGAAAAAAAAAACAAAAAAAACCCTCCATCTCTGTTGCTACAAATAGCAAGGATTTATCTTCTTTAATTGCTATGTAATATTCCATTGTATATGTATACCACACCATCTTGATACACTCATCTGTTCTGGGGCATTTATTCCTTCCATAATTTATGCCATAATAACTTTCATATTAAAAACACACCAACTATTTAACTTACTTTTTTCTAAAGATTTACTTACTTGTTGCATAGAAGAACTGGGGTATAGACCAGAGGTGTAGGGGGTGAGAGGATTCACCAGAGATAGAGTGGGAAGCAGGTGGATTTACTGAAATACACTGCTAAAAGGAACAGTGGATAAGATAGGAGAGGTCTGCTATACCGTATGTGGGTTGGCTCCCTAGCGGGAGATCAAATTCAGGCTATTGAGGTGATAGTGCTGAGACTTAACTTCTAGGCCACCAAGGAGGCACTAAAATTTTTGTTTTCATGGAACATCTTGGATGAATTTTAGTCACAGATTAATTTATTAGCTTGATGATTTATGTAATTCAGATAGCTATTTGAATGTTTACAGGAGGATTTTTTTTCTCCCTTATTATTTATTTGTTATTTCTTCAGGATTAAGGATTTTTAATCAAAGAATATAGTATAATATATGAGTGGAGATACACAATTTGATGGAGGAAATCAAAAATACTTCAATAATAAGTTTTATCCTTCAGTTCAAAACTTCAAAACATTGTTTTATAAATTCTTTCTCAATCCAAATGACAAATCATCAAACACTTTATTTTGTTCAAGTTTTTTATAATATACATTTTAAAGTACATAGGTACACATGTAACATAGTATTTTTGATGTGTTATAAGAGGCACACATTCAAGATGGAATGTATCATGTGAGTTTTATATACTGTATGTGTATTTTCTTGCTGTCCCTATTTACAACAGGTCAAAAATTGCTTATGGCAGGTGGAGTTAATAAGTGCATGACCTGAAAGTCTTTGGAACTTATTGATTAAGACTTGACTGGTACAGTGGGTTCTCTCCAAGGAGTAGTAATAGATTTAAAGATACATGCAAACTAAGAAAATAAATTTATTCTTGTTTCAGAGCAGAAAATAGAAGATCGTGAATTCATAAACAGTGATTAGTCTAAAAGTATTCTATAGGTACATTTGACTCTTGTGGTTCCATGAAACGTGAAATCTACAACATCTTAGAAAAACTGAGGTAATTCTTTTATTACAAATCCACATAACTCTAAGGGATTTCCCCAGAGAGCTTTCTATTCTAAATATATGCATGGAGAAATGTTACTTATTTACCAAATTTTCTACCTTGTAAATTTGAACTCATTAAGCAGAATATTTAACTGGTTAAAATGAAAAATGAGACTAGAGAAATACTATGGGAATTGAGTTGTGCTGAAAGCTGACCATTAGAAGAGGGATTAGAACTTAGGTTGTAAAATGTGGTCAATGATAACTCAAATGATAGAGCCAAGATTCCATTTTTCTAAATTTATGTCCCAACTTCAGTAAGCACTGTCTGTTCTGGTCTCCCAAGTGGTCTAACCTTCCATGTAAGATGCAAGCAATATATTATTGATTTAATAGGTATTCTGATTCTCTCTATCCCTTGAAATTAAATGAATGCAGATAATGTGCATGGCAACATTCTACCACCTATTATGGTTATGGAATGAAAGCAGTTGCATATTCCATTAAACCATGTTCTCCTTAGGGGAAATGAGTATATTGTATTATAGTTCTGAACTGGTACATAGTTGGTACTCAACATAGTTGTAAAATGACTGTAGAAACAATGCACAGTATATGAAAGTGGGAAAGTAGAACAAAATAGGGAGGTCAAACTTTTAAAAAGAAAACAAAAATCTTTAGTACTCATAGCAGTAAACAGAATAATGTGGGGACAATTTTGGATAACTGTATTGTAGGGAGAATTTTTTTTAATGAATATCTGAGGAGATCTCTGTTTGCTATAAATAACAGAATAAAATTCAGTATTTACTGAAACCTGTTTAGAACTTCCTTAAGAAAGGCATATTGAGGTTCCTAAAATTAAAGAGTTGGCAAAATTTTATCTTCCTTCCTCTTCCATTGATATTTTTTTCCTTACTTGTTTTATATATGTCTATGAAAAGGTAAAGAGAAATGAGTTTCAATAGTCTGGTGTTGAAATGCTTGGACGTACTTTGTTTAATACATGAAAATAATTTATTTTAATAATACTTATTTTATAAACAAAATAGATAAACTGCTAGCCAGACTAACAAAGGAAAAATGAGAAAAAACACAAATAAGTAAGATCACAAACGAAAGAGGGGAAATCACAACAGACCCAGAAGAGATTAAAAAAATAATCAGGCAATACTATGAACAGCTATATGCCTAGAAGTTCAACAACTTAGAAGAGATGGAAAAGTTTCTGAAAAAATATAACCATCCAAAACTTAACAAAGAAGAACTAGAACTCCTAAATAGGCCAATTACAAGCAGTGAGATTGAAGCAGTAATCAAAGCACTTCCCCAAAACAAAAGCCCAGGACCAGACGGCTTCACAAATGAATTTTACCAAACATTCAAAAATGAACTAGTACCTATCCTACATAAACTCTTCCAAAAAATTG
>JAGFMF010011702.1:2918683-2973349 GCA_019455555.1 Galemys pyrenaicus | reverse complement strand
TCTGCTCCCCGCTCTGTCTGTGGTGAATCCTCTCACCCCCCACACACCTCTAGCCTATACCCCAGTGCTTGTATGCATAAATAAATCTTTAAAAAAAAACAAACTAAAGAAACATGTAGCAATATGTAGCATAGATTCAGGAGTTTCAGCATCCTATTAATAGTGATTTCTGCTAAAGTAATAAGATAGATATTAATGAAACTCATAGAAAATTATTATATAAAGAATATCTTAAAATCTTCCAAGGAAACAGTTACTATAAAGGGGAGTAAGACTCATATTTGAAAACAAACTTTTCATGAGAAATTTTGAATAAAGCAATGTTTTTAAAGTTCCCTAGAGCAAGCATTTATGAATATGGTGTTAATGTCTTTTCAAGCAAGTGTGACTATAAATAAAAATGTAAATAAATAAAAGGCAATTTTGTACTTCTATATTCATTGTTGCACTAATTACAATAGATAAGCTATGGGAACAACTTAAGTGCTCAAAGATGTGTGCAAACAGAGATGTGGTATGTACACATAGTAGAACACTACTCAGGTGTAGAAAAAGGGTAACATCTTGCCATTTGCAATAACTTGGATGGCATTGGAAATGATTATGCTAAGTGAAATAAATCAGAAGGAAAAAGATGTACTGATCATTTTACTTGAATGTGAAATATATAGAAATAAAACAAAGCAGTAGATGAAACAAACTGTAGAAATATGAATCACATTTGAGACTATGGGATGGGAGGGTGAGGAGTAAAGGGGAGGAGGACCCAAGGTCATGATGGAGGATTTTTGGTCGCAGTTGTAACTACAACTGCAACATACACCTGAAGGGGTGCGAACCTGTACCTCTAAATCATATATGGCATTTTAAAACTAATGTTACCACAACAAAAAAAAAACATAATTTAACCAAAAATATTTTTAGACATTTACATAATACTTTATATATAGATATAAATAAAAACTATATATACTTATATATATATAAAGTCACAGGAACACATTTAATGTAATAAAGGAAAGGGAGACTTTAGTATATTACTGAAACTTATAAAATTAACTTAAAAATTTATAAAGTAAATTTTGATACTTGTAATTTCTGGAAAGTCATACAGAGATTTAGGATATATTATTTAGCTTATTATTTAATATTATTTTATTATATTTGATTTTAATACATGCATGTCATTAGTGATTATAGCAATTATAAGAATTTAATGGAATTAAACAACTTGTGTCTTTATTACATTTATCTAGTACATAATTGCAATACAGAATTTGCACTTCTGTATTTGTTGTTGCACTAATTACAAAAGCTAAGCTATGGGAACAACTTAAGTGCCCACGTGTGAAATCAGAAGATGTGGTATATACACATAGTGGAACACTACACAGTGTCTCATGTAGGTTAACCTTAGTCCTATTTAGTATGTGGTGCTTAAATATACCTTTTCTCTGAAGTCACAATATTAGTCTGGAAAGTAAAAATGCAAACTGTAATGTCAACCAATAGGTTTTTATTTATATTTCAATACCTACTCATCATATTGTTTTTTAATTGATTAACCTCTGTGTTTCTCAGTAATAAACTGGAAAAGTTATAGTGGCACCTATTGTTTGGATTGTCATTAGAATTAAATTAGCTAATATAGGAAGCATTTTGAGTAATATTTGAAATCTGGCAAATGTTATAAGACAAGGTATTTCTATCATTGTATTTTAGTATACAGAAAAGACACTCAATTCTATATAATAAAATTCTTTCCAATTAAGAACATAAAAATCTATACACTAACGTGATATGAACCTTTTGCTTTGATAAGTCTTAGGACCATGTCTATTTAATGGAAACATATGCCTTTACTTTCAAAGCATTGTTTCTAGAAGAGTAAGAATAGCTGTGCTTTTAAAAGCAAACTAAACATTTAGGTGATGAAGAATGCTGTACAATTATAATTAACTTGAAAATTCAGAAACCTAGACTCTAGATACTATCACATTTTTTGCAGCCATTTAAACGAACCATCTGGAATCTGGCATTTGTATTACATATTTATGACTCAGAGGCCTTAGGAAGTTTTTAAAAAGCTCTAGACCTTCCTTTTTTATTAAAGTCAATCTATTTTAGTGTGTTATCTTTGGCAATATAATTGATATATTCTCATTTTCATTTATATTTTCCTCTATATACAAATATTTTCTTTGTGATATAATTAATTTTTAAGATTGACTTTTGTTCTATACCGCCTTTAAAATATTAAGACTCATATTGAATGTTTCATAATTTACATTTGAGTATTCAATAGATAGGTTCTTTTTTAGAATGATTTCTTTAGTGACTTGACACCAGAAAAATGTTGTCTTTTTTCTAAGTCCTTCGATTTGATTATTTCCATACTTTCAAGGTAGCTTTGAAACAGATGAAATCTTTTGAGAGGGATGCTTTAGGATAGCAGGATCACAGTGCTCATTAAAGTAAACAAAAGAGAAACAATACTAAGAGGTAAACAAGAAATATCAAGAAGAGCCACGTTCACAACTTTAAGTAGATAATAAAATTGAAATTGAGATATATAGTTGAAGTGATGAACAATAAGGTCAGCAAATGAAAATGTATATAAAATTAAATGTAAGAAAGTTTCCAAAAAGAATGATTCAGTTTTAAAGCAGTGAATTCCAAATATGTAGCTAAGCAAATGTTGAAATGAAGGACTCTAGGATTCCCTGCAAAACTCCAGATGCCTGTCTTACCCAGGCATTTCCTTATTTTGCTTTTCTATACCTTGATACCAGTCTCTTCCTTACCTGGTCTTCACATTGCTGCTGATCACTATTGATTAAGCATCCTTTTATTACTTCATTTTCATGTGCAAGGACAAATGATGTTGTTACCTCAACGTGAAACATACTATCCTCCGCTCCTTAATTTGTTTATACCTACCATGTGTCACTTCCTCTAACTATTTATTAGCCATACTCTAACCTATTTATTTGAGAAGTTCAGTTCTCTCTGCCCTGTGTTTTGCTCATTTTTATTTCTGAATCTTTGCTTTTGCTTATTCTCTTAACTGGAATGCCCCTTCCATTATGCCGGTCATGTAATGAAACTACCTTGTAGCTCTTCACTTATTTAACTTCTCTAACTCCTTTGAACCATATTATAAATTTTTTTATTTGATTTATGTATAATACAATTTTATTTGCCACCTGGATTTAACATTCATTGAAAAAAAAGTGTTTTTTTTCCTCTTTTGTTCTTCTTGACAGTTCTTATCACTAGGTAAACATGGTATATATTTGTTCACTATAAATTATTTGAGAATATGATAAGTTATATGAATAATTAAGTTATTAAACTGGCAATCTATGTGGCAGACATACTCTTTGTGGGAAGTGAAAAGCTAGTACAGTTTTTATTTTTTAACATAAGGCTGGCCTGAGAAAAGTTGTATTTATAAAAAGGTGCTTAATATCAGTTGTGCTAATAGAGTTTTATCTGAATTGCATATGAAAAATGATAGAATTATTGATAATGCAAGGTCTGACTGGATTTGGGGATTTCTTTGAACGGCAAAAAGGATGACTTCTGCCTTTTTAAGTTAATCAAGACCCACAGATAAACTCACAATGCTTGAAGTTTACACAAGATAGTAGACACCAGAAAATCAGTTTATTAATATACAATAAGTGATATCACTGTCACATGGATGAAAATATCAGATATGTATGAACATTGAGTTTGTTCTTTTTGCCTGTTTACTTGAGAAGTCAAATCATAATCAAAAGCTAGTACATATTATTATTCATATGAATTCATTAAAGTTTTACAAAAACATATAAAAGTCTATATTAAGAACATATATGGTAATAAGAAAATAATGTAGTGAACATAGTATTAAAACTAAGGCAGTTAGGTGAACCTAACAAATGGAATGAGAAATACTTAAAACTATTTAATCTGTAGATTCTTTTCCATTTCATTTATTATCTTTGTGTTAGTGTTTTCAATATTAGATGATGAGACTCTATCCCCTGGCAGTGTTTACATGTAAATTTATTTCATTTTTTTTTTTTTTTAGGTTCCCTTTTCTGCCTCAATGACTAAGCATCTTTTTTGACAGACAAGCCTTTTAAAAATTTTTCATTGTAATGAAAAATGCCTCATTTTAATATTGACCAGTAAAAATCATAGTAGATACCTTTATAGTCTCTCTTTAGCAAGTATGTCTCCCACATTCACTATCGATACACAATTGTATTTTTAAAATAGATGACCAAAATGTTTAATTATACTTTCAGCTTTTTCTGAAATGAGATTATATTGTTATCTACAGTCTTATAGATGGTACTGTAGATTCTATAGGTTAGCACAAGTAACTCCCTGCTAATTTCCATTTGAAAAAAGTAGAGAATTACTGTAGAAAAACATGATAGGATTTCTAATTTAATCAAGCATCACTGAATATAAGGATTCAGTGAGAGTTTATATGTTTTAGTATTCTGACTCTTACCCCATTGGACTTACATCCTATTGGCAGCCAGACTAATACATTTCAGGGCGGAGAGTAGAATAGTCTTCTCTGAGGAATCTGAATAGTTCAAGAAGTAATTAAAGACATTTGAATTGGTGTCTCCCGTGACAAAATTCAGGTAGGTTATTCCATTCCGGTCAACTCCTTAGTTGACATGACTGACTCATAGACAGTGACATTTCAACCCATTTTTCAGGGTCCTTTTCTTAAGATGTGAACAAATAGTAAAGGGTCATAATATACCTGTGGGGACTTTGCAAGATACAAAAATGAAAACCAATAAACAATTGGAAAGTTACCTTGGAAACAAAGATTATATAAATAAAGAAATCTTTACTTTTACTATATTCCTGAATTGCAATGTATTGAAATTGAATAGCGAAGATTATAAGTGAACTCTTCAAAATTAGAATTAAAAATGGTAAAATCTTAAAAATCCAAAAAATATAAAATATAAGTTTAGGAAATCTCTCTGGGAGATGAATATGGAAAATATGGGAAAATATAATCCTATATAGATATCCAATAATATGAGTTAAAGAAAGAAAACAATAAAATGTAAAGAAGAAATTAATGACAGGTTAAGAAAATCCTCAAATTTAAAGAATATCTGTTTATATCAAAAAAGTCTATTGAGTACTCAATTACAAAAAATGAAACTGGAAGCAAGACATGGCATATCGACATGAAATTTCAGATCATGGAAGGAAAGATCTAGCAAGTGTGATATATATGATTACTTTGTTTATGATTCAGGTAATTTTTGACTGGTATTACTACACTGTTTCCCTGGGAAAGTGTGTCTGTGTGTGTGTGCCTCTTAAGAGTGAGTTCTCTGTTCTCTGTAGTTCTTAGATTCTCCTGAGTATTTGTTCTGCCAGTTCTTAATGTTGAGACTCTAGGTGTGTACACAATCAAAGGTTGGTGTGTCCTGATAAAATATAGGACTATTGTTTTATGACAGTTCTTAAATTACCAATATTCAATGTATTTTTCAATCCTTAATTCTCTTTTTGAAGCTTTACAATGTTCAATTTTATTCACTGATTGTAATTCAATTAAAAGTAACCCTAATATGATTTAGAATATTTAGATGTTTCCAATGTTTTATTATTTACGCACCTTAAGTTATTTCATCATCCAAGAGTCTCCAAAGTGGAATTATTATGTAAAAGAATATGAACATTTTTAAAGCCCTTAACACAATTATAAATTGCTTTCCAGTAAAGGTATACATTGCACTACCACTTATAGTGATTGTGCCCTTTCAGTGCTTTCTATTTATAATTATCAGCTTTAAGTTTTAGAAGACATCACAAAGATGTGATGTCTTTGCATTTAATATGGGGAACTAAATTTTTCCATTTTTATTTTATATAATGGATTTTTATAAGTGTAAATACATTATTTCATAAAAGTATGATTTCAGAAATTAAAATTGAAACACTTGGAAGTTTGTATATCTTTCCTATTTTTAATATTAGAGTCCACTTGATAATCTCTTGAAGGAAGTTTTTTTATTTTTGATAGTTTTTCTTTTATAACTGCATCATAGTAAAATATATCACTTGGTCTAGGGTCATGGGTGATTTAGAAATTAAAAAAAAACTTTTATATTCTGTAATCATTCTAATCACCCTCATTAACACTTTGATTAAAATGGCAATGACTTAATAAATTGAACTGAGAATAATCTATTGAAATATATTATTAAAGTGTATTTAAAAAGTTGAGTGAGTTAAATGTAGTTTCAAAATATAAGCTCTACATTAAAAGAAAATATGACAAGAAAGCATCTTGTCTTTAGAAAAGATGCTCTATATAACATGCTGTCAAAATCACTTCCAGAATTTGCTTCATTTAATTTCTCTATAATCTACTGACAAGAATGATATATTACTTATTATTTTAAGTTACCTCAATAAGCCAGAAAAGTGATGAACAACTTTTTTGACCCTGGATCCAGAAATAATTATGACTATATATGCTATTTATCTTATAAAGAATCAGACACTGTTCATGGTCTGTTACTTCCACTATGATCCTTAGTAACTATCTCTATATATGTCTTAAAGGTCACTCAACATAAGAATGCTTCAAATAGACTTAGTAGCTTTACATGAATAATTAAATATATATGCTACTTTTTCATTACTCACTTATCTTAAAACTACCAAATATGAATTGCTGAAAGGTGAACACATTGATTTTTAATTACCATTAAAAAACTTAAAAGAAATTCATTTATTTTGGACTGCTAAATATACTTTGTTGAATAGAAAATGGGTATAAAGTGTGTAGTTTTTTCACAAAAGGATATTTCCTGTCAATTATAGCTAAAAACATATTTTATAATTAACTGTTATTTGTTCTTTTATTTTGGGCAAGGAGTATTTTATGGTTGTAAAAATAATGGATTTTTTCTAAGATTTCCACAGCATTAATGTGGATATTAGAAAAATGTGGGAAACAAGCCATCTTAAAATATGTAAACATAAGCATGCACATGAACTCACAAAAATTGCATTATGCAACTTTATTAAGAAAGTTTTAAAAAATAATTTTACATATTCATCCCATGGTTATCTTTAGTTTTATGACCTCTACTTTTTTGCTATTTTGTGTAATTCATCTATTTCCTTACTGCATAGGAAAACATGAAGGTTAAAAACTACATCTCCAGATTCTGAGGTTACTGTAGAATTTTAGACTATATTCTACTTCAGCAGCTGATATATTTAAGTCATCTGTAATAGAGGGCATGATAAATTATTTTTTTCACTGTGGATGCATCTTAATTGATATTAGTGAGAAGAGGTATTGATGAGGGTGGCGAGCTTATTTTTTATATGGCAGCAACTAACTAAAGAGTCATGTCCCTATCTGTAATCCACATATTTAGACACAGGCAATTGTGTTCTATGAAATTGTCTGATTGAGAGAATCAAACAAAAAATACTACACATCAGGGTATTCAGACATAAGCAACAAAATTCTCTCCTGTTACTCTATTCTGTTTTCAATTAGAAGCACATCATTAATGAGTTGGATCATTTCCCAATCCTTAGTTACTGATAAGGAGCATAATTTAATCAGTAATCTGTGGCTAGGAAAAGTGGTCTTAAGATAAAAGAGTGATTGTACTGTTACCTCTAGTTGGATACAATAAATGGTCAATGAGGAGGCTCTTGACTGCCATTGAGGTCAGCATATACTGTCTAAAGGTTTATCTATTAATGATTTGGCTGATTAGCTGGAAAGATACCTTCTTGATCTACATACCCACCCTTTGGCTGGCAGAATGGTACTTAGGATCATAGACTAGAGTGCTAACTTAACAGTAAGTGATTTAACAGTGCTTAACAGTGCTGATTTAACAGTAAGATTTCCTAAATTTGAATTGTTGCTTTACTACTTACTAGGTTTGTGACCCAGGATATCCATGCCCCATTTTATTCATGTTTAAAAATGGGGGCCTCCTTAATGACCTAGGGGTTGTCTAGGGCTATCACCACTATGGCCTGAGTTCCAGTCTACACTAGAGAGCCAACCCACATAGCAGAAGTTTTCTGTCTCACCTGCTACTCCCCTTAGCAGTACATTTCCAGTCAATCCAGTCTGCCTCTGGTGAATCCTCTCACCTCCCTGTAACTGTGACCTATACCCCAGTTCTTCTATGCAAAAATAAATAACATTTTTAAAATTCTAAAATAAAAATAAAAATGATATAGGCAGGTGGTACAGATTAGATTAGATTTACATATCTAAAATACATATATGTAAAATACATATGTCTGGACCTGGCACATAATAACTCTCACATGTTAGTAATTATTCAAATATGAGCTATTTGTGTAATGCCATTTTCACTGCAATAACAGAGAAAATACCAGATGTGATATAAGATTAGAGATAAGGTTATTAACAAAACAATGATTTTCTTAACAAAGGCAAAGTTAGTGACAAAAAATATCGGTTCAACTGAGACTTAAAACTGAGAAGATTCTAACCTGTACATGATAAACTTAACTTTTTTCAGAATAAGATTTTCTGAATAATAATGATTTTTGTAAAATACTGAGTTATTGATGCATTTATACAACTTTTGTCAGAAAAGTAAAATAAGATTTAATGTCCTCATTTGAGAAGCGGTAGAGAATGGGGAGACACAAAATGCAATATGTGAAATTTGCTGTATCAAATACCAAAATTTTAAGATAACTTTCAGCAAACATATTTGAATGTCAATTCTCAAGCTGGAGGTTAGAGAACCTTTGGAATAGCAGAAATTGGAATGCAACTAAAATTATCTTTTCTGGCATTAGAAAATAAATGGTGGTAGGAAATCCATGGGAACCACAATTGATGTCAAATATCTATAAATAAAGAAAAAAGAAATTAAAAAAAGAAAATAAAGTATTATGGTATATGACTGAAAAATTGTAAAATATAAAAAAGTTGAAAGAGGAAATATCTTTATCTCTTAATTTCATTCTTTTTAAGTTCAAAATATATGAAAAATTCCACATACTCCATAATAAAGCAAAAACTAATGTATTCTTTTAAACTAAAGATTTAAGATTGCTATTTTATGTAGTTAAATCAAAATAAATCGATAAACAATTATTTTTATACAACCTCATTCTCCTTTGACTACCTCTATTAATCTTGAATTAATTTTCTCATACAATTGTTATAACAAGTAACAACATTATTGGTTTTTATATCCCAAATCCTATTTTAAAAAAAATTATAAAGGGAAGTGAGAAATATATTCTGTACAAATCAATATTAAGGAAAAGATTAAAACTATATTTCATTTATACAGCCAGATAACAAGATATACTATTCCCTGTTTGAGTGCAAACAAATTTTTTATAGAGTAACACTAAAATAGTAATTTTACCTCTTTGCATTCTTGCATCCATAACTCTGTTCCTTATATATTTAATCAGTAGCTTTCATTATGAAAAATTTGCTATGCATACTATGAAGTTCAAATGTAAAGGGATTATTGTCCAACAATGATTACTGGTCAATACATGCATTTTTCAAAGACTTCGCTAGTGAATAGTATTCATTCTTCTGTCATACCATAAAAATACATCAGGTCTCAGGATCTCTAAACTCATTTCTTTTATGACTTCATCTTGACTTATTTTACCTATTAGTTTTCTTCTGTTAAATTTCAACTTTACACTACAGGTCTCTATTTTGAGTACAATAAGAAATATATGGGACATCTTATTAGGCCTTCTTGTGAATTCAAGGTGCATGTGTTCAAAATAAAGCATTTGTTCCTCCTTCTAGTGTAACATTGACCCTATTGAGACCACTTGCAAGTTAAATTCCTTACTGTTTACATAGTGATTTTCTCCATAGTTGCCTATTTCTGTAGAAATATTCAAGGAAATTATGTTTAAAAATAGAGGTAGGTTTTTCAGCTTCAGGATGTTTGTTTTTTCCTATAGCTTTATTTCTTGCTTCAGATAATTTGCTACTTCCTACTCACTGACCTTCATTTTTGTCAAAACTGCCTTCAGTCAGTGGATTCAGAAGATAAAATAAGAAAAAGTATAGTAAATACTGTAGATAGTTTATGTAGTTCATGCATAATCTGCAGTTTTTTTAAAAACTATACAGTTAAGGAGAAGATATACTCTGAAAACAAAAAAAAGTGTCATAGATAAGATATAAATACATGGGAAATAATAAATGGAAAAGAGTAAGAACATGGAAAATCCAAATAGAACCTAAGCTTCAAGAAGTATAGTTTCAAGTGATAGAACTGACAGGATTTTATATTTATCAGACAACTAGTAAAGATCTAGAAGCACAAGAGATTGCACTGCAGGATTTGGTAAGAGGTACAGGGAACTAGAAAATTAAGAAATTAAAAAAAAAATGATAACAATCTATCCACATATGTGGAAGACTCAGTTTTATTTGGTTACTGTTGAAAGCCCTGTGGGAGGTAGGAAGGACATATTCCAGAAACCCTACTATCATGACTAATGTGGAGAAGGACAAGGCCAGGTCATCTAGGACTTTGCATGATGCTAAAGTTGATCTTTGTAAATCAAAGCAAAACCAGAGCTACGAGAATAGCAGCAGTAACAATGTAAAAAACTTAAAGCAAAGCTAGTAAGACAATTATTGTAACTATATATCAAGTGACTGTTTTCGTTCAGAAACTACACATCATTTCTAATTTTGTAGATGGATAGTACTGAATCTATTTTAATGAGACTAAGAGAAAAGTCAAAACAAGAAAGCACTGGGGGGCCCTCCTTGGTGGCGCAGTGGGTTGAGCAACGCACTATGAGGCAAACCGCAGCCACTGCACCACGAGTTTGATTCCTGCTGCAGGCCGGGAGGTGACTCACATGGCACAGGCAGACCTCTCCGGCCTGGCCTGCTGCTCCCCTCAGCAGTGTGTTTCAGTCCATCTGTCTGTTCTGCCCGTTGCTCTGTCTGGTGGATTCTCTCACCTCCGGGCACCTCTGGCCTGTACCCCAGTGCTTGTATGCATAAATAAATAAATCTTTAAAAAAAAAAAAAGAAAGCACTGGGTCTAGAATTCAAATTTAGATTTTCTTAAATTCTAAAGCCTCAATTTTCATTTAAAAATATTATGTCTCATCAAGGTCAGGAAAGTGTGCTCAGTTAATTAGAGATCATGTTCTTGGAAGTTAAGACAAATTTAAATTAGATTCTGATGGAGGTTACTATTGCTTAAACTGCTTATTTCTTAGAGGTTTAATGCCACATCACTCAATAAATGAATCTTATTCATCCACTTATACATATTATAATTAAAATTTGATATTTAAAAGTATGAAATTCAATGAAAGCAAACAAGCATTAAATATTATCATATTTTCATTTTACTAAATTACTTGAACTTGTCATATGTTCTGTTAGTATTTCTTTGAGGTTATTATATCTCCACTGTTAATTAAAAATTAGCTTCTAAAAAGTAAGGATGGTTACTTATGGCAATTATTCGGAATCATCAAAATTTGATGAGTTGAGTTTTATTGTCACAGGATCCTTGAGGATAAATTCTTCATTACCAGATAGAATTCTTCTAATTCTAACTTATACTAATTATCTTCTCTCTCTAAAAAAGACTAAAACAACCCATCCTGGCATCTCAAAAGAAATTTTAGGTTTTGTTTGTTTTTTTTTTTTTTTTGCATAAGACAAATAACTATTTTGGCTTCTTTTTCATAGGTTCGTATGCTTTCTTTAGTTGAAAGGATCTTATTACTCTACTAATACTAGATTAAAACTATATTCTTATCCCAACGAGGCATGGGATGATATATGATTAAGGAGCAGGCACTGTATTTCTTATTTTATTTAGATCTGTGCAAAGATGTAAGAAAAGCATCTGTGTTAGGGAGATAGACTTCAGACACATCTTGTAGGTAAGAGCTACTGAAAGGAAAAAATAAGTAGAGTATCCCTGAGGAAGAATGTTTCATGTGAGCTATGATAATTAAATTGTTCTATTTATAATGCCCTTAAATTTGCCACTAAAAACTACTTCCTCTACTATGGAAACCCAGTTAGGTACTTGGTGTTGACCCATATCAGCATTTCAATTCTATAAACTATGAATTTATTTATTTTAAAGATTTTATTTATTTAGACAAGACCTAGGGTACAGGCCAGAGGTGTAAGGGGTGAGAGGATTCACAAGAGACAGTGTGGGGAACAGAACAGGCAGACTGACTGAAGTACACTGCTGAGGGGAACAGCAGGTGAGGCAGGAGAGGTCTGTTGTGCCATGTGGGTCACCTCCCTGGACAGGGATCAAACTTGAACTGGAAGCCCCACAGTGCAGCACTCAACCCCTTGTGCTACAAGGGAGGCCCTGAAATATGAATTTAAACAGAAGCTATTAATTAATCTTGAGCTCCCCACAGGGCTTAGGCCATGTAACTAACACTTAGCACTGGTGACATTATGGTTGAGGAAATAATTTTGGGTGACTGTACAGTATTTATTGCTCTTCCATATGTCTAGTCCTTTGATTCTATGGAAACAATTTTATGTAATTTAATAATATTAGCTATTTTCAGTCTGTTTTCATGATGAGGCTCAATATTTGTAGGCATCCAGAAATAAATTTTCGCAATTTTAAATCCCTTCTGTTTAAAGAAATTGTTTGATATTTTTTACTCCTCAAGAACTTGAATTCCCTTTGTGCTTTATTTCTGAATTGTTTGTGTTTGAATGTCAATAGACATTATCTAGTGTTATTTGTAACAGATTAATACTTAGTACTCACTACTGTGACCTTACTAAATCCATAATCCCCATTTTTATAATTCTAATTCATATTATTGATTTCAAAATATTCAGATGTCTCTCTGGTTTCTCAGCATTAACCTTACGTTTTAAATATTCTTTTGAGGTTGGAGACCTTGTGTAATTTACCTTTCTAGAAAATGGCATGGCAAATGAAAAATGAGACAAGACAGTAATTAAGACAGACTTTCATTTTACTGTCACTGGCAGTTAAATGTGACAGTTACAGTGAATATTTCATAACAAGCCATTCCCTAGACAGAGAGATTGACGTTTGTAAATAGTTTAAAGATAGTAAGTTGTGATTTCATGATTGGCTGACTGGTAAAATAACAGTAAATCTTATCCCAATGATATCCTTTTGCCTTCAGAGTTACCCATTATGGCACCACGTTAATTCTGAATGAAGAAAACCAGTGAAGTTCAGACTATACTGTAGATGATTCAGTGATACACCCCTGAATATAGAAACTTTATTTAGTGTTGCTGTCTTATAATTTCAAAAATTGAAATAGACTGAAATACTCATTCTCAGTAGTTCTAATATTCAGAGAATAAGGGATATTGGACACAGTCCCTTAACCTCTTTTCCATACTCTAATATTCATTTTATCACTCATAAGTTAGTTTTCATTTCCTTAGATTCCTGTACACTGGCATTGTTTAGTTACAACCCTGGATTTAGAAAGAACAAAAACATCATACATAAAAGTTTAAATGCTCAAAATCTAATCTTTGTGCTTGAGGATATAGGCAGGGGAAAAGGACAGAGATGCACAACATCCATCATAAAAATAGCAAAGAGAGGGACCAAAGCTAGGGGAAACTTACCAATTTAGATAATTACTTGAAGAGACTATATAAGTTATTAAATCAAAATAAGTTGACAGGTTGATTTGTTTGATAAATATATATTTAGGACCCCAAGGTGTGCCTGTTACTGTTCATATACTCAGGATATAGCATCAGTTAAACAAACTTTGCCTTATAAAGATTATAATCTATATAGATATAATCTATATAGATTGGGAGATGGCAAATTAACCAGGAACACAAGTGTCTCTATGCTCCAATCACTACTCTCTTTTTCTCTCTTTCTCACTCACACACACACACACACACACCCTTTAATTCCTATCAGCAGTTTTTAAACTTGAGAGAGATAGCTTCATCAGGAGCACGGTAGTCAAATAAACAATGTTAGAACAAAGAAGAAGCCTGGCTATGACACAGATTTAACAGCATCTTGGCCAAAAGAACACTGAATTCTATAGTGTATCAGGTCTGTCAGAAATGTTCTTTAATGAGCCCAGATGAACAGCTGTTGATAATCTCAAAGAGAAGAGCATAGTCTTCGGTTGTTAAATTAGCAGCAGAGTCAAACCCTGCAACGATGATAGCTGTGGCAACAAGTCCTTCCTTGAAGAAGGGTTTCTGTTGTGCAGCTTGGAATTTACCTTTATCAGGTATTTATAGAGGTATCACAAAGCTAGATTTTCATAGCAAATTTGAGTACAGATCATGTAAATCACTCCAAAACATAAAGATGAAATAACTGATGTTCTGTTTTAGGCTTAAGATTTATTAAAATAATTATTGGGTTTTTCTTTATCAAGTCAGCTTTATTATCTGCCATACTATTTTTATTACAGGTTTAATTATTCATTGTTTTTGATTGAAAATAAAGGATTCTTTTCCTAATTACAAGTGAAATTGTCTTTTAAATAAATGGATCCTGTAATTAAATGTAATTGAGAAAATTAAGATTACCCCTAACCTATTACCTATATTTTACAGGTGCTAATATATTTTCTTTGTTATTTATTTAAGGAGGATATAGTCAATATTTTCAAATAAGACTATATTCTATATACAATTATTTTGTGTCTTCCATTTTTTTTTTACTAATTTTGACCTTTTTTCTATTTTTTTTAAGATTTACTTATGCATGCAAGAACTTGGTTGTAAGCCAGAGGTGGGGGAGGGTAAAAGAATTCATAGGAGACAGAGTGAAGAGGAGAAATAGTGGATTGACTGAAATACACTGCAGAGGGTGACACAGGGTGAGACTGGAGAGGTCTTCTGCACCATGTGGGTTAGTTCAGGAATTGAACAAATGCTGCAGTGACTATGGATGGCTTCATAGTGCTGAGACTTAACCTTTTGTGCCACTAGGGAGGCCTGGCATTTCTATTAGTATATCATGTATATGCTAAAATATAAACTTTGCAATGATGTCTCTTATTCATTCTGCTGAAATACTGTGTAATGTGTATTAGCCATTTAAAATATTTGATTGATGAAATATCTACATGTTCCAAAATCTGATTTTAATGACCATTTTTATAGGTGACAACCTATCTTCACTCTCTTATCAACCTGCTTTTTCAGAATAGAGATAATTTTTATACAATTAAACTAGCCCTTCCAATTTCAGATGCCAGTTAAGCTTAACATTTCTATCTAGCACTCTATACTGCCAATTCCCTCAGAGTGGTTTGTCTTGGTGACAACAGTTTTCTGTTTCTTAATGATATTTCTAAACAAACTATAGATAATTTGTGGGGAAAGGACTCTGTAGTTTGTAGTGATCCATTAGGTAAAAATTGAAAAATTCCAACTCTAATTCCACCCCTTAATTCTTAGACTCACAAAATGCCTTGATCTAAAAAGTGACACCAAACATTATTTGCTGAATAGGGACATGTTTTGATGCAGAGCTCTTCAACAGACTACACCTTTAATTATCTAGAACCTTTGTTGTAAATTCTATCATTCTCTTAAGAGTAATACTTTTCTGAGTTAGGCGGTAAATGTTTAAACTAGAAAATTACACGAATATTATCATTGTTAATGGTATAGTGAGCTTTTTTGTCAGAAAAACTGTACAATGGAAGTCAAAGGTAAAATACATCCAGTGAGCAAGCAGAAGATAGTGTAGGCAGGTCTGGTAGATTAAAAAAAAAAAAAAACTAGATGAAGACAAACTGTTGTTTTTTCTCCATAACATTATTATTATTTTTTAAACTGAAACCAAAACTCGGTTGTTGTTGATTAGAGTGTGGTGACTACAGTGCTGTTCCATTAGCCTTTCTTTATCTAATCATCATGGTCACATTTTTCAGAGACCTTTGAGCATACATTTTGCTGTCTGGGGAAGCAGGAGGACTGTAGAACACATTTTCTTGACTGTGTTTAATGAAAACCTCCTTTGATTCTTTGCCCATTTATAAGTCTGTTCGTGCTATTTTTTCCATGTTCTTAATAATTTTAAGCTATTAATCTATTCCTAGAAATTACCAAGACCTTGATCTCCTTGTAGGCTTAGTAAATAAAATGCCCACTCTTGAGTTCTACCTGCTGGAAGATTTCTGTATTCTATTCTCCTTGAGGACTAACTCTGAGAGAGATTGTAATGCTGAAGTACTTCTCCTGAAATTGTGCTGTATCAGACAATGGTCTCCAAAAGATAGGTCTTAATTTTTCATTGTCTGTTAAGTGATCATTAGGGATTCTTTTTGAGAACATAGTATCGGTTTAAGGAAAATCTGCAATTTGGCAAAAGCAGCTCAATACTAGTGTGAACAGATCATTCTTGAAGCACATCTGTACATTTGAGATCTGATCAAACAGAGGCCAAAATTTAATACTAGTACTAGAAGTAGGGCTGTTGGGAACTACTATTATATGACTGAGTGAATCAAAGAGACAAGCTAGGGTAGTGAAATAGCTTGTGTGGTCACTTGGTAGCTCACTGTTCATCATTTTGTCTTCATTAACATCTCATGACAAAGTGATACCAGTTCTTCAAAGGGAAAAAAGTTGCTTGCTGGCATGACACATCTAACTTACATCAACAATCCAGAGACTTCTTCCTTACTGAAATTTGCCTCCAGGTAGTACTCATATCTTCTGCAGAAACTTCAAATTTCATTGGCTTCTCCTGGTCATAATGGCCACTGTCAGAGGCATGAATTGCATGAACTGGAGTCTCTTATTCTATGTGCAACTAAAATATAGTATCTTTGGAGTTACCTAGGAAATAGAACAGCTTAGAAAATCAAGTAGAGAAAGTGCACTTCCCTATTTCAAAGTAGTCCCCTCCTAATGGTAGGAAATGTAGGGTGCAGCCTAGTTTTTAATCACTTCATATTCAGATTCCCAGTAAACTGTATGCCTTAGTAACTTTTATTTTATTCCATTTTACCAATCTCCATTGCTCATTTTTTACTAAGATATGTAAAATTAATTACTACTGTCTTCTCTAGGTGTTCTGAGCTAAGTAACAGTGATCAATGTGTTAGGTTGCTATAATCTTCTTTGTAATGTTGAGACAATCAAGTCCTATATAGCACAGAGACGGATAATGAGTTCTTTTCAAAACAGGGTGACACCAGATTGGTATTTTTAATAGGTCAAAGGAATTGCTTTTCATAGTCCTCATGTTCCATATAGTAGAAAAATACCTTAGAAAGACAAAGTGCACTGCAGATATTAGGACTTGTAAATTTTCTCCAACACTGAGACTACAACTGGAATAGTTTATCATATTCTCCACTTGATTAAATTTAAGCACTTCTAAACTAGTATTTGGTATTTGTTAAGTTTGAAAATTGAATGTAATAAAATGTATCATATTTGCATATGTTAAGTGTCTGATGCTAGCATTTAATCTCTGCAGTTTCTCCAAGAAGGTGATGCATTTCATTTTCTAATTTGTTGGTAATTGAAATTTAGAACATTTAAACTTACTGTAATTGTCCTAATTCCTTAAATATGGAATGAAATAGGATGAAGGAAGTATATATTCAGAGAAACTCCAAGGACCAAATGAACATCCTGTGTTTCTCTTGTAAAAAAAAAAAATCACCTCCAACAAACTCTTCTCTTGCTCTGCATCTCCTTTTCAATTTTCAAATTCCCAAAGTAGATAATCCCATTGGTCTATCTTGGGTCATTTTTCTTTACTTGGATTGATTAGTCATGGCCAAGGGCAAGACAAATAATAATGAGAAATGCCAGATAAGAGTCACCTTAGTCTGGCAGCCTAACAAATTTAAATCTAAATTTGTCATTAACTCATTACACTGAGGTAAAGAAAATATATGTTTTAAGCCTCTAGATATATATTAACTGGAAAAGTTAAAGTTCCATTTTAAAAAGATCATCATTTTGCATATGAATGAGAGAGTGGTAAATACAGGTAACATAATGATGTTCCTATTAAAATTCATCAGTTTTTAGGCAGCAGTGCTTAGAAATTTGAACTCCAGATCTAAATTACTCTTAGTTCTGCCCTTGTGCAGAACTGTTTCTGTTCACCCTCTGTTTCTGAGGTTCCTTGACCTCATCAGGTTCTTTTGAGGGAGAAATGGGTTAATGTTGGATGTATTTAGGTATTATGTCTGACACATGTAAGCACTAAGTAAGATTTATTAAGTAAACACAGGAAGTCATACTTATAATGAGAAAAGTAAAACATTTAGAAAATTATTTGAAGGATTCACCTTAGGTTCTGAATTCAGCAAGATGTGTATATGTGGAGATAGTTTTTAAAGTAATATGCAAAATATAAAGCAAGTTGAAAAGTTCAAAAGAAGATATGCATAAAATGTCTCAGTAGGTAAATTTTATTAAGAAATGGATATTGGATATTTAATTAAATGAAAAGCAAAGTTTATAACTAAGAAAGAATTTAGGAGATATAAGATAAGTGATCTGTATTTTACTAAACATAATACATAGAATAGTCCCTTCTCTTTCCCGTTAAAAATGTTTCTGTTGGAAAAGAACACACATATTTTTCCACTCCCAATCACGCTGTAGTAGGCATCTGAAATTTGTATATATCTAATTCTACAGTGAGGCATCTAAAATCACCTTACTGTTGCCACACAGTAAGACTATGATTAATAATTAATAATTTTTTTAAAAAAAGATTTATATATTTTATGCATACAAGAACTGGGGTACAGGGCAGAGGTGTGGGGGGTTGAGAGGATTCACCAGAGACAGAATGGGGAACAGAACAGGCAAACTGACTGAAATGCTGTGCTGAGGGGAGCAGTGGGCTAGACAGGAGAGGTCTGTGCATCATCTGGGCCACCTCCCTGGCCAGGGATCGCATTCATGCGGAAGCCCCCCAGTACCCTGCTTACCCGTTGCATGAGAGGCTCCATGATTATCAATGTTTAATCTCTATCTGTTGAACACTTTGTGTGTCCTTTATTGATCCTGAAAACAGACTGAGGAAAATGGTGTTATTTATTCCAAGCATATAAAAATAAAAGGGAAAAGATCTCCATTTTACCAACAAGCTCTTTGTTAAAACAACATCAGTCTCGGTTGATATACTGAGACTATCAGTTGTTCATAGTTGAGACCTTTGCTTTTGAGCATGTGATGCAGTGATGACAGCAGAGAGGTAGCGACATGGCAGTCTTGGTGGCCACCTAGTATGGTTGTGTCTGGTAGCTGCTGAAATGTGGAGAGGTTGCAGTGATGTACAGTTCTCATGGCGGTGTGCTACTTCGTGGGCTGGGCTCAAGCCTTTTTCTGGATCTGTCTCTTTTGCTTTGCCATGTTCTTATTGTTTTTATTTTAATCTCTCCTTGTAGTGATGTTGAACTTCACAATTCCATGTTAATACGATAAAGCTAAGTACTAGTGATTCATGATGAACAAAATTTTTTTATAAATGCAAATATAGTTTATGTTAGAAAGTACAATGGAGACTAGTCACTTGTTAGTAATTATTTGTGAAATTTCAATTAAAGTAGTTAATCACAGAGAACAAAGGAGATTTAGAAATTAGTGGGAATTTTGACCTAATTATCTCTGCACTGAAATTAATCTCAAGAAAGCAATAAAATTAGATAAGTAATTTCAATAAATTCATTCCTAAACTAAATTTATTTTATATGTTTTAATGAATTTAGTCATAGAAATTACTCAGTTGCTGACAGTTTCTACAAATGTACCAAGAGACCTGTTATTTATAACCATTTAACAAGATAAAATATGAGTAGAAATACATCAGGCAGGTATTATTTCACCTCCTTTGACTGAATATACAGTTAACACTTTGACAACTGAAAAGAGTGTAACCTAGTGTCAGGGTTTGTATGGCTTTGTTCAATGTCACCTTCAGTACGTGTGAATAAATAACTTACATATGGAACTTATTATTTCTACTTATTTCCACATATGTATATTATTAGATTTGTATCCATCTCAAAGAATGCTACAGAATATCAGGAAGAGGCATTTTCAAGCTCATAATAAATTTTTCAAAAGAAATTGAAATGGTCCCTTGTTTAATTCATAACTTTGAAATATGAGAAGTTTCAAAGGCACTGCTGAACTTAATGCATGGGAAGTATGAAGAATGCTCTAAGTTTTGACTTTGAAAATGTTCAGGTAATGCAAATAGAAAATGATTCACAAATAGTACTTTAACATTATTATAACACATCTCATGTAATTCATGCTATATTTATCAAGGCATACTTTATTCTAAAATGAAACTTAGCATTCCATTGTTCTATAGACTGAATACATACTGAATTAAACACACACCTTACATAGGATTTTTAAAACACTGGTAATAAAGAAATGGTTGTTTACTAATACATATAATATAACACAATTTTAATACCAATGAAGCACCTCTATGTGAAAAGTCAATATTTTAAAGAGAGCTGAAGTCAAATATCATATCCATACTCCATTCCCAAAAGGGAAAAGATGGTGAAGGAAGGGAACGATTTTAGGAACTTACTTGATTTTATTAACTTCATATCAACAAATAAACACCTTTTACAAATGTACTATTTTGGTGATGTGGAAAGCAAATAATAATTCAGATGTTCCACCTGCCTGATTATCCCTCCCAGGGAATCAATATGATCAGTACCGCATGTACACTGGAGCAGGGCATGCTATGCACAGAAGTACATAACCAAGGCACTGAAATCCAGCTTGGGTTCCATTTGCTAAGGCATGAACCTCAGCACAGGGCTGCGGCAGGCTGAAGAGGTGACCAATTTAGACTCATATTCCATCACTGAGTGAGCCAACAGTGGTGCTGATGAACTTTTTTTTGACAGTTTGCCCAGCCAGCAGTTTTGATATTTGCTACTGGATCATTATGCCACTGGTCCAGGAGTGTGCTTAAGGAGCAAATGACTCACCTATATCACCTATATAAAGGACTTCTGCTTTACATAGAGAGACAGAAAATGTTGCTATCTTTATGGTTTTATTTTGGTGTTGTAAATTTATCTTGTAGGATAGAGTTAAGGCTCACCAGGAACCATTTGAATCCCTTTACCTTCAGAAGTTATGTCTCCTAAGGTTGTGAGGTAATGTAAAATAATAGTATACTGGCTGGTACAATTTGGTGATGGGACTAAAACCTGAATGACGCACATCAAAATAGCAATTTCCCAAATACTCCTTGGAGTTTCATATTCTTCTCAGAATAATACTATTGATTTCCTATATCCATATGGGAAAAGAGAGAAAAGTGGTCCTTCATTTTGAACAGTTTCTAAGTCTGTTATTACAGCTGTTCCTGGAAACACTGACTCTCTTTGAGTATTTGAACTTTTTAAAGACTTTTTTTTTTAATTTATGCATACAAGAGCTGGGGTACAGGCCAGAGGCGCAGAGGGCGAGGATTCACGAGAGACAGAGTGCGAGCAAAACAGGCAGATTGACGGGAATATAGTGTTGAGGGGAGCAGCAGGTGAGGCAGGAGAAGTCTGCTGTGTCACGTGGGTCCCCTCCCAGGCTAGGAACCTAACCCACGCTACAGTGACTGCGGAAGCTCCATAGTGAGGCACTTAACCCCTTGCACCATTGGAGAAGCCCTGGACTTGTTTTTTATCAACTAGAATCCCTCACTCCCTAACTCCAACTCCCCTGAAAAGTTGTAGCATCAAAGCTTCTCAGCAGGACATGCCTGTCTATCTCTGAAATTTTGCTTTGCTTCTCAAGCTCCTCCCACTCCCTGCTTTACTCTGTATCACATCATAAAATACAAAATACTTTATTTTTATATTTTGTTTGGTGTTTCTGTCTCCCATTAGACTTCCTTACTACTAAGCCATGGGAACCAGAAAAGTGCCTGGTATTTGTTGAGTGAGTGAATTAATGAGGTATTCTCAACATCCATACATAAACATTGAGAAAAAATGAATTTTTCTACACACTTAAGTGTTCTATTCCAAATTACAAAAGCTAAATTCTACATCTTTGTATAGCCTTGTTAAATTTAGTATTATCAATAAGGAGAAATCTAGAAAAATATTAACAAAAGTTTTAGTTCAGTTATCTTGGAAGAAACAGAAAAATAGATGGATTCCAGAACTGTCATGCCTTTCATGCTAGCGAATAATCATGAGTAGGTTTCTTTCAGCTTTCAGGGCTTATCATGAAAAGAAACACACACACAGAATGATTAAATGGCATATCATGAATTTAACTCTGAAACATTCCTAGTCTTTATATTGAAACTGTTTTACTTCACTGAATTATTTTCTGAGGTATAGTGACCAGCTTTTTGATATGCTTCATTATGATGTATAAATATTTGTTTGTAGATTTCCCTGACCTGCTAAATTGAATATTTTAGGGCAGTATTTATGAGTGAAATAGCTCTGTATTTTTATGTGTGTGAATATGCTTTTTATTATTAACAGAAAATATGTTCAAAGTTATGTCCCATTGACCACTTTGAAGAATTGGAAAAGATGATGGGGTGATTTATATACCTCAAAATTACTGTGTATGTTACTAATAGGATTAAAAGAACAATGACAACAAAAAGTAATCTCCTCAGGAGATTGGAATCATCTTCTTAACTGATTATGACTTAGATTCATTTAAGGGAGTTACTTTTTTTTACTGCAGTTGGGGGGAAAGACATTTCTAGGCTGTTGTTTTCAGAATTTAGAAATCTTTGAAGTTTCAGACAATATTTTGACATTGATATGTTGAAGATTATGTGATGTATAGTAAAACTAGACATTTTGGATTTTTTTAAACCAAAGATCAATATTTCTTTATCTTACATTTGTCATTATGTGTGTATCTATATGTCTTCACTTATAACTCTTGAATTCTATACTTATATATCACCTAAGTGTTATTAATGATGGTCTTTAAACTGTCGGGGAAAATTGACAAATGATCAGAAAATTAAACATAATCTCCTCTACTGTTCCCACAATGGCATGGAAAGGATATTGTTCAAGTATGAAAGGGCATGACTCCATTTCACAGCCATGGCATTAATCTCATGAGTATTTACCTCAAAAGTATTTACCTCTGCCATATCAAAATGCCAATATATGGGGCCTTTTGTTATTTCTTCCAATTTATTATATCTTATTTGCATTTTATATATTTTTCAATGTACATATTTCATTTGTAACTACAGAGTTAAGGTTTAGAGAAAGAACCTGGCAACCATTTTTTTCTTACTCTAGCTGTATAACAGTGAAGATCTAAGAAGTTTAACAGAACTGAAGCTATCGTTGATGTGTTCCTTTGGGCAGTTGCAGCTCACACATGTAATTCTGAATGAGGCAATAGCAGCTTGCTATTAAGAATGAGGCTCTGCTTTGTGATTTCTCCTGTTGAAATTATATGATCTTTAAAATTGAGCAAGCTTGAAAAAATGGCCCATATATTCCTACTGAAATTAATCAATACCTAATTATTTAGAAGCTATAAATGCTATCTTTGGCTGACATGCTCACAAATGTGTTTTCTTCTGTCAATAAAAGCCAACAAATCAGAAATCTAGCATGAGGGAGGTTATTACAGAGGACAAAAGACTCACCCTCATTTTTGCACTTAGCTATTTCATCAATTTAATGGTATTTATGCCTCTTTTAATAAGAAAAAGAAGGAGCTTGGACCCTACAAATATAATTAAAAAAGAATAACAGTACCGGAAGCCACAGGAAACACAATACTCTGTAAAGAACAATTATTGGTATTCAGGATATTAAAAATCATCTCCTGAGATATAGAAAAATAATAATCACCATGTTAACCTTAAGTATATTTTTACAGTGCTATGGATTCTCTACTTTGCTTATTTAAATATATTTTTAATCTTAATCAAGTTTCATTGATTGTAGTGGATTTTGGAAGGCCCTGTTCACATCCAAGGAGTATTCCCTCTGCTGATGGTGCACAGAAAATGAGAACCACCTCACTCAATGTCATATCTCCTTCCTAGAAACAGCCCATTCAATGACGGTCTAGTGTTGGAATATGTAAGTTCTCCCTAATCCCTTTGCCTTATGGGACATCTCTGAATCGACACCTGCACTCCAGATATCCTGGTGGAATTACCTAATATGGAATCCTTTATTATTACTGAAGTAAGGCTTACTGATTACACCTTTTTCTGTCTAACCTTGTTGTCCTTATTTCCATACATGTTTTGATTTTAGGTTTTTCAACCCAAAGTCTTAATGAAAATCTCCTTCACAGCATTTATCAACAATTTATGCTTCTAAGATTATTGAATTTGGATTGTAGGCTTCATTAGGACTTAATCTTTGATAGCTAATGTGAGTTCAACTATACTTGAGATGAGTCTCCAGTAATTATATTTCACTTTTAAATCTGGACATTAAATAATTCTTGCATTAAACTGCCTTTACACTAGAATTCTTTATTATGAAGACAAACAGTATCTTTATATCTTTATTTTATGTCTGATATACATCACAATATTGTCTGGAATAATAATTTTATACTCTTAAAATATCACATTTATATAACTAGAAATTATATATATAAAACTTGCACCTACAAATGAACACCAGTACTAAACTTACATATTTCAAGATGAAAGCAGTTCACTAAACTGAATTATAAAGGCCATGAGCATGTGAATCAGAAACCAGTAAAATTCTAACTTCATCTTTAAAAGTTTTCTTTATGAAAAGTATAATGAACAAACTGGAAAATGCATAAACATAAACATACAGTGCAACAGACATCTATAAAAAAAATCTTTTGTAATATATAATGTGAGTAAAGAGACTCAGGAGAACCTATCAGAATCCCTGCCAGACTTTGCATCATTTACTCTATAGTAGAAACAACTGTTAACTTTGCTTCATAATTTTATCTCCACTAACTTGTCATATACTAATAATTTATTGATTAGTAATTTCATATAATTTAATACCATCATATTTAATTTAATCTTCTTGATAATACTTACCTTTTATTTATCCACAGACATAAACATTTTGATACCCTCATGAAACTAAAATTGATTATTCTTCTATATGAAATTACTAATTCTGTCTAGTTCAAACTATCCTCTTGTATTTCATTGACACATCTTGCATTTTAATGAATGCCATCAATTCCCACACTTCAAATCCCAAAATCTTATCATTTTCTTCTAATAAATATGTATGTGTACGTTAAATCCTTTATTTTTCTTCTAAAATATTTCTATAGTCAGACTTTTTCTTTCTTTATCTGTAGCACTATCTGAAAGAAACCTTTCCCATATGTCTACTTGAATTTTGTAATAGGTACTTAATATCTCTCTCTTCTCTAGTCTCTGAACGTTAGTCCCTGCCCTACTGTCTCTGAAGTAATTTTGTGAATAACATTTTTAATCATATGTTTTTCTGTTTTAAGTGTTTACTGCCTACTTTTCACAGAACAGATTAAGTTCCAGATTTTCACATGTTATACAGATAAATTCATATTTTGGTACCATCTAGTCTTAACCCCCTTATCTTCTCCTTCACTTCAGACTGTAACAATTCCATTAGTATTCGTTATCCCTCGGAATACCATAGTGTTTGCTGCCAATACTTAACTATTTCTCTTCTCTAGTCTATATTCTCTTCCTGTGCAAAATTATATTTATATAAACTATCTTTTTTTTTTAATCATTCATCAGGTGAGACTATCTCTCCCTGGAATAACCTTCACAACACAACTAAGAGTCAGTGTCCTCTCTCACACTTTTTCTGTACCTTAGATATGTATTTCTATTTTTTGCACTGTCACAATGTCACAACATTTTGCAATGCATTCCAGTGACATGTTTGTCACTTCTACCAACTGTGAACTTGAAGTTAAGAGAAAGTATAAGGCATTGCTATATACCCAGAACTATGCACAATTCCTTCTACACAGAAGGTGATTTCCCAAAACTTAATTGAATCTTTCCTATACCCTCTGTTTTCACATTATTTAACTCATATTTTTTGTGAAAGCACATGAGTGTGTTGCTCAGTTTAATTTCTACACTGCTTCATTTTTTCCTTGAAAAACCTGATGTTGATTCAATGGGCCCTCACAAGGTTGTAAGTGTCAATGTTTACTAGTTCAAACAACTAATAGATGACATATAGTGTACCTATGTGCTTCTGCATGATTCAAGGCATTTAAGTCCATATATTTATGAACACACCTTATTTACATTATAAACTGTTATGGAAACAATAGTTCTTTTCATCACTTTTAACGTGTGCATAGAGCCCGTTAAGCAGTGGTTTTATCCAAGAAGTAAATACAGATGGTATATACAGATCATCAACCTTTGCAAAATTGAGGTGGTAAATTTATAATTCCTTTGAACTTTCTGTTTCTGTATAATTTATTTTCTGAAATGACTCTTAGAAATGAGCCATTATAAAGAGAAAATTTGAAAGTTTTTTATATCTTAGTTCTATATTCTGAAGAAAGAGCGATTAATGTTTATTTGTATTTTAGCACCAAACTGCTTTAAAATAGAGAGCTTTATTCTAGGTGATTTTTTTTCATTTATGAACTGTCATGTACACTTCTGTTTTCTCTTTAACTCCTTTCATTATATAAATTCAATTGTTTAAAACTGCTATTTTATTGTTAAAATTATGATCAAGACTTGCTAATTGTAAATTGTTTTTACCTATGCAGTATAATTATATAAAGAGTAAAACTCATAGGAACTAGATAAAATAGCATTTCAAAATCTTTCTTTGGCATTATTTTCTCCTTCTTAAAATACAGCATTAATATTTTATGGAAGTAACTGTGTATTCTAATGGTTTACTATGGCAGAACAGGTAAATACTTGAGAATTGCATATTTGTAGCTTGAGAATGGGTTTATATTTAATGATTCTCTGTTGGAAAGGGAGTAAATACAGAGCAACATATCTTTCACCCTATTTTGTTAGAATTCATATTCATCTAAGGGGAGACTTTAGGCAAATATTAATGGCAAACAATAATGCTTTTGATCGAATATATGCAATATATGAAGGTTATAGGATCTAGTATTGTGGGAAAACAGAGTACCCTTTATTTTACTTTTACTTTTTCTTTTTTACTTTTTTTTTTTACTTTTTTTTTTACTTTTACTTTTTCTCTTTTTATGTATCACTTTATATATTTAAGATTGTGTTTTCAGAATATATGCAGGTATTCTTTTGTGCTAATTTTGTATTCCTTTTCCTGTCTTTCCCGTCCACATTCATTCTCTTCTTCCTTCCCTTTCTTTTTCAGTTATTTATTTCAATTATTTTCCTAAGAATCATCATGAAGTACTTATGAACTTGGACATAGAGTTAATAGAAACTTATAATGAGATATGATCAAATACAAAATAAAAAAAATAACAAAAACATAGTTAATAAGCATGCCATCCCTTTTGATGATTCTGTAAACATATGGAAAACTAAGTGAATACTTTATTGTGGTATCCCTTATGACTAAAGTAAAAACTTTACTAATACATCCTTTACAATATGTTCATACTAGTCTTCTAAATGCACAATGCCAATATTATCACCTCAATGCAAATAAATGTTCCTGGTAGTCTACTCTTTATAAATGATGTGCTACTCTCTTTGGCATTTAAGATTTTCAAGCCTCATTAATCTTTCCATACTGATGCTCCCTCATTATTTCTTTCAGAGTATACACTTGCAGATCACATCTTATTATTAACTTTTTATTTCATTTCATTTATTGAAGTGAGATTGGTTTATGATAATGTATATGATTCAGAGGCATAGGATCACACCTCTTCAGAGGTATGTTACCACACCACACCCACTGCTATGGCATCTATATTTTAGTTGACTTTGTAAAAAATTGCCATAAAATATACATAATTTAAAATTTCCCCTGTTTAAGAAAACAATTTAGTGTTCATAAATACATTCACAGTAAATGTGCAACCATTTTCACTATCCATTTCTAAACTTCCTCATCAACTCAAACATTCCTCACTCATAAAAACTCTCACATGCACTCCACCCTCCCCCTTCAATCTCTGGCAACTGCAATTCTACATTTTTTATGAATTTGATTACTCTGTTATCTCATATTTACAAAATCATATAAGACTTTTTCCTTTTTTGTGGCTGTCTAATTTCACTTAGCATGTCTTCAAGGTTCAACCATGTTGTAGTGTGTGTCAGAATTTCCTTTCTTTCTAATTTTGAATAATATATCATTACTTGTTTTTACCTCATTTCGTTTATTAAATTGTGATTTTAGATTTACACAATTTAAAATATCACTTCAGGGTAAATCTATAAGATAATTAAGACATGTACACACACACACATTAAACAAAAACCTAGTTAAGGCTAGCTGCTTTACTAGTAAGCACCTATGGTTAGTTCAAAGGTGGTCAAAGCATCTCACTACAGAGATAATAGTTGGGCTGCAGATAGAATAAAGGGAGCAAATTCAACATATCAGTGAAATTATATAAATCATGAGTGTGTAGTTTGATCCATGTAATAAATCAACAAATATGTATTATTAACTTCCATTTCCATTTTAATTTGTGGGTACTGTCTTAGTTTTGTTTTCTAATGGCTAATGTAGTTCCTGGCACATAGTTGGTGGCATATGAATGGAACCAAATTCAGTATTTTCAAGAACAAAATATTTATATACCAATAATACATATTTATGAGGTACATTCTATCCAAATGGACTACGTGTTTTATTTACCAATAAATGGAAAAGATTAGATTAATCTATTTGGATAAATTGTAGCCAAATTTGTTTTGTTTTGGTTGTAAATATTGGTCATAAAGCAAAAATGAACTTCACTATCAGAACTGATTAAGGTGCACCATAAAGACAGCTATAAGTGCCACAGTGGTGAGCAATCCTATGTGTATGTAAGTGTTTTAGCAAGAGAAAATTAAAAATAATTGAATAGGAAAATGAAAACAACAGTTAGATTTGACAATATGAATTTATAAACACTGGTTTGCATTAGTACTGCTACTAATGAGCATGCCATGCAGTGGTCATGGGCATTAGCAGCAAGTATTTACTTAAAATAATTTTCATGATTGTCTGAAGAGATCCATCAAAGATACCCATGTCTGAATGCTCAGTCTGTGAATATGTAAACTTACATGGCAAAAGAACATTGCAAATATGATGAAATGAGAATCTTGATGTTGATTATTTCAAGTAGGCATGATATAATTCAAGAGTCCTTTTAAAAGGGGGGAAAGGGATTAATGAAGAGATAGGATTTTCCCTGTTGGCTTTATAGACTTAATAAATGGGCATGAGGTAGAAAATATAGTTGGCTTCCAGAAGTTGAAAAAGACAGAAAAATGGATGGCCTGCTAAAATCTCTGGAAGGAATAAACCCATGGGGACTCATTTTAGATTCTGACTTCCTTCAATAACTTGCTTTATGTCATTAAATTGTGGTAATTTGTTTTGGTAGGAATAGGAACCTAATAAAACTGGACACAAGCTATTTGACCCAGTACATTTACATTTAGCTTTAAAAGTTTTGTTATGTAGTTAGTAAAAGTAAATGACTTGGTTTGCAAAGTGAGTGACTACATGCTACAAATAAAAAGTAATTATTTCTGGTATAGTTGTTTTCTCCTGAGGGAATTAACTAGGTATTTAGGAAAGATTCATTTGGAAATTTCTTTACTCATACCTAATCTAGAAAGGTTTCTGGAAATAATGGCTCCTAAGAACTTGCAATAACTAAGATTCTAGTTATGGTAAGGCTAAGTAGGAGAAATTCTTACTTAGTCTGTCCTTACTTGGTACTGGGAAGATGAATAAAATCCTTCATATTTTCATTTTGTTGTTTTTTATTAATATCACTTTTATGACAATTACTATATTAATGTTAATATCCAGACACTTGGAAGTTTAATTTTTATGTTTTTTGATCACCAAATAATCCTCCAATGGCTAAATTATACATTAGAGCAACATGATTTATAAATCATAACTCTTTAGCGATCATTTCCTTACTAAAATTGTTTTAGATATTCTCTGAATCTTAAAAAATCGTAAATAAATGCTAATAGTATTAAACTGATATACAACAAAATAAGGGAGTAATTTTTTAATTTTAAACAATTCAGTTTTTAGAAACAGTATAATTTAGTTTAGATAGAATCAGCAATACTGTTACATAATTTAAAAATATTATAGTGCTTATATATTAAGGTAATACACATATAAATATTCCCATGTTCCTGTATTTGACAAAACTTCAAAGGAAGTGCAGAAACAACTTCATGGATTCCCTAGTGGCTCAATTAGCACTTTCATGTCTTCTTCTAATTAATCACTGGGGACACTTGACTAATTTGGATTTAGTTCCTAACTCTAAAAAGTTTTCTTTATGCTGTGGTACAACTTTAATTTTTTAAATAATCACTTGCCAGATGCACATAGTTCATTAATACTGAAATTATCCTTGAAGAGGTGAATTCATGTAGACATTTTACCAGGTAAACTTACAATACTATTAGAGCTATTGTAGCTACCTCAGTGTCCACTATCTTTAAAGTAAATTAAAAACTCAGAGTTAAAATTAACATTCCATGTATGTTCCATTGCTAAAGAACATAAGTGATATTTGAATAATTCTGTTTTAGAAATTTGGGGGGAATTGTCCAAAATTAGCCTATATTCTACAAAAGAAAGTACCAGTTTAAACTACATGTTATAACATTTGTGTAAATTTATTTGTGAAGTAGTAAAATAAATTCCATATAGAAACATATTCCTGATTATATTATCTATATAATTAAAAATATGATTTAATATATAGTTTTCATCATTGCAAACAGCTAAATAGACCAAATTGAATGAGTTTACATAAGTAATAGGTCATTCCCTCATATCAAAACTTCTAAGTCTTTAAACAGTCTAAACACATTGATCATGTGTGGGTACCTTATAGACTGCACAGAATTGCAAACCAAAACTATAATGAAAGTCATTTCTTCCCTATGAGAACGGCCAATATCAAAATAGACTATAGACATTTCTTTTGCACCTAGCTTTTTCCCAAGGGAAGATAGGTAATTGGGCTGTTGTAGAACTGCTAAAGTTATTTGCATATTCTGCATATTAATCCCTTATTATATATATGTTTTCAAATATTTCCAAAACATCCTGTAGAATTTTCTTATCCACTTTCTTGATGAGTTCCTATAATGCAAACCAGTACTAATTTTAGTTAAAGTGTTAAATTTAATTTTTAATTAAGTATATTTTTCTTTTTTGCTATGCTTTTGGGTCATTTTAAGAAACCATTGCCAAATCTAGTGAAACTTTGCCCTTTTCTTTCAGGAGTTTATTATTTATATTTATATATCTCATCTATAGACATTTCTTTTTTGTAGGTGATATAAGGTAAGGGGTCCATTTTATGTTTTTCTCTCTATGTTTATATCAACTTTTCCAAACAACATTTGATGAAGAAATTATCATTTTCTCCAATGAATGCTCTTGGGCGAGAATAGCTGGCCATAAATGTGTGTGTTTATTTCTAGATTCTCTATTCTGTCTTTGTGCAAGTCTAATTGGTTTGATGACTATTGCTTTGTAGTAAATTTTGAATCAAGAAGTGTAAGATCTCTAATTTTGTTAGTCTTTTTCCAATATTTTTTTGGCTATTTAGGGTTAATTGACATTTCATATGATATTTTAAAAATAATTATTTATGTATATAAGAACTGGGTCAGGGAGGGGACCCACATAGCACAGCAATACCTCTTCTGCCTCTCCTGCTGCTCCCCTTAGCAGTGTGTTTCAGTCGATCTGCCTGTTCTGTTCCCAGCTCTGTCCCTGGTGAATCCTCTCTGCTCCCACACCTTTGGCCTGTGCCCCAGTTCTTGCATGCATAAATAAATCTTTAAAAAATAATTTTTCTACATGTATTATGGTGATACACCATGATTGATATTTGAATCTGAAAATAATCTTTCATACTTGTAGTGAACTCAACATTTTCATCATGGATTATCTTTTTTATGTATCCCTAGATTTAATTTGGGAATAGTTTGCTTAAGAGTTTTAGGTCTATATTTATGAGCAATTTGGTTGTATTTTTTTCTTTATGCAGTGGGCTCACATTTATATATTTTAATGATGAAACAAAGGTTGTTATCTAATAAAATAACTTGTCATTTTTAAAAATTTTAATCTCAGAGAATCTGTATTTTTCTGGTAATAAGTCTTTCTTAATTTTAATGTCAAGTTCACTGGTAAAGACATTTGGGAATGGAAACTAGAGCCTTGTTCTGGTCTTAACAGGTTTGCTGGCAGTGTCTTTCCCCTAAGACTCAGGTAACAAGCAGAGAACTGTGGGCTTGGCTCACAGGTAGGTATCAGTGGAAGTTGCAATTTATGTATATGTAGCTTTCCCATTGCCTGCCAAGCCTAGATGGGGGGTGGGACAGTGCTTCTTGAGACAGCCAAGCTTACTGTCAGCAGTTGTAGATACTTGAGTTCACTGTCTTCCAAGTAGCCAGTGTTGTGGTTTTTTGTTTTTGTTTTTGTTTTTGTTTTTGTTTTTTTTTTGAGGGAAGTAGTTCTCTCCTGCTGCAATAGGCTAGAAGTTTAGGGCGAGTTTCAGGAGACTTGATGGGGAAGGGGCAAAGCCTCTCCTAGTGCTCTGATTTTGTTCTTTGCAGAACTGTTTCACAGTCTTTCTTACCTTTCTTATGGTTTCTTTCTGCCTCCTGTAGAGCTGCCAGTAGTCAAGTCCCCCTTTTTCTTCAAAGTGCAACAACTTTCTTGTTCATGGTGGTCCACTGGGTTTGTGGAAGAAGCAATACTGAAAGACTTGTGCTAGTTCTCTATCTTTGATATGAAGTCAGAATATTCCTACTTTTTTTACTTTCAAGCCTGTAAAACATTTTGTGTGTATGCATACTGTCAGGCATATTGAAATAAGAATAATTTAAATTCTCCTACCTTAAATTTTGGCAATACAGAGGCTATCCTAGGCCTCACTAGGCAAGTATATATAATTATCATTTATTAATTTTTATTTTCTTCTGCAGAATTTTCCTTACTTGGTTGCATGAATGTTCAATAATGTGAACAGATAATTTAAGCAATGCCAGATGCTACACAATAAATTTGAGAAGCTACGGAACAGAAAAAGCTTAATTCTTTATATCCTGCTACCAAAATTTTGTCACCTCTCCCTTTTTTGTTTCTTGTTACAAATGCTAATCTGTTGTTTTAACCTACAGTCACCATATTGATAGTTCAGTAATAAATTTTGTGTATCTCTGTTAGGGGATTTAAAAATAACACTATATGCCCTCTCTTTTTTAATTTGTCTCTGGCATGTTTCTGGTGAATTTGAAGTTTCACTGTGTTATTGTCATGAAATCAGTATTAAACAGTGGCTCTCAATAACTTCAGGTCATGGCAACTATAGCATCTCAGTATTTTTTTCTCCCACAAATATGTAAAAATCAAATCAAATCAAGACAAGCCTCCCTAGTGGTACAGGGGGTTAAGTCATAGCACTGTGAAGCTATCCTCAGTCTCTGCAGGGTGAGTTCAAGCCCCAGACAGGTAGGTAATCATATGATGGGGCAGACCTCTCCTGTCTAGCCCATTGCTCCCCTCAGCAGTGTATTTCAGTAGATCCGCCTACTCTATTCCCCACTCTGTCTCCAGTGACTCCTCTCACCCCTCCACACCTCTGGGTTGTACCCCAGTTCTTGTATGCATAAACAGATAAATCTTTAGGGAAAAAAAAAGCAAAATTGGTAATATAGTTCCAGATAAGTTAATTGTTGTAATTTGCCTGGTGTCCAATAGCTATGATTCTGTTTTCCTCATAATTTTTAAATATCTTACAGTGCCTCTATCTATTCATTGTGGTCCCCCTGAGTTCCTTGGCATATAAATTTGGGGACTGTAGTTTGAAAATTTTCAAAAAAGAATAATAGCAAGAGTAGGAATTCTTTTAGGAATTTATACTAGTCCCTTGAGAGTATCTTGTTTCCCATTAAACAATTACCTCTTTAGGTCATAACTTTTGGCCTGCAATTTTCTCTCTTATGGGTGAAGTAGAGGTATTTCTTTTTTTTTATATCTAAGAATATAGTAATCATGACATTTCTTAAACCATCAATATGCTTAAAATAAATAAATACTTTAAAAATATTGTGGTTTTAGTGTAAAAAGCAGAAAATAATAAAATGATTTGATAGGGTCACTTAGTTCTGAATAACTAGAAGTGGTACTTTACTCTGGCTATAGACATTCCTTTTGCAATTCAGTGTTTATGTAGCTTCCCTGCTGAAGATTTAATTTATTTGGCCTCTTGAGGAACACATTTGGCATTGTAATATGTTTTGCTTCCAGGTTCTATCTCCAAGGATGATTTGATGAAATTGCACATAAATTTATTTTCAAGCAAACTATTTTCCTTTTAGGGACCTATCTCTATTCACCCCACAGAGGTAGGGAGGGAGTAATACTATAATCAAATATAGATATCCAGCAAATGAGAACCTCATAGATCTTATATATGTGACTATTTTATATGTAATTCTTTTAATCATTAGGCCTATGAGACAAGAAATTTTAGAAACCTAAACTAGAAAATAAAATTTGGGGACTTATATCAAAGAAACAAATGTTTTATTCACCCTTCCATTGCTACAATGTGTGACTCGCTTAAAAATATAAAAAGGAAAAAGTTTAGGAAACAACTTAAACTGGGAAGAGTTTGTTTTCACTTTGCTTTTTTCTGCCTCACTCTCACAAGAATCTTACCTTGATCTTTTTGTGATTTTTATTTCTTGTTAAAATATGCAGATATAATTAAGCTGATTCATAGAATTGAATGATGAAATTTTATTAAAAGATTCACTGGAATGAGTCTTTATCCCAATATGACCTTACCAAGTGAGGTGAGCCATTTATTAATTCAAATGGTAGAACTTATTATAATAATCTTATGGTTATGCTATTGTTGTGCGTGGCCACTTGTTCATATTTGCATATGCATATTATGATAATATCATTTTATTAATTTTTGTATAGTGTCTTAATCCTTATTAAGTGTAATTCTAAAAATTTTAGATTTCACTTCGGTTCAACTATATATTTGTATGTTAGCTTCATACATATTTGAATAATTTATACATGATAGAACTTTCATGTATACTTTTACTCTAAGTTTCTACAGAAAATCAGGTTCTGCATAGAATATATATTCCACAAACTATTAGGGATATTAGATAATGTAAATGTCCTTAACAGTATCTAGTATATAGAAGATATTCAAACTTGTAAATTTGTTTCCTGTTTCATTTTGCTAGTTTAATTTTCATGAAATTTTTGTTGCATGTTTGTCTGCACTCTAAATATAGTGATCATACTATTTAATATCCAAACAAAATTCTTTTGAGAATGAGAGTGGATGTACCAACATAACTAGAAGTATATATTTTGAAATCATTGTTAATTGGAAAAAAAATATTATACTGTTGAATGTATGTTAGTCCTGTTAAAAATATTTCCTAAAATCAAGAAATGAAACAGCATATAAACATGAATGTTAACATTAATACAACTTCATAGTTATTGAAAATAGAAAAATAGCATGAAGATTAATTTACTTTAGTAATTATTAGTAATTATGTTAATGATTTAATCAATTCCATAGTATTATCATCCTCTCATTTGTGAATGGCATTTAAAAATTCTTCCATTGGTTGAGTAATTCCAAAGCAAGATTTATAAAATTTCAGCTTAATTCTTTATGCATACAAAAGCTGGCTAAAGTCACGGGAGGTGAGAAGATTGACCAGAGACAGAGTGGGGAGCAGAACAGGCAGATCTACTGAAATACACTGCTGAGGGGATCAGTGGGTGAGGCAGGAGAGATCTGCTCTGCCATGTGGACCTCGCCCCTGGTGGGGAATCAAACTTGGGCTGCTGTGCCGCGGATGCTTCACAGTGCAGTGCTCAACATGTGAGCCACCAGGGAGGCCCTCAGCTTAATTCTTGTACTCCATTTGTATTTTATTTGTTTGATGTTTCCTTTGACTTTGTGGAAATTTTAATGACTTCCGATCTGTAAGTTTTGTTGTTGAGATTTTTACTTTGTTAAATGCATGATCTTACAAAGGTCTATTTTATGAAGTTCATGATATGTTAAAAGACCTTTCATATTTGTATTGAGAAATATAAAAAAAATAGAAGACTATTACAAATATGGAATCAGTACACTATACTATGGTTTGTTGAAGTTATTTCTTCAAAGTTTCATATATTTTTAAAATACAATTACTACCTGCAAAAATGGGAGCCACACAGCTATTTATTTCTTTTTTCTTTAAGATTTACTTATTTATACATAGAAAAACTGGAGTGTAGGTCAGAGGTACAGGGCGGATGGGAAGGGAAGCAAATGAGAGGGTTACCAGAGAAGGGAGCAGAACAGGCAAATCTACCTTAATAGACTGCTGAGGGAAGCTGCCACCAGATAAGAGAGGTAGGCTGCACTGTTGGGCCACATGGGCTGGGAATGAAACTCATGTTTCAGTGGCTGGTGATAGCTTGACAGCACTATCTTTAGCCCCTGAGCCACCAGGGAGGCCCTATTTTTTTTTTCCTATTAAGAGAGACATATTAGATTTGCCATAGAATTATTTGGCTTTATTTTAACTGAGTAAAATACTTAGAAAATAAAATATTTGTTCTTTTTGTAACTACAACTATTTGGGATAAAAGTTATTTTGTGTAGCAACTAATTAAGACATAAATTTAGCAATTTTGTAAAAACAGATTCATTATAATGAGTGCTATGCAAAAATTTGTATTATTATTAGCAACACAAAAATAAATGATTTTGTACTCAACTTTTTAAGTCTTTTGGCAATGGCGTTCACAATATCTGATATTTCACCTTTTATAGAATAAATTTCAAACACCTTTTTTTAAACATGTTTAAAATATTTAACACCCATAGTTAAAGATACATTTGAATAATGAACGGGACTTTTTTAACTGGTTGGGAAATTTTTACTGCTAAGAAAGTCAAGACATTAACAACAGAATCTTAAATTTTCATACATGGACATGAAAATTTGGAAGCAAGAATGAGTAAGTTGAATTGAGAAAAACATCACATATATGAAATTCTTGCTGATAGTGATATAGAAATAAATTTTTGTTATATATTGCCTCAGACATAATTTTGTTTTATTTTTTAACTAGATTCATGTTTTTCTTCTAATCTTCTAGTCAGTATATAACTATTATCTGCCACAGGTGGTTGTAAATGTAGATACAGATTTTGTGTTATTATGTCTCAGTCTGTGTGCCCTAAAAAGTAAACTGGAAGGAGAATTTATGCAGGTTACTGCAGAATTTAACAGGTTACTGTTGTCGCAATTCCATGGATGCCTGAAGGAACAGGGATGGGAATAAGGCAGGAAAGGAGACAAGTAGATGTAGGGGTTGCCCTGCTGAGAAATTTATAACTTCAGAACAAACAACATTTCTGTCTTGTCAGACATTTTCAGAAAGATTGCTTCTCTAGACTGTTAATCTTGGGGAAAGCAGGGAGAAAAAAAAAATATCTGTTTAACATGTATCCTACCTTCAATGTTCACCCAGAGAGAGTTAAATCCCTTGAATTCATATGGGGTGCTGAGAAAGCATTATTTTATATTTCAGTAGCAAAAAGAAACCCAGGGAGAAACGGAAAGGATTCAGAGAGTGGGTTGGAAGTGAAGTATTGCTATTGCGTGTCTAGAAGCCTCTTAGTCTGTTGAAGTAAGTATCAGATGGAAACCATATCATCCATTATCTGCCATTCTACTCAAAAAACAAACCAGTGAACAGAGGTTTATGCTTAATCGATATAGCACAGTTTAAACCTTTCTGCTACTCAAATATGTTCATACTCTGCTAAGATATTCAATAGTCACCTTCAACTCCAGAGACAGGAAAAGTCCAGTGTCTCAATATTACTGCTAGTTACTAAAAAATATTTAACAAACAAATAAAATAAAACACTAATAAAAACAACATATAAACTTTAAAATTTATAGACAAAAGAAGTTCCAACTGGTCACTGAATTTTCATCTGGGTCCTTGCTAGTTAAGGTAACCCAGACATTGATTTTTAGTAGTTGTGATTCCTAAATCACTTTGAGCTTTTGGGGTTACATTTTACACAATTGCTATCTTGAGTTATTGCTAGTTAAAAAGCATCAGGGAGATTCCAGTAAATCCATTGTGTTTGGACATATTTCCTGTTTACCTTATTATGTAGTAGAAGTTATTTCTTTTCATGGTCATCAGTATAGACCGCTTCCATGGTCATCAGTATAGACCGCTTCACCACTTTACACTCCACCTTCATCACAACTAGAACCTCAGATCTTTATACTCCACTTGGATAATAGTACCTCTGACCTGACGAAATCTAAGTCCGGATAGGAATCATAAATTATAAAAGTGAATAACTGGGAATAGTTACTCTGTGATCTAGCTTCTCTTCCTTGCATCACAGACCCAGATATTGTCAGCTGTTTATTCAGTGTAATACTCAGTAACAACAACCTGGAATTTTGTCCCTAAACTGCTCTGTAATTGAGCTTTCATTCTATCAGCATAATAGGATGTAATTATGAAGGCCTGTGAATCGTATCATAAATTCATCATCCTATCTGTTTTGTAATAAAGTGGGCCTCCTGGATTGAGGCAGTGTCACATGAAATATTTTGTCGAGTTATCAAGCATTTTGTAAATTCTCAGACAGTAGTGTTGATGGAAGCACTGTGGGAAAGGATGGTGGTCCCATAACTCAAGTGTCCCATAACTCAAGTGATTTTTTTTTCTTTCTGGAAATGGGCAGTCACTATTTTCTCCATAGCAAAAGGGCCATGATTAATTGATCAGTTACTGGTTGGCTGACTGGACTTTCCAAGAAATAGTGACATGTAGAATAGTTTGCAGTCATCTCTTCTGGTGTCTGGTTGGGCACACAGCAGTAGTAGCACTCAGCTCAACCTCGGTGAGAAGAAATCCATCTTACTAGTAAGTGATAATAAATGTAAAAGGAGTAAGGGAATAAATTAATTCTGCTTATATCTTCACTTCAACTTTCTTCAGAGTGCTTATCAATATTTAGCATTATATCACTTTTTTTAAAGATTTATTTATTTATACATACAAGAGCTGGGGTACAGTCCAGAGGTACGGGGAGGTGAGAGAATCCACCAGACAGAACGGGGGCAGAACAGGCAAATGGACTGAAACACACTGCTGAGGGGAGCAGCAGGCCAGGCAGGAGAGGTCTGCCTACGCCATGTGGGTCACCTCCCCAGCCGGCAGCAGGTATTGAACTCGTGCTACAGTGGCTGCAGTTTGCTTCATTGTGTGTTGCTTAACCCACTGCACCACCAGGGAGGGCCCTAGTATTATATCACTTTTACTCAGCTTCTCTTTCACCATTAAGATGTAAAATACATAAATATTTTCCTTTGTTCAAAATATTATCCTGATTTATAAAAGTGTGTGGTTATACAAATCTTTAGTAAACTAATTATTAAATGATCCATGCTTTTTTATCCCCTGACTGTATTGCCAAGGAATACCTAGAATAATGCATGCCATATATATGTGCTCAGTAAAACACTGAAATATAATATTAATGCATCAATTCTAAGTAGCCTCTGGATCAGAGGTAACTTCTTTCAACATGATTTAGGTCTTCCAGCAGGTAGAATTGAACTAAAGCTTAAATGATTTTGGCTTCTTAAATCTGTTTCTCAAGAAGTTGCAGTGGATAATTCAAATAATTTATCTGCCCAGAAATGGATTGGCTTGTGTCTTTTATTTATACACAGCTTTTAATTCTAATCCTATCAATTTGTGGTTTGGGCTTTTCATGATCCTTAATGGAAAACATATTAAAACGAGAACAAGAATATCCTTTGCTAGCTTTCCCTCACATTTGAAAATAAGTAAGTTCTCAAATAACACCTTTTCAAATACACCGTTGTACTTTGTTGTGTGTATATCTGCAAAAGAAAATCTGGCAAGAAAATGGTCACAGGCAATTTTCCCTGTAATTATTTGGAAGATGAATAAGAAGTTAAGTTTCAAATTTGACATATTATATTGAGGTTTAGAATTAGTCTGCAAGTTTGGTTGGAAAGAGTTTAATCTCATGGTATCATTTGAGGACAGTGCTATGAATATTTGTGACAAATGAATCTTTTATTTTCCTTGAAAATTATGATTCAATTTGATGAAATGAAAAAAAATATGGATAATGTTTAATCACTACTGTCATGTAAGAGCTAAGCTGTCAGCAGGATGCTATGACACCTAGAGTTAGTCACTTCCAGCTGTGAGAAAATCCACACAGTTTCTAATAGCTTAGGAAGCTGTGACTTGATATTTTGGCTCATTTATTAGATTTGTTGGTTTTCATGTTCTATATGGAACCCTATATTTTATGCTAGCCTAAATATTTTGATTATTTTAATGCTGTTATATCCTTTAAACTTCTACTTTTAGAAAATGCATGCAGAAATATATTGCCAGAATTTAAGAGTCTTAACTACTAATTGACATGAACATAATTTTGATCACGAAACTTAATGAGATACTTTGTTAACTCAATCAGCATATGATTTATTCAGATGTTGTATGCCTAGTTTTGTCCTGGGTAATGTGGATTTATCAATAATCTGTGGCTCATGTCCTCTAACTATGAGTAATTTTCTCTACTGTTGAGAGAGGAAAATAATAGGAGAAAAAACATAGAAATACAAAGTAGTACATGGGCCATACTATTTATAAATGGACGTGGCAGAGACAACAGGCTATAGCACTGATTTAAGTGGAGCGATTCCTTATGATACTGTGATATATTGAAGTATAGTGATTCCTTAAATAAAGGAATTTATTTTACCTTATTCTCTTTATTGTTCACGTACTTTTTGATGTTATACTATTGCATTTTTAAAGTTTCATTCCCAATATTACCTTGTTTCTTAGCAAGATCTAGACTTTTATTCAAGTGGTCATGACTTCTTTTAATTATTACTCTCTTAGACTTAATGTTCATTGTATTTCAATGTTTTGACAAAAAATTAGAACATATACTAACTTTGTGTATGCTACAAAACATGGCAATTTTTTAAAATGGAAAGCAAAATTCAAATGTAGAAATAACAGGTAGTTTGCAAAATTAAGTATCAGGTGCAAATTTAATTGATATAAGATTAAGTTTTATACTGGGTTACGGAATCCTAATGTTACAAGTAAATAGGGGAGAAGATTTTCCTAACAATAACATTGTAAAAAATATTAAACTTTGTGGGCTAATATTATGTTTAGTCTTAGACATATTGTCACTAGGAAAATATATATTTATTAATTCAAATTGAGAGAGTATTTAGAATGAGAAAGAACTTTCTTCTAATGTAGACTTGATGTGTAAAAGGAATGCTTTACTTTAAGAAAAGAGAAAAAAATAGGATTTCTTGTATAGGAAGTACACACAAAATAAATGATTGAAGGAAATATAGATATATAATTTGGAATAAATAACATCACAGAGGACTAAGCACCAAAGTAGGATTTCAGAGCAAGAATGTCTTGCTAGTGTATATCTTACTGGAATATCTTCAGTATTATGTTTTGAAATTTTCAGAATAATAATATTCACAACTTATTATACCTGTAAACACAAGGATATTTATATTTTTTTTTGAAAAAAAAAGATTGAGTTGACTATTAGAAGAAGATATAGAATAGTCCTCAGGAATTTATAAGTGTATGTCATAAGGATATACCAGATTTATTAAAGAGCTTTAGTGTTTTATTGGTTTAGATAATTGTTCTTAGATGCCTTTCAATGATAAAATTCAGTAATTTTTGTCATGCCTTTATGTCCCTTTCATTTCTTTCGAATTAGAATGATATGTCATTCCTTTGGTAAGAACTACAAACATTTCTCATCTTTTATTTGCTTTTTATTATTTTGTACCACATTGGCAAGCTATGTTTTTTAAAATTATGTTTCTATAATAGGATTATAACATTATATTCCAAAATCTTCTTCCTTATTATGTAAAATCATATTTTATAATAATGTACATTATATGCCTTAATGCCTACAATGCAAATAAAAACACCTTTAAAATTTATTTCACACTTAGTTTATATTGACAATTCAATCATCCTACACTTTCTATTTTTTTTTAAAGATTTATTTATTTATGCATACAAGAGCTGGGGTATAGGCAAAAGTTGCAGGAGGTGAGAGGATTCACCAGGGACAGAGTGGGGAGCAGAACAGGCAGATCGACTGAAACACACTGCTAAGGGGAGCAGCAGGAGAGGCAGAAGAGGTATTGCTGTGCTATGTGGGTCCCCTCCCTGACCCAGGGATCGAACTTGGAGTGCTGTGCATCAGAAGCTTCAGTGCGGTGCTCAACCCGCTGCGCTACCAGGGAGGCCCTCATGCTAGACTTTCTAATCACTGATTTTTTTTTTTTAAGACTTTTAAATTTATTCATACAAGAACTGGGTGGGCTACAGGCCAGAGGTGTGCAGGGTGGGGGTGAGAGGATTCATTAGAGACAGAGTAGGGAACAGAACAGGCAGATTGATGGAAATACACTGCTGAGGGGAGCAGCGGGTTAGACAGGAGAGGTCTGCTGAGCTATGTGGGTCACCTCCCTGTCTGGGGATCGAACTTGTCCTGCATTGGCTGCAGAAGCCCCACAGTGTGGTGCTTAACCCCTTGTGCCACCAGGGAGTTCTCTAATCACTGATCTTTAAATTGGCAATTTAAATTCTTGTTCTTGAGCTCTTTCTCCTCCCCATGCTATTTGTTTCCATGTTCAACTACCCGTTAAGTCCAATGTCAAATTACCTAATTTCCAGAAAACCTTTGGTAATACTGACATAAATGATAACATATTTTTATCATTTTTGACTCTCCATAAAACTTAGCGAAGCATCACTAACTTCCTCTTTACTTTCATTAGAGGACCCAAACTAAAGAAATTATCTCTAAGAACATTGCTGTCCTGAGACCTGAGCTCTTGCTTTCTAAGACTCAGGTAGACATGTAACGGAGCATGGACATCAGTAATGTATTGAAACTTTCTATGTAATGGATCTTCAACCATTCAATAAGGACATATTTCCATTATAAATACATTAACAGCAATTTTATAGTTTTATTTACTTTGAATTTGATGGCATTTTGATTTATTTTCATGTCTAAAATTCATTTCAATGTTTTCTTAGTATTTTAAAAATACTTTTCAGAATTAATTATTTCAATCTTAAATGTTTAGCTGCTTAGAATTTTTCAGGTAAAGATTGCATTTTATCTTAAAAACATTGTTATGGTATAAAAATTGTTTATATCCATGAGCTTATCTGTAAATGTGCTAGGATAGAGGAGTCATTAAATACATTCTTTTACCCAGTAATTAAATTGACTGACTTGTAACTTACCTGAACAGATGCTGTTGACTGATTTGAAAATGAATATACCTTCTTTGTAATATATAAAATCATTCTACCTGCAATGGTGTGTCTTCAACTGAAATTCAGTACTGAATTTGTTCAGGATTCAATCCTGGTCCATGAGTTCCTCATATGTTGTTAAGTTCCAATTTAACACAATGAATTCCTCAGTAGGTAATAATCAAATAATCTTCACCCCCAAGTATGAAAATCAATGTCCTGACTCATCTGAAAGGGAAGTATTTATGCTTGCTTTCATTAAATAACAATGCATGATTACCATATGTAACCTCACCAGTACAAAAAAATCTTTGTAAAATTCAATGCATTCTTTCAATAATTGCATCAGTAAGTTCACTATTGAAGTAAGATGACCTTATGTCATTTGATGTCATATCAGGCATTCTCAACTCACTCTTGCTTCTACAGAATATTTTCTGTCCATAGATGAGAAATGATAGATCTAGTAAGTATTTTGATCAGCTGTGGTTATTCATTGTTATTGCAGACCAAATTCCTAAAATGTAGCCCAAGTGTAACATGTATTTTGATAGAAAAATAGAAAACTAAATATTCAGATTTTATAATGTCAATGTCCCATCTAGACTATACTTCATACAAGATTCTTGATTCTGTGCAGTTAAATTAAAATGTAATATAAGATCTATATAAATGATTTTATTTAATGAAGCAAATAAAATTAAGTTCTGTCTGTGAATGTAAGCACGTGCATTTTGTTGCTTTTTATTTTGTTTTGTTTTTCCTTTAAAATCAATAGGCAGATCTCTAAACTTTCAGATTCATGGATGCTATCGAATGCACCATTATCTATTTATTTTTTATGGGTAAATAATTTGACTGCAAATCTATAATTGTGCTTTTTTTGAGTTTTCTGAGTTTTTATTTTACTCTTATAGTGCTCAGAATATTGCCCAATATTGTTATGAGGTTTTTATTTTCCATTTTGATACAGAACCTAGAAAAGCCCTAGCAAATAGATTTGTATAGAGTGGCCTGGATGGAGAATATAGGAAATTATAGATAATCTTATAATTTGTCCATGGAGAATAAAACTATGTACTAATAAGTTTTTTTTATTATATTTGACATCATTTGTATTGGAGTACCCACCACCTTTCCACCCGTGCACCATCACCTCAGTCCCTTGTGCTTTTTCTGCCCTCATCCCCGTCTTTACCCTCCCCACCTTCCCCTGCCCCCCAATGTCCCTTTGAAATAAGTTTTTAATTTAAATACCTAATCTTAATAATGGCTACTTTTATAAAAATGATAATATTGAAATGCATTAAGTATGAATTTCCATTATTTGTTTTTAATACTATTCTGTTACTATTATCATTTTACTAGCTAACTAATCTTGGTTTATTCCAATTATTATGCTAAGCGTTTTATTAGTATTACCTATTAGAATCATTATAATAAGTTCATGAAACATTTATTATTGCCTCACTTTATTTTGAAAGGACAGGTTTATTAAGAAAAAGAAAAAGAGACACACCACCATAGTCATCAGAGAGCTGCATTTTGTCAGTCTATCTCATTGTTTTATAAAAAAGAATAAAGTATACAGAGATTAATACACTATCTTATACATCTATTGATTCTGGACACTCTGATTCCAGAGGAACTTTTTTTTTATTTTTGTGATGCTTAATTAATCATAATATTCATACTTGTGTCAACAAGACACATGTAATTTGACTGAAAAGTTTAAGCAGAAAAATTTACTAGAAGAATATTGTAGAGGTATCCTAATAGTAGTTAAGAAAATGGAGTAAAGACTTCTTCAGAATACATGCTAACAATGATTCAAAACTACTGCAGAAGTGCCAGCAATGATACTGACACAAATTCACTCAATACCACCATGGGTTAAATATTCATGTTTGCAGCCTTCACCTTATCTTGCTGATTTTATTCACATTGCACTAACACTAGCAGTAATGTGTCTCTTTCATTTGGAGGTGGAGCTAGTGACCATTACTTAAATCAGCATTCTGTGCTACCATGTCGATACCTAATGCAGAACCTGAGTTCTCAATTCATTATTTTCCAACTCATATGTTTAAATGGTTTATCCTACCTATGTGGAAACCAAGGATTTCTATTTCTTTTGTGGAGACAGAAATTAATGAATCTTGCTATTCTCCCAAAGATGAAAAAAAATATGTTATTAGACTTTAACAACTATAAAACTTGAACAATTCAAAATTCAAGATCAAGACCTCAGTTTCATTTGTTTTAGGATAGCGCTGCACCTATTTAAAATGTAGTTCTATTCATGAATTTTTATATTTACATAGTGCTTTTTCCTCACTGATTGTTTTAATTTTTCTCCTATAGTCATATTTAGTACTGTACTCAGTAGATCATAAAAGAAAATATTATGTAATTGAATCACAAAACTAGAATTTATGAATTGTGATAGTGTTATATCACACTAGGGACTAGGTCATCCTTTGAAAAAAGTAAATATTAACTGAGGATACTATTTGAATATATACAAATAACTGTGGGCAATGAGGGCATAATGAAAACTTTCATAAATTCTAGACATATCTTTTCTGGACAGAAGCGCACCCAGAAGTAAGTACATTTATTATAAAGAAAAATAGACAATGATAAGTTAATTATTCATTTCTTCATTTATTATTATAGTTTGGTAAGTTTCAATTCATATTTGATTTTCTCCAAAATAATTGATTATATACATAGTAAAATATTTTTATGGAGAAGTAAGCAGAGCACATATTTGACATCTTCTTTTTTACTTTCTATTATTCATAGGTATTTGATCAACAGGGATTTCTGTAGGGAGATATAGAAGGCAGATTTTTCTTCTGAATAATATAGTCTTAAAGCTAATTGTAGTCTACTAAGATGATTTGTTCTTACATGAATATTTTAGGACTTTACAAGTAAACAAGAGACAATCTATGCCTATAACAACTAAGTAGAGTGACAAATTATTAAGTTTAGGAGGAAAGTCACTATTCCTTTAGGACCTTAGAAAAAGAAAGGTTGTAGATGAGAAGACTGAAGACAGAGAAGTTAAATACCTTAACTAAATTAATAAAGACTTAGAATGGAGAAAAAAACAAACTCTTGGCTCACAGAATGTCTCCTAATACACCATGCTGCCTGCCTTAGTGTTGAGTAGGGTTGATAGTCAAAACAATGTTTATACCTGTGATTCATCTTTCTGCAGGTATTGTGCGTTCATCTTAAAATGCAGTATACTAAGGCTCTGTCTATAGGAAAAGATTACTGGAACATTGAAGGGCTTCTGAGTTAATTCTTGGGAAAATACAAGAAAATCATTATAACTTCTGTAGTTTAGCCATCATTTCCAATTTTAGTTTCACATCATCACTCAAAATTTAACTGATGTATATTAACACAGTTATATCCTACAGACAATTCATGTTAGAATGAACTTTTAGATTAAAGAATTAGATAAAATCAATGGTTTTTCCTTTGCGTTTTAGCTAAAGAGTAGAGACAACTGTATATAGGTCATCGATGGTTCACATGTGAAATAGCCCCAAACATGAATGTGGCTTTGTCACCACTTCCATATACCATGAACAAAATGCTTGCCCTGGGAAAGCTTTTTTCCTACCACCTCTCTTATAATAAACATAGAGCCAATTCTGTTAAAATGCCCTTGGAGAAGATAATATATTGCTTGTAAGTGACAGTAAGAAAACCCAGCAGATCATTGGCTTCCTTTTTGATTTTAGAGCAAACAGTGGTCAAGCCTGATGTATTCCAGGATGCTAAACAGACCTTTCCTTTTTCACTTTGTTTGGTTGTTTTTCTGTAAGTTAGCCTGTTTTTTTTTTAAGATTTATTTATTTATGCATACAAGCACGGGCTACAGGCCAGAGGTGTGGGGGGTGAGAGAATCCACCAGACCGAGTGGGGAACAGTACAGGCAGATCAACCAAAATACACTGCTGAGGGGAGCAGCGGGCGAGGCAGGAGAGGTCTGCTGCGCCATGTGGGTCACCTCCCCTGCCGGAGGCAGGGATCGAACTCATGCTGCAATGGATGCGGTTTGCTTCATAGTGTGTTGCTTAACCCACTGCGCCACCAAGGAGGGCCCTTGGTTTGTTTTTAGTTGAAAGCCTATATAATTTACACCAAGCCATTCTTCCATCTAATTCCTCCAAGAAGTGTCATTACAGTGTCCGATATAAATTTAGTCATCTTATGCTTTTTATACTCTGCTGGTCTTAACAGTGGATTACAATTTTGGGGGTCAGTCAAAATAGCCCTGTCAAAAAATATTCTTGGGAATAATTTTTCATAAATGTGATAATTTGGCCCCATTTTTTATAGCATTTAAATCATTTTACTGCTGCTTTCTTTTTTAAGGGCAGGGTGTCTAAATGGCAGGATACAAAACACCCCCAGAAAACAAGTATCACATTTCTAATGTTACATAATAACCTGGAGCCACTCCAAGACTCGTTAATAAAATCCTAATGGTAAAACAATAATGAGGAAATACCAATGAAGCACAAATTTGTTGAAACTAAATTATTTCTCACCCCAGCAGGCTTGTTGCATTTGACATTTAGTGAAATCAGCCGAAGTGAAAGAAAAAATGCTCCTGGATGAGACTTTGACGTCAGCCTGTTGGTTGTCTCTAGGGACAGCAGACACTCTTGAAAAGGCCTGAAAGTGTGAATTAGAGTAGCAGTCCTTGTAATCAGTCTTTGTGATGAACTTCTTTTTCTCCATAAATGCATTGCATATTCAAGAGGCTCAGGCTTACCCTAACAGCAATAGAAAGTGGCAGCAGCAGGCAGAGGGAAAAGATCATCAGACATTCTAGAGTGCACAGTCTTTTTATATATCTCTCAATGCCGTATGTTTGCTTTTACTTTGGTAAAGCACAACAGTCTGCTTGAGGAAAAAAAAAAATATGGAGTAACAAAGGTGCCTTTGCCAATATTATGTTTCACTTTGACAAGCTCTTAGATTTCTAAGGGGAATCCACTATAAATGGGATCAGGTCATTCATTTATGTTGTGTGCAAATATAATTTAAAGATACAACTGCCATAGCGACTACACTTTCCTAAGGGTAGGCATTTGGAGGACTAAGGGAAAAGCTTTCTTCAACTAATCATGCTAGATGTTTTTTGGTTTCTGAAATGTCCTTGTTGCAAATATTGGATATATTGATTAATTTTACACTTAATGGGTACACTCTGGAAAATATAGCCTTAACTTATTGATGAATAAACCTCACAGTGCAAAGTCAAAACCTATAGTTGTGTTTTTATCTTTTCTGTGTGATTTCAGTGAAAGATTCTGCTTGCTTTTTAGTATAAATAATTATAGAATAGTTCTGATAAATATTTCTTGCTTAGAATAAGAGCCAAGCTACAAATTCTTGGCTATCCTTTGGATAATTCTAAAACACAGGTAGGAATTGTCTAATTACTTTGTATATCTCTTTCCTAGAATTTCAAACCCAGTTTTAAGTATAAATTCATTTAATTAGTATGTGTGTGTTAGTTTAGTTAGAAACCCTAAACTATATTAGTTTTCTAAATTTTATATAGTAAAGGTTATCTATGCAACAAATTCATCACACATATAATTATAGACTGTTCAATGTAAGGTCCTCATCTTAAAAATAAACTTGATTTTTTTTCAAATTCTGGGAGTTTTAAATTCACAGTAATAAAATTAAGTTGATAATTCAGCATTAGTTGTACATGAACTTTTTTTTTTTTGTTATGTAAAGAGTCTTGACTTGACGAATTAATATTGACTGGTACATTTTTATCCAAAAAGTAATGGAAATTTATACTCAGTTCCTCTGATTTGTAATTAATTATGGTTTTTATAATGAAAATGACAAATATTTAAGCTCCAAAGATGAATTGCTCACATACAGAGATGAAATGTCCCTTTCACAAATGTTGGGTATTGTTTTTAATTGAAAGAACACTGGGTTAATAGAGAACAAGATTTCTAGTCTTTCCTAATACTGATTCTGTGTAATCACTTAACATATTCTACTCTCCTTTGTCTTTTCAACTCTAAAATGAGCGTATAATGTTAGCTTTTCTTTTAAAGAAAAGACTAAAAGTAGCACTATTCATTTGTAACATGCTATGGTTATGATCATTAGAAATAACAGCAACAAAATCAATTCCTGTCATATATCCTTTGTTCTGGTATATAAAATCCCATAATAGTATTGGGTATTATACTAGGCAAGTTATAGCTGAGCGGAAGATATGTTTTATTGCTTGTGTATACCACAAAAAGTTGTATTTGAAGATGCATTACACAAATCAAAATTAGTTTTTATTTGTATATTGCCTACTAGATTTGTATATTGCATGATTAGAAATCAGGGCAGTTAGTATAACCAAACTTTTTCAATACCTGTGCACATATGGGCTTACTAAATGCACTGAAAATATGCCAGAAAATCAGGGAAGATAATTATGTACTATAGTTTGAATCAGAAGAGTAAACTTAGGGCACACTTTTTATTCTATAATAAGATTAAAGAACTTGGTTTATACCAGATCATGACAAATTCAATAAGATTTAGAAACCCACTTACATCTTTTTCTCTTATTTACATTTTCTCAAGTAGTGATAACAAGGTTATGGTCATTGCCCATCATAGCTTTGTTAAATTACATGAACATTACTAGGATAGCTATCAGTGAGAAATACATGTAGTCTTTACTATGCCTTCTTTTGATAATCATTTTCAAACTTCTTTAACACCACCCCTAAATGTTCTCCCTACCCAATAACATTAACAGAACACATTTGTCCCTTTCCTCTACTGGGAAAATGATGGACACAAGCAACTTATTCATCTACTTACTGGTATTTCAAACCAACAGAGAATGGTAGGTTTTGAGGTTTTCCTCAAATTCCTGTAGAGATTGAAACTGTCCTTATTTATGTGTGTGTGCATGTGTATTGTAATGTATTCAATTGTAATATACTCAATGTTGTTTTGGCAAGGTTTACTAGTGTATACTTCCCTATGTAGAACAAGGACACTGACAAGAAAAATTTAAATTCCTCCTTTAATATTTATATAGAGAAGAACTAAAAGGAGGACTTCCAGATAAAGCTATAAGTTCAGTGTTATTGTGTTGCTTATGATCAATAATACTCATTTAGATCAGCGAGACTTATCCTATGGATAATAAGGCATTTGACAAAATCTAAATTGCCTGAAAGAAAGTATACATACATTTAGGAAATATACATATTTACCCATAGATAGTGAGAATAACCTGTCAAACAAGGGGGATGTCCAGACAGTTGTCTCATTGGGAAAGGCTGCTCAACTCTAATCTAAAAGAAATGAAGTATATATTGCACAGACATGAGTATGAATTTAAATTTAAGTGACTTTAACTATGAGACAACCCAGTTTTTTTCCTAGCTCACTCCTCCATATGCCTTTTCTGGCATGTCATATTAAGCACAACTGAAAACCATGCTCTTAAAGTCTGTTCAACAGGACTCATTGAGAGAACAGGAAATTTCAGCTCTGCTTCAATTACCTTAAGATCAAAGTCATATGGCTCATATAATTAGGAACACATTGGCTGTTTCATGTAGCTTTTCTCTACACAGTTTGTTTTTAAAACAAATCACTTCAATGAAGATAAGCAGGACCTCCATTCTTAGAATGGAGATGCAAACCAAAAACTCTGCTCTTAGACCTTTCTTCAAATTAACTGATTTATCTTTTAGAAATATAGGTTCCAGAGTCTGTTTTGATACTGGGAATACATCACTTCAATAAAGAAACTCATGCTTGAAGAGAGAGAAATGGAGAACAACATTTCTAAAAATAATAATAAAAATTAGACAGGTATTGGATTTAAAAATAAACCAAGACATGTTTTTAATTCACAAACTGATAAACTGATACTGTCATCTCTATTGGATTTATTGAGGGAACAAAGACAGCTTCTTCCCTCATATAGTAAGATAATATATAGTACAGCCAAAAGTTGACCCTCATATAATACCACCTCATTGTCTCAGATATTTCACCTCTACCATCTAGATCTATGAGCAATGGGTGAATTTGTGAGACACTATAATTAGGTGATGAAGGATGTAAAGGAAACCAGTATTTAATCACTATATGATAAATCCTGTATTTTAATTTTTTTTATCTTCAACTATGAAATACCTTGTGAAGAAATTGAGATTTAAATAATTTTTAAAGTGCTAAAATCAGGACCCAGGCCCAGTGATCTTTGGGTTATACTACACAGCCACCTGCAGCCTCAACCCCATCCTCTGCTCAGTTCTGATAGACATATTGCCACACAAAGTAGAATATAAACCACTGGAACTATATCAAACTAAAAAAGCTTATGTAAAACCAAGGAGATAATAACCAAAATGAGATAACACCCTACTGAATGGGAGAAAATGTTTGTATACCTTACATCTTATTAGAGACTGATAGCAAAGACCTACAAAGACCTTATGCAACACAACAGAAAGGACACAATCCAAAGCAGTGGGCTAGACAACCCAATAAAAAAGTGGATACATAATAGGCATAAGAAAAAAAATGTTTATCATAACTTGTCAGGGAAATGCAAACTAGATACCACCTCACACCTGTGAGAATGGCCCAATTCAAAAAACAAACAAACAGCACAGACATGCATGCACACACACACGTACGCACACACACACAAACAAGACCTGGTAAGATTGTGGAGAAAAAGGAACCATCATCAGGGTTGGTAATTGTAGACTTATCCAGCCCCAATGCAAAGCTGTGTTGTGTGGAGTTTTCTCAAAAGATTAAAAATTGATCTGTTTTACAACCAAGCAATTCCACTCCTAGTATCTACCCAAATAATACAAAAACACTAGTTCAGATGGAAGACTATGTTTATCACAGCATTATTTCCACTAGCCAACATATGAAAAAAACTTAAATGCCTCAAAATAGATGAATCGATCGAGAAAATGTATTATATATAATTATATAATTTATATAATATAAATGATATATAAAATATTTTAAATGAATTTAAAATATATACTTAAATATATATGTTTAAATATATATAAAGTATTATATATGTGTATATATATATAGTATGGACTACAAAAAAAAAGAAAAAAAAAGAAAAGGATGGACTACAGATAAGTGATTTAAAGAAAATAAACTCATGCCATTTGCAGTAACATGATGAGGCTAAGTGAAAGAAGAAAGGCAAATTCTACATGGTTTCACTTACATGTGGAATATAGAGAAACCAAACTAAGGGTCAAAAACAGTCCTTGAAAGCTGATCATAGATCTGAGGCATCTAGGAGGGGAGAGGGAGGAAAAATGGGAGGGGTTACGAAGGGGTGTATGTTGGTGGGATTAGCACAATGAAATATAGTGATGAACAATGGTGCTTTGGTGGTGGGAGAACTATGCTGATTACACCTGAGGGGAGAAGTACTATACTGCCAAAAATTAATAGAGGTGTAAGAAAAATATACTTCATTAAATGTATTAATAAAAATAGAATAAAGTACTAAATCGCATGCTTTCTCATCGACAACAATGGAATTTACTCATGTGTCTTCAAGTCACTGAGACAATTAAAGCAGACTATGTGAGTTCATGTTCCTTCATGTATTCAAGTCACTGTTCGCTATCTATATAGTGCTTTAAAAATTAAATATATATATTTCTTTGGGTAGAAAAACTTGGGTTTAAGCCAGAGGTGAGGGTGTTGAGAGGATTCATCAGACACTGAATTTGGAGCAGAACAGGTAGATTTACCGAAATGCACTGCTAAGGAGGGCAGCGAGCTAGACAGGAGAGGTCTGGGCAGCATATGTGGGGGTAGCTCCCTGGCTGGGATTGGAACTTGGGCTGTAGCATATGCTAGGGCACAGAATAGCCCCTAGGCCACCAAGGAGGCCCTTTCTAGAGCTTTTTTATTTCATACTAAATTCCTTTTATATTACCGTGATCATGTTTCCAGGTTGGGGTTTGATTATCAGTTTATTGCAATGTTTAGTAGAAAAGTTTTCCCAGAAACCTGTGTAGATATAAAAGGAAGTAAGTCATTCCTAAAAATGTACCTTCAGGCCATAAATATTTCTCTTTCATAGTTTTTGAGGGTAGACCAGAATAAGTATAGTTTAGAATTTAAAGTAAGTTGTTTTAAAAGATAAAATCTCAGATAAAAGCTTATATCAACTGAAATGTGAAATAATTGGAGAATTTCTCAGGCATTACTCTTAATTTATGTGTCTCTCTTCCCCCGCTTGTTTACTTTTAATGTCCTATGGAGTGGTAACTAGAATCGTCCTAGCAGAAAACTTACGTATGTCATTGTAATAATGCCTTTCTTTGTAAACAACTTTGTATCTTGGTCTTCATTTATAAGCCAAAGAACTGTTGTAATTTGTCAAATTAAGTTTAAAAGGCTACCTTTGACGACATATTGGCTGATGCAAACCAAGGTAAGATGCTAGCAACAAATGAATAATCAGAAATGAAATAGAGCGAATTGTGATGTAAATAATGATAATTCATACTATTTGATGATGATGATGAATATGGTGAGGGTGAGGGTGAGTGTTAGGGTGAGGGTAAGGGTAGTGGTGGTGGTGGTAATGATAAGCGAGAAACTCGCACCAAAATAGCAGTGGATGGTTTATATGGCATAGTCATAATTCCTAGAGATGTAGTTTAGATAAAAGACCTTGAGTGAATTTCTGGCCATCTAACTGATTTATTTGCAAGAAATTTCACTTATTTCAAATGATGTCCTCTCCCATCCTGATTTTGACTTAAATATTCACTTTCGGGCTTCCCTGGTGGTGCAGTGGGTTAAGCAACGCACTATGAAGCAAACCGCAGTCACTGCAGCATGAGTTCGATCCCTGCTGCCGGCCAGGGAGGGGACCCACATGGCGCGGCA